>CM060891.1:5684806-6082306 GCA_030762935.1 Hymenopus coronatus | reverse complement strand
CACACACAGACGCACACGCACACACACACAGACACACACGCACGCACACACACACAGACACACACACACAGACACACACAGACAGACACACACGCACGCACACACAGACACACCCAGACACACACACACAGACACACACGCACGCACACACAGACACACACGCACGCACACACACACACACAGACACACACAGACACACACACAGACACACACGCACGCACACACAGACACACCCAGACACACACACACACAGACACACACGCACGCACACACAGACACACACAGACACACACACACGCACACACAGACACACACACAGACACACACGCACGCACACACACACACAGACACACACGCACGCACACACACACAGACACACACAGACACACACAGACACACCCAGGCTCACCCAGACACACAGACACACACAGACACACAGACACACACACAGACACACACAGACACACACACAGACACACACACAGACACACACACAGACACACACACAGACACACACAGACACACACAGACACACCCAGGCTCACACAGACACACACACAGACACACAGACACACACACAGACACACACACAGACACACACAGACACACACACAGACTCACCCAGACACACACAGACACACACAGACAGACACACACACCCAGACACACACACAGACACACACACACACACAGACACATGGACCTTTTTTCCAGAAATGTTTTTTATTTTCTCTACACGTACTATGCACATAGTGTATAGAAAATGTATTGTAATGCACCCAAAAATTCGACACCGAGATTTCACCGGTAATACCTGTTTTGAGACTCCCTGAATCCAAAAAAGTATTTTTAGAAACATTTCCGTGTGTGTGTCTGTGGACAGCATAGCTCAAAAACGAAAAGCTCTTTAAAAACCAAACTTGGTATTTAGGTTTGGTATCTACCAAGGATGCGACACGAAGATTTTCAAGAGGCTGTTTGAGGTTATTGCACTCATCTCATACATAAGAAATACAAAAAATGATTATTTTCACTCCTTTTTTTTAACTAAATGTGTTATGAAGTGGATAAAACTTTAAATAACATTGTAATAACTGAATTAATTGAAAGTACAATTGTGGGACTGACAGTTATTAAAAGTGAAGGTTGACTGTCACCTGTTACCAATAACAAAGACAGCAGATTAAACAAAGAAATGAACATCAGGTGCGATAAGATGTTTCGACAATATCGCTCCAGGCAGATGACCGCGATTGGTTAAAATTGCCTAATCTCGGCCATTCCATTGGTTGAGCAGAATTGTGAACATTATAAACACTTGAACGTTTTGGACGCCGCTGCCACTGAGGATGTGCTGATGGTGATGTCAGCATATCAAGATTCATGTCAGCGGAATGTTTGGTGTGGGTCTGGATGACCTTGGGACCGCCTCAAGACTCGCGTGTCTCTATCTGCCTGCTCCATTTCCCTGCATCTGCTCACACTTGAAAAACTCGCATGACTTTCTCGACCTGTTCCATGTACAAAGTATTCTTACAAAGCATTATACTTCTATTTACTTCATGCTAATCGAGAACAAAATTAGCAGAAATAGTCTTATTATGTAAGAAGAAGGGAAATAAGGGAGTAACATAGGTTAAAGTGATAGTCAAACTCTTACTATTTGAAACAATTCAAGTTCAGTTCTTTTGCACGGCCAGCAGCAAAATAAACGAGAGATGAAACGAAAAGTGAATATCCGTTTGAGAAAACTTAACAACATAGTTTAAAATGGAAACCAATAACAAGGAATATCTCGGAAACGGAACTCTACAAAAAATAAACATGTATATGCCATAAATTGTCAGTTTTGACGACACCTATATTTTTTGTGTAGTAAGTTTTTGTGTATCTCTTAGGTTTACCAATTATGCAAAATTCATCCAGAGTAAAAATATTTTCAGAGGCTATTCCTAGAACATTCAAGATGCACCTTTTATTTGTCATGTAAATATCTTAAATATAAGAGATATTAATCAAAATATTTGGAGGCATTTTTGAGAAAATCATTTTTGACACTTTTCCATGTAAAGTGTAGTTTGAGGGGGGGGTTCTCAGAATCTTCATGTTGCATCCTTGGAGAGGTTTAAATACCAAGTTTGGTATTTAATGCACTTTTCGTTTTGAGCTATGCTGCCTACGGCATTTTTCTAAAAATTATTTCTTTGGATTCAGGGGGTCCGAAAACATGTATTTCCGGTGACATTTCGGTACCTATCGACATTTTTGGGTGAAATACGATTCCTTCTCTGTACAGTATGTACACAGTTCGTGTAGAGAAAATAAAATATCTTTTCTACAACGGAGCATAATTTCAGATCGCAAACTTGATTTTTAGGTAATCCACGCGCAAACGTAAAGTACGTAATTTTGTTGCAACTTTACGATATTAGTGTGTATACATCAACACGATGATACAACGTCAATAAGTGACAGCTCTAAGGATCTCAACACGCCGGTCCCCATGGCCGCGCTCGCCAAAGCGTCTCGCTTTGGTGTTTCGCGGCGCAGGGGATCGTGGGTTCGAGTTCCGCCTTGGACATGGGTGTTATATGTTTGTGTATGTGTGTGTAAAAAGTAAAACAGAAATTCAGTAACCATACAGTAATCACAGTAAACAAATTAGGTAAATAAAAAGTAGGGTATACAGCGCCGGAGTCCCGATCAGACTCCGGAGCTGTATTTAAAAAAAAAAAAAAAAAACCACAGAACAACAATATCGTGGCCTGCTATAATACCGTCATTGCGCCCACCAAATAAATAACCAACTGTAACCCTTGGTGAATGACTCAAACTTGACCTCAAATTTATTTCATCTTTTAATATCACAAAATTCTTATACAAAAACATTGTATAATACGCGAGCGTAAAATTTCTTTTTGATTCACAATATTCCCGCTCGAATCAAAAACCATAACTTTACGCTCTTACATCATAAATAACCTAACGCCAACAAACTATTGTTACCTATTTAGTACATAAGTAGGGAAGAATAGCTTCTAACCACAAATCCAATACCGAGATTCTACTTCAAATACAGGTTTTAAGGTCCCCTGAAAAAAATTAGAAAAAGCTCCGCGCTCGCGTATGTGTGTGTGAATATGAAAACTCAAAAACCAAAAATATATTAAATACCAAGTTTGATATTTAAGCTCATCATCTTCCAAGGATACGACACAAAGATTTTCCGTTAAATTTCCCACCCCAAAGTACCCTTTACATAAGAAAGACATTTTTGAATTTCTCAAAAATGACTGATTTTAATTAAAATACCGTATATTAAAGATATTTATATGAAAAATAAAATGTATATTTTGAATTTTATAGAAATAGCGTCTGAAGTTCTTTTCATTCTTTTGTTGCTTTTCTTTTAATATCAGAAAATTCTCGTAGGAAAAACATTGTATGATACGCGAGTGTAAAGTTCTCCTTTCACAATATTCCCTCTCGAATCAAAAACATAGGTTTACAATCTTACACCATAAAAAACTATTTTTGGAGCGAGGGACCTCAAAACATAATTTCCGTTGAAACTTTGAGATGGAGTTTTGGGTGGAATGCAGTAGGGGAATAAAAACGCTTATTGAAGAGAAATAGAGTTGCAGGCATCCCAACACGCAACATTAACATACTCTGCTCCTTCTCGAGAGAAATATTCTCCATCACGCGCTCCTCCCCAGGTAGACCGCTTTGCCCCGCGGCTAGTCTTTAACTTACCATTTAAAAAACCATAAAAATGTTCAAAAAGCGGGCGCTATTATCATTATTAGCACACTGTAGCATTAGGGGGGGTGTTGTTTTGGGTCTCAGCTTGCTTTTTTCCCATGCCGTATTTTTACTTTTTATTTCTCTTCATAACTGTTTGCTTTTATTTGGTTTTTCTGTGTTTTCAACTCTAGTATTTCAAAGTCTTCTAATATCCTAGTTTTATGCTGAAGGTTCAAAAATATTCACATAACATTCCCTAGCTGTTCCGCATGTTTACTTTCTCTACACGTACTGCGTACATAGTGTTTAGAGAAGGTATTGTATTGCACTCAAAAATTCGATACATAGATTTCACCGGAAATACATGTATTGGGTCCCACTGAACCCCCCCCCCAAAAAGCATTTTCAGAAAAAGGTCAGTCTGTGTGTGTGCGTGTGTGTATGTGTGTGTGTGTGTGTGTGTGAGTGAGTCTGTGGGTAGCATAGCTCAAAAGCGAAAAGTCCGTTAAATACCAAACTGGTATTTAAGTTCAGTATTCCCCAAGGATGCGACACGAAGATTTTCAAGAAAATTCCCCCAACCCAACTACCCTTTACGTGGAAAAAATATCTAATTTTTTATTTTCTCAAAAATGGCTCTAACTAATTTTGATTGAAGCTGCTTATATTTAAGGTATTTACATTACAAACAAAATGTATATGCGAATAACCTCTAAAGACCTCTTTATTCTGGATAATTTTTGCACAACTAGTAAACCGTAAAAGATAGCCAAAAACTTGCCACACAAAGATCACGTTAAAACACACAATTTATGTCAGATGCATTTTTTTTTACTTTCTCTGCACGTACTATGTACATAGTGTATAGAGAAGGTATTGTATTGCACCCAAAAATTCACCGCAAATACATGCTTTGGGTCCCCCTGAATCCAAAAAAAGCATTTTTGGAAAAAGGTCCGTGTGTATGTGCGTGTGTGTGTGTCTGTGGACAGCATAGCTCAAAAACGAAAAGACCGTTAAGTACCAAACTTGGTATTTAAGTTTGGTATCTTCCAAGGATGCGACACAAAGATTTTCAAGAAAATCTCCCCACCCCAACTACCCTTTACATGGAACTTTTTTCGAAAATTTTGATTTTCTCGAAAATGGCTCTAACGATTTTGATTAAAATATCGTATATTAAAGACATTTACCTGACAAAAAATATGTATATCTTGAATTTTCTGGGAATAGCCTCTGAAGACTACTTTATTCTGGATGAATTTTGTATAAGTGCTAAACCGTAAGAAATGGACAATAACTTAACCCACAAAAAATGTAGAGCACGTTAAAACACACAATTTATGTTTCATACATTTATTTCGAGGAGTTGGCCGTTTTTGAGATATTCCTTGTTTTTCGTTTCAGCTTTGAAAAATTTGTACTTTTCTCATACAGGAATTTGTCAACTCGTGTCTGTACAAAGAAAGGAACTTCAGTCACCTAGTAAGCAACTTTTGTCTATCACTTTAACCTATGCTACTCCCTTATTTTGCTTCTACTTACAAGGAAGCAAGTAATAAGACTATTTCTGCTAAATTTTTCTCGATTAGCATGAAGTCAATAGAAGAATAAGTTTATTAACAATAATTTGTTACACAGAAGTAGAGAAAGTCGTGTGAATGGAACACATCAGATTTTTTTTTACTTTCTTTACACGTACTATGTGCATAGTGTATAGAGAAGGTATTGTATTTTACCCAAAAATTCGATACCGATATTTCACCGGAAATAAATATTTTGGGTCCCCCTTAATCCAAAAAAAGCATTTTCAGAAAACGGTCCGTGTGTGTGTGTGTGTTTGTCTGTGGATAGCATAGGTCAAAAACGAAAAGATTGTTAAATACTGTTGGTATTTAAGTTTAGTTTCTTTCAAAGATGCAACAAGAAGATTTTCAAGAAAATTCCCCCACCCCCAACTATCCTTTACATGGAACTTTTTTCGAATTATTTTTATTTTCTCAAAAATTTCTCTAATGATTTTGATCACAATGTCGTATATTAAAGATATTTGCCTGACAACTAAAATGTATATCTTAAATTTTCTGGGAATAGCCTCTGAAGACTACTTTAAACTGGATGAATTTTGCGAATTTTCCATAACTGGTAAACTGTAAGAGGTGGACAAGAACTTACCACACAAAAAACGTAGAGCACGTTAAAACACACAATTTATGCTATATAATTTTTTTCCTGGTGTTGATCGTTTTTGAGATATTCTTTGTTATTGGTTTCAGCATTAAAAGATTTATACTTTTCTCATACAGGAATTTGTACGAACAGAGGAACATGCATGCTTAGCAAGAAGTAATTAGAAACATAAACCTTTTTAACAATTTGTTGCAAAGTTGTAGAGAAACTACCTTCAGACTTTTTAAGACTACATGGCTAAGAACATATTTGATATTGTATAAAGAGACCCGTATAATTATATTTTTGTGTTATGTTTGCCTTGACTCTACACTATGGGTGCACTAAAAGAAAGTATTAAAACATTTTCTAAATCTGGGAACAGAAGAGAACGCAGGGTCTTATCTTATCTTCAGTCCAAGTTTTAATTGGACCAGAAATATTTAAATGGAAACAGAGTCCTTCACAAATTTGGATGCGAGTTATGGCGAGCGTGGTCATAAAGTTAAGTGGCACTCGTTAGTGGGCTGGAATGCAGTGGCGGCTCGTTTCATAGCGGCGGCTGTTAATGTTGTAGCCTTTCTTACCAAATGTTTTCGGTTGTTTTACTTTTCTCTACCACGTAAATATTAAGTAGAGAAGTTATTACTCACCACCCAAAACCTCGATACCGAACTTTCACCGAACATTCTTTTTTGAGGCCGCTTAACAAAAAAATAAAAAACAAAAAAACAAACAAAAAACAGAAAAACAGAAACGTTTTTACCTTCCTCTACTTTTCTATGTCTATATTACACCGGAAATATTTTCAGTTCCCTTTTTACCTTCTCTATCGCTTTTTAGCATCCCCAAATGAAATGACTTTCTCTACATTTCTGCAACATATTATTGTTGCCTTATTACTTGCTTCCTTGTAAGTAGAACGGAAATAAGGGAATACGCAAGGCTAAAGTGATAGTTAAATATTTTAAAAGCTATCGCTATGTGAAACAAAGAAATTCGGTTCTCTTTGAGTGGCTAGGAGAAAAACAAAAGAGGTATACACTGCCTCGGTGGTCGATTGGTCAGTGAGTTGACTTCTCATCCGGAGATCTCGGGTTCGATTGCCGGCTGGGGCGGGGAATTTTCCTTTAACCAGAATTATTCCCCACAGGATATGGAAGTATATATGTGTGTGTTTGAGGAAAATAAAACATTTAAACCCAACGTAAGGAACCTACAGACCACGAGTTGTTTCAACTGCAAAGCCCCCGATATGACCTTGCATGTTAAAAGGGCCTATAGAAACGAAACGTTATAAAAAAATTGGATGTGTACCATTTACCTAACTTTCTCTATATCCCTGCAACAAATTATTCTTAAAAATCTTATTCTTCTATTTACTTAATGCTCATCAGAAAAAATTAGCAGAAATAGTCCTATTACTTGCTTCCTTGTAAGTAGAAGGGAAATAAGGGAGTACCATAGGTTAAAGTGATAGTCAAAAGCTGGTTGCTATGTCAATGAAGTTCCTTTGTTTGTATGGATCGGAGTTTACAAGTTCCTGTATGAGAAAAGAATAAGTTTTTCATAGCAGAAACCAAAAATAAGAAAAGTCTCAAAAACGACTAACTCCACGAAAAAAATGTATATAGCATAAATTGTGTGTTTTAAGGTGCACTACATTTTTGTGTAGTAAGTTTTTGTCCATCTCTTACAGTTTAGCAGTTATTCAAAATTCAGTAAAAGTCATCCAGAATAAACTACTCTTCCCAGAAAATTCAAGATATACATTTTATTTGTCAGGGAAATATCTTTTATATAAGAAATTTAATCAAAATTGTTAGAGACATTTTTGAGAGAATCAAAATTTTCGAAAAAAGTTCCATATAAAGGGTAGTTGGGGGTGGGGCAATTTTTCTCAAAATCTTTGTGTCGCATCCCTGGAAGATACTAAACTTAAATACCAACTTTGGTATTTTACCGACTTTACGTTTTTGAGTTATCGTGTTCACAGACACACTGACACACACACACACACACACGGACACACTGACACACACACACACACACACACACACACGGACCTTTTTGTGAAAATGTTTTTTTTTGGATATTGGGAACCCTAAAACATATATTTCCGGTGAAATCTCGGTATCGAATTTTTGGGTGGAGTGCAATACCTTCTGTATACACTATGTACATAGTGCGTATAGAGAAAGTAAAAATAATAAAAGAGGCATAAAACGATATATGTCAATACGTTTGAGAAAAGTTTAAGGAGGTAATTTTAAATATTGGTAACTCATTAAAAAACTGACATAGATTGCCTGTTTTAACGAAATCTACATTTTACACAGAAGGTATTGGACTACACCCAAAAATTCCATACCGAGATTTCACCGGAAATATATGTTTTAGGCTCCCCAATATCCAAAAAAAGCATTTTCTCAAAAAGGTCCATGTGTGTGTGTGTGTGTGTGTGTGTGTGTGTGTGTGTGTCCATGTGTCTGTGAACACGATAACTCAAAAACGAAAAGTCGGTAAAATACCAAACTTTGTATTTAAGTTTAGTATCTTCCAGGGATGCGACACGAAGATTTTGAGAAAAATCCCCCAACCCCCAACTACCCCTTACAAGGAACTTTTTTCGAAAATTTTGATTTTCTCAAAAATGTCTCTAACTATTTTGATTAAAATTTCGTATATTAAAGATATTTACCTGACAAATAAAATGTATATCTTGAATTTTCTGGGAAGAGTAGTTTATTCTGGATGAATTTTACTGAATTTTGATTAACTGCTAAACCGTAAGAGATGGACAAAAACTTACTACACAAAAAACGTAGAGCAGGTTAAAACACACAATTTATGCTATATACATATTTTCGTGGAGTTCGTCGTTTTTGAGACATTCCTTATTTTTGGTTTCTGCTATGAAAAACGTATACTTTTTTCATACAGGACCTTTTCAACTCCTATCCATAAAAACAAAGGAACTTCATTGACATAGCAACCAGCTTTTGACTATCATTTTAACCTTATTTCGCTCCTACTTCTCGTAAAACTGTGAACTTTTTAAGGATAATTTGTTGCAGGGATATAGAGAAAGTCATGTGATCAGATTTTTTGTGTAGTAAGCATTTGTTTATGTCTTACGGTTTACCAGCGTGAGTCTTTTACAAGCTATTCCCAGAAAATCCAAGATACACATTTCGCTGTCATAAGAACATCTTAAACACGTGGAATTTTAATGAAAATCTTTAGAGCCATTCTTGAGGAAAAACATGCTCCATGTAAAGAGTAGTTGGAGGGGTTTGCCTGAAAATATTCCTGTCGTATCTTTGCAAGATAGTGAACTTAAATGCGGTTTTACTTTCTACAATGTACATAGGGATAGAGAAGGTATTGTAATGCACCCAGAAACTCGATACCGAGATTTCACCGGAAGTATATGTTTTGGGGTCCCCTGAGTCCGAAAAAAACATATTTAAAAAAAAATCCGTGTGTGTGTGTGTCTGTGGACAGCATAACCCCAAAACGAAAAGACCGTTAAATATCAAACTTGGTATTTAGGTTAGTATCTTCAAAGGATACGACACGAAGATTTTAAAAAAAAATCGCCCACCACAAACTACCCTTTACATGGAAAAAATTTCGAAAATTTTGATTTTCTTAAAAATGGCTGAAACGATTTTGATTAAAATCCAGTTTATTAAAGCTACTTATATCCGAAAAAAAAATGTATATCTCGAATGTTTTGGGAATAGCCTCTGAAGGTCTCTTTATTCTGGATGAATTTTGCTGAATTTTGTTTAACTGCTAATCCGTAAGAGATAGAAAAACGTACTACACAAAAAATGAACCTAATGACAAAACACACAGTTTTTGTCCTTTACGATTTTGTTGTGCAGGTAACCGTTTCCGAGATATTTTCCTTGTTATTGGTTTCTATTGTGAAGTACTTAAAGTTTTCTCAGACAGGAAGTGTCCCTTTTTCTTTTGTTCTACTCTTGGCCAAGCAAAGAACTGATTTGGATTGACAATTGCATAGCGACAGCTTTTAACATTTCACATTCCTTTAGTTGCCTTCTACTTATAAGGAACTAAGTAATAAGAACATTCTGCTAATGTTTATCTCGATTAGCATTGTGTAGAAAGAAGAATAATCTTTTGTAGGAGGTTTGTAGAGCAGCTAGAGAAAGGCATGTGAGTGTAACACATCTGCTTTTTTAACTATGCTGTCCACAGACACACACGGACGTTTTTCTAAAAATGTGTTGTTTTCTTTAATTACAAGGGCTCAAAAGTACATTTCCGGTGACATTTCTGTATAGAATTGTTGGTGGAATACAACACCTTCTCTATCTACTGTGTATGTAGTTCATACGTGCTGGAGAAAGTAAATAGGCTTTGATTTTATTCAGGGTCTCGAAACATGCATTTCTTGTGAAAAATCGGTATCGTATCTTTGGATGGACTGTAATAATTTGCACAGAAAGTGGAAACAATGAAGTTTCCTGCCTGGTGAACATAAAGACCAGGAATAGCGAGCGGTTGTCTCATTTATCTTGCCACTGATAATTGCATAGGTAGGGCCTGCTTTTTAATAATCGTCCCTGGCTTCGCACACAGAGGTCCCGGGTCCGATTCCTGGCTGGAGCGAGCAGGTTTTCAACATATATTCCCCATCTGCAACTAGGCATGCAAGATAAAATGTATGTCTTTGAACATGTCTGTATTTTAAAAAATGAAACAGATAACAAGGAATATCTCGGAAACGGTTATTTCTACAACAAAAATGTAAAGGACGTATGTGTTTATTTATTAATCTGACTCAAAAATGAGTTTGCCTAGTAACACAGAATAAAATATGCATTTAGGGATTTTTACAAAAAATGTTATAAGTAAATATTACAAAAAAAAACTTTACCATACGTTATAATAGTTATATAAGAAAAATCTGATGTCTTCCATTCACACCACTTTCTCTACATCTCTACAACAAATTATTGTTAAAAAGCTTATGCTTCTATTTACTTCATTCTAATCGAGAAAAAAAAAAGAAGCAGAAATAATCTTATTACTTGCTTCCGTGTAAGTAGAAGCGAAATAAGGGAGTACCATAGGTTAAAGTGATAGTCAAAAGCTGGTTGCAATGTGACTGAAGTTCCTTTGTTTGTATGGACACGAGTTGACAAATTCCTGTATGAGAAAAGTAAACATTTTTCAAAGCTGAAACAAAAAACAAGAAATATTTCAAAAATGATCAACTCCACGAAAAAAACGTATGTTACATAAATTGTCAGTTTTAACGTAGTCTAAATTTTTTCTATGGTAAGTTTTTGTCCATCTCTTACGGTTTATCAGTTTTGCAAAATTCCGTAGAATTCATCCAGAATAAAGGTCTACAGAGGCACTCCCAGAAAGTTCAAGACATACATTTTATTTGTCAAGTAAATATCTTTAAAGTACTATTTTAATCAAAATCGTTAGAGCTATTATTTAGAAATAAAAATTTTCGAGTAAAGTTCCATGAAAAGGGTAGTTAGAGGTGGGGGATTTTCTTGAAAATCTTCGTGTCGCATTTTTGGAAGATAGCAAACCTAAATACCAAGTTCGGTATTTAACAGACTTTTCGTTTTTGAGCTATGCTGCCCACAGACACACGCACCCATATACAGAAACACACACTCACAGAAAGACACACACACGGATGTTTTTCTAAAAATTCCCTTTTTACTTTCTCCATACGCACTATGTACATAGTGTATAAAGAAAATATTCCACTCCACCAAAAATTCGATACCGAGATTTCACCGGAAATATATGTTTTAGGGTCCCCAATATCCAAAAAAAGCATTTTCACAAAAAGGTCCGTGTGTGTGTGTGTGTGTGTGTGTGTGTGTGTGTGTGTGTGTGTCCGTCCGTGTGTCCGTGTGTTCCGTGTGTCTATGAACACGATAACTCAAAAACGAAAAGGCGGTAAAATACCAAACTTGGTATTTAAGTTTAGTATCTTCCAGGGATGCGACACTAAGATTTTGAGAAAAATCCCCCCACCCCCAACTACCCTTTACATGGAGCTTTTTTCGAAAATGTTGATTTTCTCAAAAATGGCTGTAACGATTTTGATTAAAATTTCGGATATTAAACATATTTACCTGAAAATGAAATGCATATCGTGAATTTTCTGAGAATAGCCTCTGAAGAGTAGTTTATTCTGGATGAATTTTACTAAATTTTGAATGACTGCTAAACCGTAAGAGATGGACAAAAACTTACTTAAAAAAAATGTAGAGCACTTTAAAACACACAATTTATGTTATATACATTTTTTTCGTGGAGTTCGTCGTTTTTGTGACATTCCTTATTTTTGGTTTCTGCTATGAAAAACGTATACTTTTCTCATACAGGAACTTGTCAACTCCTATCCATATAAACAAAGGAACTTCATTGACATAGCAAGCAGCTTTTGACTATCACTTTAACCTACGGTTGTCCCTTATTTCGCTTCTACTTACAAGGAAGCGAGTAATAAGACTATTTCTGCTATTTTTTTCTGATTAGCATAAATTAAATAGAAGTATAAGCTTTTTAAGAACTATTTGTTGCAGGGATATGGAGAAAGTCATGTGAGTGGTACACATCAGATTTTTCTTTTATTCATTGAGTCTCAATACATGTATTTCCGGTGAAACCTTGGTATCGAATTTTTGGGTGCAGTACAATATTTTCTCTATACACTATGTACATAGTACGTGTAGAGAAAGTAATAAAGCCATGAGAACACATTGTAACAAAGATTACTAACGATGTGAAACAACAATAAAAATTATAACAATAAAAGACAAAAAAAAACTATAAAAATAAATCGTTTTATAAACCATAATACATATTATTTTTCTTCATTTTTTGTACAGTAAGTTTTTGGCTATCTCATGTGGTTTGCCAGTTATACAAATTTCGTCCAGAATAAAGATGTAACTATTCCCAGAAAATTCGAGATATATATTTTATTTGTTACATAGTTCTCTGTAATGTAAGTATTTTAACCAAAATCGTTACAGCCATTTTTGAGAAAAGCAAGTTTTTAGAAAACTTTTCCATGTAAAGTGCAGTTTGGGTTGGGTTATTTCCTTGAAAAACCTTGATGTTGCATTTTTACTTTCTCTACACGCACTATGTACTACACTGTTTATAGAGAAGGTTTTGCATTCTGCCCAAAAATTATATACCGAGATTTCACTGGAAATACACGTTTTAGGGTCCCCTGTAAGTCGGTAAAACACCAAACTTGGTATTCAAGTTTAGTATCTTCCGAAAATGCGACAAGAAGATTTTTAACAAAATTCCCCCACTCCAAACTACTCTTTACATGGGAAAAGTGTAAAAAATATTGACTTTCTCTAAAAATACCTCTAACGATTTTGTTTAAAATACCGTTTATTTAAAATGTTTACATGAAAAATAAAATGTATATCTTGAATAGCCTATAAAGATGGCTTTACTCAGGATGAATTTTGTTGGATATTTCATACTAAGTAAGAAATATAGAAAGTTTTACTAGACAAAGTTTAGATTTCGTTAAAACACGCAATTTATATAATGTACATTTTTTACGTGGAGTTGACCACTTTTGAGATCTTCCTTGTTATTGGCTTGACTTTTAAAATACTTAATGGGAATTTGTAAACTCCTGGTCATGCAAGGAAAACTATTTCAGCCACATGGCAACCAGCTTTTGTCTACCACTTTAACCTATGGTACTCCCTTATTTCGCTCCTACTTACAAGGAAGCAAGTAATAAGACTATCTCTGTTAATGTTTATCACGAATGTTTTGTAAGAGTGTGATAGAGGAAGCCATGAGATGTTTAATGCTGGGATTGGCAGGAAAGTTACGCCACTAGACTGAAGGATTGAGTAAACCTCGCTTACAACCCGTGCAGCGCAAGACAGAGGCCTGCATTGAACTGTGGGTATAAAAATGCAGTCGCTTGTTCTGCTGGATGGTTGGTTCCCTTGACCCTGCTGATAACACGACCGTTTCAAGATAAAGTGCCCGACTAACTCGCAACAGCCTTGATAAGGTACCGGGTGTTTCATCAACAAGTACCCTGTCTCATTTTCTCTCCGGATATTGTTACAAGCTGTCGATATTTTCAGATCCCAATCTGAATTCTCCAGGAAAATGTTACAAGACATTTTGAGATAATTAGTATGTGCTCGTGAAGTTATCTGGTTATTCTGAAAGCCTCGAGAAATATTTATTATCATAACTAATATAACGAGAGCAGAAACGTTGTAGCTCTCGAGTTGTATTTAATAAGCTTGTGAATAGAATAACAATGATATGGACACAAAGAACAATATTCCATTTGTCTTGACGTATATTTGATATCCATATCATAAATCATGGCCTGCCTCGTTGCTCAACTGTTTCCACACACTCTCTCTTGTTTTTGGGTATTCTGCGGCTTTGACTTTTCAGTTAAGGTGATGAAATCTGTGAAATTTGACAAAGGTTGCGGAAAATTTGATAATAAAATAATATGAGTTCTAAATTTTAAGAAAACATATCGTTTTTCCGCACATCGCGCACTTTAACTACCAATCAACTGCCGCTATAGACGCATGCTTAGTAATAAGTACTGCCAACTTTAAACCTTATTTTATCGCAAACTTTTTTCCAACACTTCCATACTAAAAATGAACCACACGATGCAATTTTTCACTAATTTGTTTCAAACTTTTTATCCGGCCTCTCTAATGCAAATTAAACAAACTGGTCAGGCTACTTTTTCGAAATAATGCTCCTATTGTTATAAATAAACCATCAGATTTTAGGAAATTATGAGTTTTGGAAACTACAAAAATTAGTAAGTTTTCTCCACTAGTTAAAGATAATATTTTAAAATATAATACAAAAGATCTATTTGTAAATTCATTTTCTATAAAACCGGATGTTTGTATGAGAATATTTTAAAAATCTGATGTGCTCCATTTACATGGCTTTCGCTACATCTCTGCAACAAATTGTTGTTAAAAACCGTATGCTTCTATTTACTTCATGCTAATAGAGAAAAAAAAAAAAAATAGGATAAATATTCTTATTACCTGCTTCCTTGTAAGTAGAAGCGAAATAAGGAAGTACCATAGGTTAAAGTGATAGTCAAAAGCTGGTTGCTATGTGACTGATGTTCCATTGTTTGTATGGACACGAGTTGACAAATTCCCGTATGAGAAAAGTATGTTTTTCAAAGCTGAAACCAAAAACAAGGAATTCCTAAAAAAACGATCAACTCCACGAAAAAAATGTATGTAACATAAATTTTAATGTACTCTACGTTTTTTGTATGACAAGTTTTTATCATTCTCTTACGGTTTAGCAGTTATACAAAATTCCGTAAAATTCATTCAGAAAAAAAGTAGTTTTCAGATGCCATTCCCAGAAAATTCAAGATATACATTTTATTTTTGATATAAATATCTTAAATATAAGAGACTTTAATCAAAATTGTTACAGCTATTTTTTGAGAAAATCAAACTTTTTGAAAAAAGTTCTTTGTAGTTGGAGGTGGGGTGGTTTTCTTGAAAATATTCGTGTCTCACCGTTGGAAGATACCAAACTTAAATACCAAGTTTGCTATTTAACTGACTTTTCGTTTTTGAGCAATGCTGTCCACAAACAAATGGGCCTTTTCAAAAAATTCTTTTTTTTTATTCAGGAGAACCCAAAACATGTATTTCCGGTGAAATCTCGGTATGGAATTTTTGGGTGGAATGTAATACATTCTCTATACACTATGTACAACGTGTAGAGAAAGTGAAATTGTATATATCCGGTGTAATCCTGGTTTCGAATTTTTTGGATGGAATGCAATACCTTCTCTACTCTACGTACTATGTAGAGAAAGTAAAGTCGAAAAGTGCGTCAAATACCGAACTCGATATTTAAGTTCTGTACCTACCAAGAATGCAACTCAGATTTTCAAGAAAATCCTCCCATGCCAATCTAATCTTTGAATGGTGCATTTTTATAAAATGTTCTTTTTCTTAAAAATGGCCCAAATGCCTGATTAGGCCGCGCCTCTCACCAAGGCGGCATCCCAAGCGACCGGATGTGGGATTTGTGGCGCAGGGGCTGGTTTTCTCCGGTTTCCCCCGCCATTGCATCCCAAGCAACCGGATGTGGGATTTGTGGCGCAGGGGCTGGTTTTCTCCGGTTTCCCCCGCCATTGCATCCACCGGTACACCATCCTCATTCCATGTCGCACTAGTGTCATCGCCTGCGGTGCCATTTCTAGTAAAAGCGATCGTTAAACATTATCATAAAATAGATATGTGTTACACTCACATGACTTTCTCTAGCTGCTCTACAAACCTACATAAGATTACTCTTCTTTCTACACAATGCTAATCGAGATAAACATCAGCAGAATGTTCTTATTACTTAGTTCCTTATAAGTAGAAGGCAACCAAAGGAATGTGCTATGTTAAAGTGATAGTCAAATGTTTTAAAAGCTGTCGTTATGCGATTGAAACCAATAACAAGGAATATCTTGGAAACGCTCAACTCTACAACAAAAATGCAAATGACATAAATTTTGTGTTTTAACAAGGTCTATATTTTTTGTATAATACGTTTAACTTTTGTGTAAAATTCTGCAAAAATCAACATAAATAAAGAGCTCTTCACAGCCTATTGCCAGAAAATTGAAAATACACTTTATTTTTGATGTGAATAACTTTAATGTACTGTAGTTTAGTCAAAATCGTTACAGCAATGTTTTACAAAAAGAAAATTTTCAAAAAGTTTTCAATGTAAAAGGTAGTTTGGGGTGGGAGAGTTTCTAGAAAATCTTTGTGTCCCATCCTTGGAAGATACCAAGTTTGGTAATTGACGGCATTTTAGTTGTTTTAGCTGTCCACAGCACGGACGTATTTCTAAAAATGCTTTTTTGCTTTTAGGAGCTCTCAAAATATGCATTTCCGGTGAAATCTCGGTATCGAATTTTTAGACGCAATTCAATACCTTGTCTATACACTATGTACATTGAAGGTATAACATATCCAATAGGTAATACTTTTTACAAATGGGAAGTCGTTAACGGTTTTTCCCTTACAGCCATACAAAGAGAACGGAATTTAAGGGTCATATAAAGTGACCATATAAAGATTCAGTATTGCTTTAACCTTCTACTCACAAGGGAGCAAGTAATAAGACAATTTCTGTTAATGTTTATCTTGATTAGCATCAAGTAGATACAAGAATAAGCTTTTCTAAGTATAGTTTATTACAGAATAAATAGTGAAAGTCTTGTGAATAAAACAATCAAATGTTTACCTTCTCTAGCCGTACATAGACGTAAAGAAGGTACTGCATCGCTCCCAAAAGCCTGATACCCAAATTTCCCTCCAAAACTACGTTTTGGGGTACCATTGGATAAAACTAATATTTACTTTCTCTACACGTACTATGTACATAGTGTATAGAGAAGGTATTGCACTCCACCAAAACATTCGATACCGAGATTTCACCGGAAATATATGTTTTAGGGTACCCTGTATCCATAAAAGGTACTTCAGTAAAACGTCTCTGTGTGTGTTTGTGTGTGTGTGAACACGATAACTTAAAAACGAAAAGTAAGTTGGTATGTAAGTTTAGTATCTTCCAGAGATGCGACACGAAGGTTTTGAGGAAAATCCCCCATCCCAAACTACCCTTTACTAGGAACTTTTTTCGAAATTTTTGATTTTATTAAAAATGGCTCTAACGATTTTGATTAAAATATCGTATATTAAAGATATTTACCTGAAAAATAAAATGTATATATTGAATTTTCTGGGAATAGCCTCTGAGGACTACTTTATTCTGGATGAATTTTACGGAATGTTGAATAATTGCTAAGAGATAGACAAAACTTACCACACAAAAAATGTAGAGCACGTTAAAACACACAATTTATGTTAACAACATTTTTTTCGTGGAGTTTATCGATTTTTAGATATTCCTTGTTTTTGGTTTCAGCTTTGAAAAACTTAACTTTTCTCATACGAAATTTGTCAACTCCTGTCCATACAAACAAAGGGACTTCAGTCACACAGCAACCAGCTTTTGACTATCACTTTAACCTATAATACTCCCTTATTTCTTTGCTACTTACAAGGAAGCAAGTAATAAGACTATTTCTGCTTATTTTTTGTGGATTAGCATGAAATAAATAGAAACATAAGTTTTTAAAAATAATTTGTTGCAGAGATGTAGAGAAAGTCATTTGAATGGAACACATCAGGTTTTTAGAAAAAGGTCCGCGGCTCTCTCTCTCTGTCCGTGTGTGCGTGTGTTTGTGAACAGTATAACTCAAAAACGAAAAGTTCGTTAAATGCCAACCTTCTAAAGATTGGACGCCAACATTTTGAAGAAACTCCCTCCACCCCAAACCACCCTTTACATGGAAAAGGTTTCGAAAGTTTTTATTATTTCCAAAATGGCTGTAACAATTTCATTAATAAAATAGCGTTTATAAAATATAAATAAAATGGTTTCTTGAATTTCTTAGGAATAGCCTCATTCTGAATGGCCTTAGCATATTGGTGGACCGTAAGAAAGAGATAAAACATACTAAGCAAAAAATGTAGACCTCGTGAAAACGTTCAACTGACGTCATATATATTTCTGGAATGAGCCATATCCGAGATATTTCTTCAATTTTAAAGTACGTAAAATATTTTTCAAACGGGAATTTGCCATCCCTGTTTCTTTTGTTTTACGTCTGGTCATACAAAGAGCAACCAACTTTTAAAACATTTGACTATCGTTATAACCGACTTTTCGTTTTTGAGCTATCGCGTTCACACACATGGACCTTGGTTATTTTGGTTTCTGGGGACCCTAAAACGTGCATTTCCGGTGAAACTTCAATATCTAATTTTTGGATGGAATACAATACCTTCTCAACCTATGTGCTATAAGTAAATTAAGTAAACCAGAAATCCAAACTTTTACTCCTAGTGCCTCGTAAGGCAGTACTGTTTCATAGGGAATGTATTTTCGACACAGGCTGTGGTGCTCCCCGAGCTAAGTGGTTATCGCAATCCTGGGATTATTTCCGCGAGCACAGTCTTTTGTTGAGGACCGGGAATGTCAGGAATTAATTAAGGTAGCGTTTGTTTGTCTTCCTCTGAAGTGCCAACTTGGCGCGCACAAATGTAACCATGTCTGGTTACGTCATCACAGCTTCAGGGGTTCATAATGCGATCATAAGACTCCTTATGTTATTGCAGAAGGGAAGAAGGAATTGCGGAACAAGAGTGGCGACTTGCCTGCGGCCAACTGAATCGGTGCATAAGCTATACAAGGTATATGCTAACAAAAGGAATGTATGTAAAACATTTGATATACAACTTGACGCCAAAATTTCAACAGAAGCGCTGAGATCCCGTGAACCTCCTCCCAAAAAGGGGGTTTTGAATCAACCATTGATTAAGCATATTAGGCGATTTTCACCTTCTCTACACGTACTATGTACATAGTGTATAGAGAAGGTATTGTGTTGCACCCAAAAATTCAATACTGGAAATATATGTTTTGAGACCCTTGGAATCCAAAAAAAAAAAAAAACCATTTTTAGAAAAAGTCCCTGTTTGTGTGTGTGTGTATCTGTGTGCACTCCCTTATTTCGATTCTGGTTACAAGGAAGCAAGCAGTAAGAGTATATGATCTGATGTGATGTTTTGGTGACAGCTTTTGGTTCTTGAATGAGGAATTTGTGGATTGGCTGGTGCGTTCTGTTTTGCGGGCATAAAGATGTCGGAGGAAGAAAGGCTTGTGTTGTGTGCAAGAAAACATAAAACAGATGTGTCTCGGCCTCCTGGAACAGCTTAGCTTCGCTCTCTTGCCGCGAACCAGGGTTGCCAATACTGCAAACCTAATCCTACTCACATTAACCGGTTTAACCTTTACTTTCTCTACTAGTGTATACAGAAGGTATTTCATTGCACCCAAAAATTCAATACCGAGATTTCACCGGAAATGTATGTTTTAAGACCCCTTGACTTAAATTTTTTTTTTTAGAAAATTGTCAGTGTGTCTGTGGACAGCGTAGCTAATAGATGAAAACACGAGTTGTATTTGATAAGACAATAGACTGTTATAATATAATATAATATAGGAAGGTTATCATTGTAATACATTAGTTCTCAAATGAGACCATCTTTATTTACACAATGTTCTTTTATTTCTTCACTGCCTCCTGAATTATGACATGACCGACCGTGTCTACACCCAATGTACGAATATCGTTAGCAACAATAGAAATAGGGAACAATTATTTAATTTCAGCTTTTAATAACAATAATACTTGAAAGGGAAAAAAACGTTATTTTATTTGAGGTTATTGCACTCATCTCATACATAAGAAATACAAATAATGATTATTTTCACTCCTTTTTTGAACTAAGTACATTATGAGCTGGATAAAAGTTTAAATAAACATTGTAATAACTGAATTAACTGAAAGTACAATTGTAGAACTGACAATTATTAAAAGTGAAGGTTGACTGTCTCCTGTTACCAATAACCAAGACAGGAGATTAAACAAAGAAATGAACATCAGCTGCGATAAGATGTTTCGACAATATCGCTCCAGGCAGATGATCGCGATTGGTTAAAATTGTCTAATCTCGGCCATTCCATTGGCGCTCTAATAGTTGAGCTAAATGGTCAAGAAAATCCCTTCACCCCAAACTACTCTTTACACGGAAAATGCTTTTTAAATGTTTATTTTCTGAAAATGGCTGTAATTATTTTGATTAAAATGTCGTATATTAAAGACACTTAAAATATATGTAAGAGACAGACAAAACTTGTTAGCCCGCCTGGGTAGCGTGGTGGTAGCGTGTGTGCCTCACATTCAACAGGTCGCGGCTTCCAATCTCGCTTAGGGTCAGGTACCCGGATAAGGTTTTCCCTTATCCATAGAAGAGTAACTTAAAGCTGCATGGACCCCGAGATCATTTCATTCATTGTCCGATATGGCCAATCACATTAAAGGACGTTATACATAAAACTTGCTGCACAAAAAATATACTACTTGTTAAATCCAATAATTTATGTTATACACTATTTTTATTTATTTTAGAGCTGACCGTTTCTGAGATATTCCTTGTTATAGGTTTCAGCTTTAAATTACACTTTTCTTATGCTGAATTTCTCAACTCTTGACCATCCATAGGAACTTCAGTCACACAGCAACCAGCTTTTGACTATCACATTATCCCAGTGTATCCCCTTCTACTTACAAGGAAGCAAGTAATAAGACAATTTCTGTTATTGTTTATCTCGATTAGCATCAAGTAGATAGAAGAATAAGATTTTGTAAGAATAGTTTGTTTACAGAACAGATCGAGAAAGCCATGTGATTGGAACACATCATATTTTTTTTAAGATTTATTTTTAATCATTATCTATTGTGTTGTTTAAAGATTGATTCATGATTTATTCATTGTTTTAGTAATATTTCGTATAATCCGAGTTTTTTGTAATTCGAGCCTGAATTACTGGGCTTGTACTGTATTTCTGTAAAACTTAATTTTGATTAATATAAAGTACAACATTTACCGCAATTATATCTTTGAATTCTTAGAGTCCTGCAGTAGAAACTTGTAATATTTTCGGTCAGTAGTATAGAAAGTTGGCAGCACTGAGTGTGGTTGTTACAATATGCTTTTAATATTCCATTATATCGCTGTCTTTCAGTGACCACGATCATTTGCGGTTCAGTCGGCAATACAGCCACTTAAAATTTATCGACCGTTACAGCACCCCATAAAGCGAGCGAGAATAATAAAAAAGGCAGGAGTGAGACTCGAACCCTGGAGTCGCCACACGCACACCTAGTGTAAAGTGGATTACGTCACGTGATGTCAGGGTGTGGTCATACGCCCAGGTCACGCTCGCCAGATGATGCGCCCTTGTTAAGGAAATTAATCCTCGACTCGACAAATCTGTGTGCATATGGATATCACATTGGTCTCCAGGTGCCCGCCAGAGTGGCGTAGTGGTAGCGTGTCTGCTTCACGTTCAAAAGCTCCTGAGTTCGAATCTCGCTCAGGATGAGTTGCCCAGATAAGGTTTTATTTTCTTTACTTTCTCTACACGTATTAAGTACATAGTGTATAGAGAAGGTATTGCATTGCACCCAAAAATTCAATACCGGGATTTCACCGGAAATACATGTTTTGAGACCACCTGAATAAAATAAGCATTTTTAGAAAAGTGTCCGTGTGTGTGTGTGTTTTTTTTCTGTGGGCAGCATAGCTCAAAAAGGAAACGACCATTAAATACCAAACTTGGTATTTAGGTTCAGTATATTCCAGGGATGCGACACGAAGATTTTCAAGACAATCCCCCACCCCCAACTAACCATCACATTCTGGATATTTTTCGAAAATTTTGATTTTCCAAAAAATGACTCTTAACGATTTTGATTAAAATTTCGTATATTAAAGATATTTACCTGACAAATAAAATGTATATCTTGAATTTTCTGGGAATAGCCTCTGAAGACTACTTTATTCAGGATGAATTTTACGGAATTTTCCATAGCTTACTACACAAAACATGTAGAGCACATTAAAACACACAATTTATGCCATATACATTTTCTTCGTGTAGTTGATCTTTTTTTTTTTTTAGATATTCCTTGTCCTTAGTTTCAGCTTTGAAAAACTTATACTTTTCTCATACTGGAATTTGTTAACTCCTGTCCATTCAAAGAACGGAACTTTAGTCACATAGCAACCAGCTTTTGACTATCACTCTAACCTATGGTACTCCCTTATTTCGCTTCTACGTACATGGAAGCGAGTAATAAGACTATTTCTGCTATTTTTTCTCCATTAAAATGATGTAAATAGAAGAATAAGCTTTTTAACAATAATTTGTTGCAGAAATGTAGAAAAAGTCATGTGAATGCAACACATCAGATTTTTTCTCGGTGTTTTCCCTTATTCTGAGAAGACGAATGTCGCATAACTTTAAGCTCCTTGGGCCCCGGGATCATTTGAGTATCATTATTAAAAAGCTTATTCCTCTATCTACTTCATGATAATCGAGAAACACATTAACAGAAATTGTCTTATTACTTACTTCCTTGTAAATAGAAGGGAAATGTTTTAAAATGTGGTTGCTATGGTATAGAAATCCGACTCTTTGCGTGGCCAGGTTTTGAGAAAAGTACTAAGTATTTTAAAACTGAAATCAATAACAAAGAATATCTAAAAACGGTCAACTCCAGCAAAAAATGCATATAACATAAATTGTGTATTTTAACGAGCTCTACCTTTTTTCTGTGGTAAGCTTTTGGCTATCTCTGACGGTTTATCAATTATGCAAAATTTCACAAAATTTACCCAGAATAAACATGATTTGAGAGACTATACCCAGAAATTTCAAGATATAAATTTTATTTAGCATATAAATATCTTTAATATACGACATTTTAATGAAAATAGTAAGAGCCACTTTTCAGAAAATCGAAATTTTCGAAATTTTTCCATGTTTTTTTAGCAGTGTTTAACCCCCGATTTTATTACTTGTGGCAGCGCAGGCGATGACATTAGTGATGATAGAATGAGATGGCGGGGAAACCGGAGAACCCGGAGAAAACCCGCCCCTGTGCCACTTTGTTAACCACAAATCGAACATGCGGTCGATTGGGATCGAACCCGGGCCGTCTAGGTGACTGGTGAGCGGTATTTTTTCCATGTAAAGGGTAGTTTGGGGTGGGTGGATTTTTCTCAAAATCTTCCTTGGATAAAGTAAACTATAACACCAAGTTTATAATTTTACCAAATTTTCGTTCTTGATTTATCGTGTTCTCAGACACACATATACGGATCTTTTTCTAAAAGTGCATTTTTTATTACAGAGGACCCTAAAACGTATATTTCCGGTCAAATCTCGGTATCGAATTTTTGGGTAGAATGCAATATCTTCTCTATACGCTAAGTACATAGTGCGTGTAGAGAAAGTAAAATTGATTTAACAAAATATCCTACAAACTAAGGATTTTCCAAATTTGCTAAATGCATTAACTTAATACATACTTATTGATTACTTTCTCTACACGCACTATGTACATAGTGTATAGAGAAGGTATTGTGTTGCACCCTAAAATTCAATACCGAGATTTCACCGGAAATATATGTTTTAGGACACCCTGAATACAGAAAAAGCATTTCTATAAAAATGTCCATGTGTGTGTGTGTGTGTGCAGCGTAGCTCAAAAACGTAAAGTCCGCTAAATACCAAACTTGGTATTTAAGTTCAGTATTTTCCAAGGATGCGACACGAAGATTTTCAAGAAAATTCCTCCACCCCCAACTACCATTTACATGGAAAAAGTTTCGAAAATTTTGATTTTGTCAAAAATGGTTCTAACGATTTTGATTAAAATATTGTTTATTAAAGATATTTACCTGATAAAGAAAATGTATATTTTGAATTTTCTGTAAAAAAGCCTCTAAAGACCTCTTTATAGTGGATGAATTTTACGGAATTTTGCATAACTCCTAAACTATAAGAGATGGACAAAAAGCTACCGTACAAAAAATGTAGAACACTTTAAAACACGCAGTTTATGTTATATACATTTCTTTCGTGGAGTTGATCGTTTTTAAGATATTCCGTGTTTTCGGTTTCAGCTTTAAAAAACATACGTTTCTCATACGAAAATTTGTCAACTCGTGTCCATACAAACAAAGGAACTTCAGTCACACAGCAACCAGCTTTTGACTATCACTTTAACCTATGGTACTCCCTTATTTCGCTTCTACTTACAAGGAAACAAGTAATAAGACTATTTCTGCTAATTTTATCTCGATTAGGTTGAAGTAAATAGAAGCATAAGCTTTTTAACAATAATTTGTTGCGGAGATGTAGAGAAGGTCATGTGATTGGAGCACATCAGATTTTATTGAGAATAGCAATTTGTTGAAGTTAAGGCAGTACTTGCGTGTCGTGGAAGCAACCATCCGACATATATGTCCCGGCGACCTTGGAAGTGGGTGATGGTTGCCCGTTTCCTGCTTGACAAGAACTTCAAATAAAAACACGCTCCAGTGGCGTATCTCCATTTTAAAACAATTTTTACTGCATAGTACGTATTGCATTTCACCCCAATATTATTTACCGAGATTTCACTAGAAATACAAGTTTTAGCATAGCCGACACGAACATTTTGAGGAAAATTCCCCAACCCAAACTACCCTTTACATGGAAAAGTTTTCGAAAATTTTTATTTTCTCAAAAATAAGTCCAACAAATTCGATTAAAATTCCATATTTTAAAGATATTTGAATTACAAATATAATATATATTTTGAATATTCCGGGAATAGCCTGTTTATTCTGGATGCATTTTGCTCAATTTTGCATAACTAATAAACCTTAGGTGAGAGAAAAAAGCTTACCTCACAAAATATGTAGATCCCCTTAAAATATACATTTTATGTCATGTATTTTTTTTCGTGGAGTTGACCATTTTAACTTTCTCTATACGTACTATGTACATGGAGTATAGAGAAGGTATTGCATTCCACCCAAAAATTCATACCGAGATCTCAAAAAAGTATTTTCAGAAAAAGGTCCGTGTATGTGTGTGTGTCCACGTGTCCGTGTGTCTGTGAACATGAAAACCAAAAAGAAAAGTCGGTAAATCACCAAACTTAGTATTTAAGTTTACTATTTTCCAGGGATGCGACACGAAAATTTTGACAAAAATCCCCCCACTACAAGCTTCCTTTTACATGGAAACATTTTCGAAAATGTTTTTCTTAAAAATGGCTCTAACGATTTTGATTAAAATACGACATATTAAAGTCATTTCTATGTCAAATAAAATGTATATCTTGAATTTTCTGGGAATAGCTTCTAAAAACCTGTTTATTCTGGATGAAGTTTGCTTAATTTAGCATAACTAGTAAACCGTAAGAGATAGATAAAAACTTATATACAAAAAATGTAGATCTTGTCAAAATACACAAATTATTGTGTGTCCGTGTGCCTATGAACACGATAACTCAAAAACGAAAAGTCGGTAAAATACCAAACTTGTTATTTAAGGTTAGTATCTTCCAGAGATGCGACACGAAGATTTTGAGAAAAATCCCCCCACCCCAAACCACCCTTTACATAGAAAATTTTTCGAAAACCGATTTACTCAAAAATGGCTGTAGCGATTTTGATTAAAATATCGTATATTAAAGATGTTTACCTGACAAATAAAATGTATATTTTGAATTTTCTGGGATTAGCCTCTGAAGACTACTTTATTCTGGGTCAATTTGACGGAATTTTGCATAACTGCTAAACCGTAAGAGATGGACAAAATCTTACCACACAACAAATGTAGAGCACTTTAAAACGCACAATTTATGTTATATACATTTTTTTCGTGGAGTTGATTGTTTTTGAGATATTCCTTGTGTCTGGTTTCAGCTATGAAAAACTTATACTTTTCTCAAACGGGACTTTGTGAACTCGTGTCCATGCAAACAAAGGAACTTCAGTCACATAGTACCCAGCTTTTGACTATCACTTTAACCTATGGTACTCCCTTATTTCACTTCTACTTACAAGTAAGCAAGAAATAAGACTGTTTCTGTTAATTTCTTCTCGATTTAGCATGAAGTAAATGGAAGCATAAAAAGTCATGTGAATGGAACACATCAGATTTTTCTAAATACAACTGAACAAAATCTGAACAAAAGGTCCCCAATAATGCCGTTTAAATTCGTAGTACGGTTTATATGAGCTTTAGTTTTAATTGTTTTTTTTTTTTGTTTTTTTTTTGTTTTTTTTACTTTCCCTAGTTCGTATGTACAATATACACAGTAGATAGGGAAGGTATTATATTAAACCCAAAATTTCGAACCGAGATTTCACCGAAAGTATATGTTTTAAGGTGCCCTGAGTCCGAAAAAGCATTTTCACAAAAAGGTCCCGTGTGTGTTTGTGTGTCTGTGGACAGCATAGCTCAAAAAAATAAAGTCGGTTGAATACCAAACTTGGTATTTAAGTTGTGGATGCCACACGAAGATTTGCAAGAAAATTCCCTCACCTTTTTTTTTCGAACATTTTTACTTTCTCAAAAAAAAAAAAAAACGATTTTGTTTAATGCTTAAGTCATTTTATGACAAACTAAATGGAAATTTCTGTTCATTTTTTTTTTTTTTTTTTTTGGAGAGTTAACCTTTTTTGAAATTTTCCTGATTATTGGTTCCAATTTTAGCCACTTAAACTTTTATCGTTCCTGTTTGTTTACTCCTCGCAAGGAAATTTCTTCACATAACGACCGGCTATTAAAGCAGGGGACTATCTCTTTAGCCTGTGCATTATCCTATTTCCCTTCTACTTACAAGGAAGCTAGTAAATACACTAATTCTGCTAATGTAGTATGGGGTAGAAACAGATTAATGTTTTGAATAAAATGTTTCTGGAAGAACTAGAGAAAGTCATGTGAGTGGGCATCACATTTTTGACTTTCTCTATACGTACTATGTACGTATTGCATTCCACCCAAAAATTAGATACCGAGATTTCACCGGAAATACATTTTTTGGGTCCCCCTAAATTCCAAAAAAGCATTTTTACAAAAAGGTCCCCGTGTTTGTGTATTTCTGTGGACAGCATAGCCCAAAAAAATATTTTTACAAAAAGGTCCCCGTGTGTGTGTGTGTGTGTCTGTATTTCTGTGGACAGCATAGCCCAAAAACGAAAAGACTGGCATTTAAGTTTGGTTTTTTCCAAGGATGCGACACGAAGATTTTCAAGAGAATTCCCCCACTCCCAACTACCCTTTACATGGAACTTTTTTCAAAAATGTTGATTTTCTTAAAAATGGCTCTCATGATTTTGATTAAAATACCCTATATTACAGATATTTATCTTACAAATAAAATGAATATTAATTCAAAATCCTCTCGGGCTTCTAACCAGGTAAAAACTTGGCTTGATACCCACGTTTCGAAGAAGTGCATCTTCCTCGTCTTCAGGGTGAACTGAACAGTTCTTATTTTAAAATGTATATCTTGTATTTTCTGGAATAGCCTCTGAAGGCTACTTAATTCTGAATGAATTTTACGGAATTTTGCATAACTGCTAAACCGTAAGAGATGAACAAAAACTTGCCACACAACAAATGTAGAGCATTTTAAAACACACAATTTTTTTTTTTTTTTTTTTACTTTTTTTCGTGAATTTAATCGTTTTTTTAGATATTCCTTGTTTTTGATTTCAGCCTTGAAAAACTTATACTTTTCTCATACAGGAATTTGTCAACTCCTGTCCATACAAACAAAGGAACTTCAGTCACATAGCAACCAGCTTTTGACTATCACTTTAACCTATGGCACTCCCTTATTTCGCTTCTACTTACAAGGAAGCAAGTAATAAGAATATTTCTACTAATTTTTTTCTCGATAAGCATGAAGTAAATAGAAGCATAAGCTTTTTAACAATAATTTGTTGCAGAGATGTAGAGAAAGTGACGTGAATGGAACTCATCAGATTTTTTAATCACGCAATTAGAATTAAAATCATAGGACCTAAAAATTATAGTGTTTTATCGATCGATAAACAATTTTTACATTTTTCAGGACATATTAATACATTTATTTCGTTTCTTTTTGCCTTCTTGCAGGATTCAGGACGCTATCCTAGGATTAAGTTTGAAGCTTTACTTCCTTGGGCTGTAACTGCAGGATGGTTTTTCTTTTGCTGCATATTCTGTACATTTGCTCCCCTTCTCTAATCCTTGCCTCTTCTTCTTCTTCCCCCCTCCGCCCCGCGCTGCTCTAAACGGCACATAATTTTCCAATATTCTACCGACAACACATAATTTAATAAAAGACGTAGGAGGCCATGGCAAGCTGCTTCATATGGCGGTGCAACTCTCCACGGATCTCCCCATCAAGAACAATGTCTGTCATTCTACAACAAGACGGGCATTAAAACCAATTTCTGACGTGATACGCGAATTTAAGGCCCGTTCACACGTGCTCATATATTTACGATACATTAATCTCTCACACACTGACACCAACGAGTTATTAGCACATACCAGGTTGACAAATTATTGTATAACATCCAAATTTTAGATGTCCAGATTTACCCGGAATGTTTTAAAGTCCTTTGAGTAAAAAAAAAACATTTTTAGAAAAACGTCCGTATATATGTACGTCTGTGAACAGCATTATCCAAAAACGAAAACGATGTTAAAAAACAAACTTATAATTTAACTTCAGCATTTTTACTTTCTCTACACATACTATATACATAGTGTATAGAGATTTCACCGGAAATATATGTTTTAGGGTTCTCTGTTTCTAAAAAAGACAGTTTTAGAAAAATGTCCGTGTATGTCTGTGAAAACGATAACTCAAAAACGAAAAGTCAGTAAAATGCCAAGCTTAGTATTTAAGTTTAGTATCTTCCAGGGTACGACACCAAGATTTTCAAGAAACCCCCCCCAAAGTACGCTTTACATGGAACGATTTCAAACATTTCTCAAAAAATGGTTCTAACAATTTTGATTAAAATCCCTTGTATTAAAGATATTTATTTACATGGCATATAAAACGCACATCTTGAATTTTCTGGGCATAACCTCTGGAGACCTCTTCATTCTGAATCACTTTTGTACAACTGGCAAACCGTAAGTGATAGACAAAATTTACTATACAAAAAATGTAAAAAAATTCCCCTCTGTCTATCTGTCTTGTAGAGTTGACCATTTTCGAGTTATTCGTTTTTGTTGGATTCAAATTTGAACTACCTAACTTTTCTGAAACGGGAGGCACATTTCTTTTCATCTCTCTTTTTTACTTTCTCTACACGTACTATGTGCATTTTCAGAAAGAGATCCGTGTGTGTATATATGTGTATCTGTGGGCAGCATAGTTCAAAAACGAAAAGGCCGTTGAATCCCAAACTTGGTATTTAAGTTTAGAATCTTCCAGAGATGCGAAGATTTTGAGAAAAATCCCCCCACTCCAAATTAACCTTTATATGGAACTATTTTTGAAATTTTTGATTTTCTGAAAAATGGCCTTAACGATTTTCATTAAAATATCGTATATTAAAGATATTTACCTGACAAATAAAATGTATATCTTGAATTTCCTGGGAATAACGTCTGAAAACTACTTTATTCTGGATGAATATTACAGAATTTTGCATTACTGACACAACTGTAACAGACGGACAAAAACTTACCACACAAGAAATGTAGAGCACGTTAAAACACACAATTTATAATACATACATCTTTTCGTGGAGTTGATCGTTTTTTTAGATATTCTCTGTTTTTTTGTTTCAGCTTTGAAAAACTTACTTTTCTCATACAGGAATTTGTCAACTCGTGTCCATACAAACAAAGGAACTTCAGTCACATAGCAACCAGCTTTTGACTATCACTTTAACTTATGCTACTCCCTTATTTCCCTTTCTACTTATAAGGAAGCAAGCAATTGGACAATTTCTGTTAATGTTTATCTCGCAAGCATGAATTAGATAGAATAGGTAGAGAAAGTCATATGAAAGTAACACGACGCCTGTCTAGTCGTATGTAGCTTTTGTACTCCACTTTGATGTGCAGATTTCACCGGAAATATATGTTTTACGGCCCGAGTGTGTGTGTTTGTGGACATCATAGCTCTAAAACGAAAAGGCCGTTAATTACCAATTTTGGATGTTTAGTATCTTCCAAGAATGCGACACGAAGATTTTCAAGAAAATCACCACACTCCCATCTACCTTCTAGATGGAAAATTTATGAAAATTTGGTTTTTATCAAAAATGGCTCTTACGATTTTGATTAAAATACTGTACACTAACATATTTACAGTCAAATAAAATGGTAATTCTTGAATTTTCTAGAAATAGCCTCCCAAGGCGTGTTCTCCTTGATGAATTTTGCACAACAATTAAAACGCAAGAGATAGACAACATCTTACAAAATTAAAAATCTGATGTGTTCCATTCACATGACTTTCTCTACATCTCTGCAACAAATTATTGTTAAAAAGATTATGCTTCTATTTACTTCATGCTAATCCAGAAAAAATTAGCAGAAATAGTCTTATTACTTGCTTCCTTGTAAGTAGAAGCGAAATAAGGGAGTACCATAGGTTAAAGTGATAGTCAAAAGCTGGTTGCTATGTAACTGAAGTTCCTTTGTTTGTATGGACACGAGTTGACAAATTCCTGTATATTGTTTTTTAAAGCTGAAACCAACAACAAGGAATATCTCAAAAACTATCAATTCTACGAAAAAAAGTGTTGACATAAATTGTGTGTTTCAACGTGCTCTACATTTTTGTGCAGTAATTTCCTGTCCATCTCTTACGCTTTAGCAGTTATGCAAAATTCATCCAGAATAAAGTAGTCTTCAGGGGCTATTCTCAGAAAATTCAAGATATACATTTTATTGGTCAGGTAAATATCTTTAATATACAATTTTAATCATAACCGTTAGAGCCATTTTTGAGAAAATCATAATTTGAAAAATGTTCCATGTAGTTTGAAGTGGGGGAATTTTCTTGAAAATCTTTGTTTCGCATCCTTGGAAGATAGCAAACTTAAATTCCAAGTTTGGTATTTTACCGACACTTATGTTTTTGGGTTATCGTGTTCACAGACACGCAGAACCTTTTCTAAAAATGTTTTTTTTATACAGGGGACCATAAAACGTGTATTTCCAGTGAAATCTGGGTATAGAGATGGGTGGAGTGCAATACCTTCTCTATACACTATGTATAAAGTGTGTGTAGAGAAAGAAAATGCTTTTGTAAGAATGCATAGAGAAAATCATGTGAGTGTAAAGCATCAGATTTTTAAATCGTGGTATGCAAAGCGAGCGGGATTTCCAAGTTATGACGTAACACCTTTAAAGATCTGATTATCACTTTAGCCTAGTGATTTCTCTTCTACTTATAAAGAACTAAGTAATAAGACAATTACTTTTGTTTAAATCTGTGCAAAACATGTTTTTCTACTGTATTTTACAATTCACAATCTTTTGTGTAATTTAATATTTCCTTGTCATTTTATTAAAGAATATTCAGGAATATTCTATAATCGCATTTAAGGCGACCTAAAATAAATTAATTTAAAAAATAGCATTTCTGTTAATGTATATCTTGATAGTAGATAGAAAAGTAACGTTTTGTACGAATAGTTTATTGAAGAACGCATAAAGAAAATCCTGTGAGTATAAAAGATCAGATTTTTGTCATGCAAAACGAACTGGATTCCCAAGCCATTGCGTCACTTTGGCTGAGTCTATACCCTTATTTCTCTCGCACTTACAAGGAGCTAAATACTAAGACCATTTCTGATAATGTTTATCTCGATTAGTATGGAATAGAAGCATAATATTATTACTTTCTCTACACGTACTATGTACATAGTGTGTAGAGAAAGTATTGTATTCCACCCAAAAATTCGATACTGAGATTTCACCGGAAATACATGTTTTGGGTCCCCCTGAAACCAAAAGAAGCATTTTTGAAAAATGGTCCGTGTGTGTCTGTGTGGGGGGGGGACAGCATAGCTCAAAAACGAAAATTCCGTTAATACCAAACTTGGTATTTAAGTCTGGTATCTTCCAAGGATGCGACACTAATATTTTCAAGAAAATTCCCCACCCCAAACTACTCTTTACATGGAACAAATTTCGAAAATGTTGATTTTCTCAAATGGCTCTAACGATTTTGATTAAAATCTCTTATATTTAAGACATTTACATGCAAAATAAAATGTATATTTTGAATTTTCTGGGAATAACCTCTCTAGACCTCATTATTCTGAATGATTTTTATTGAATTTTGCATAACTGTTAAACCGCAAGAGATAGAAAAAAGCTTACTATACGAGAAATGTAGATTACGATAAAACACACAATTTATGTTATATATATATCGTGAACTTGATCGTTTTTGAGATCTTCCTTGTTTTTGGTTTTACTTTTAAAAAACTTTTGTCATACAGAAATTTGTCAACTCGTGTCCATACAAACAAAGGAACTTCAGTCACCTAGCAACTGACACTTTAACCTATGCTACTCCCTTATTTCACTTCCATTTACAAGGAAGCAAGTAATAAGACTATTTCTGCTAATTTTTATCATGGTGCAGATATCTTTTGTAACAACAAATTGTTTGCAGAAGGTGTAGAGAAAGTGATCTGAAGGGAGCGGTCGGCGGCGCCTTTGATGTGTCCCAAGCCACTGACGTCAGGGCAGCTTAATGACACATTTGCTGCAGCGGTGGCCAAGTGGCTAGCGTACCGGGCACAAATTAAATAGCATCACGTGGGCATTGCAGAGTAATACTGGCATGCTGACAGCACATATGCCAGTCAGCACACGCATTGCACAGTGTCTGGGCACGTTCGCAGAGGCCCGTCGCCCAGCAAGTCAAGTAGCTCCAGCAGGCGTGTAAAAATGTTTGTAACCTGAGAGCGGCCACTTAGCACCCGTGTTGCGCCATGTTTACTTTCTCTAGCCCGTATGTAGGTGTTGTATTCCACCCAAAAATTACATACCGAGATTTGACCGGAAATACAGTTTTAGAAAAAGGTCCGTGTGTACGTTAAATACCAAACTTAGTATTTGAGTTCAAGAATGCTACACGAATTTCAAGCCAAATACCCTTTAGAAGCAACTATTTTTCAATTTTTCCAAAAATACCTCCAACGATTTTGATTAAAATATCGTATTTTAAAGATATTTACCTGACAAATAAAATGTATATCTTGAAATTTTCTGGGAATAGCCTCTGAAGACATCTTCATTCTGAATGAAGTTTGCTGGATATAGGTAACTTGCAAACCCTAAGAGATAGACAAATGTAGATATCGTTAAAATACACAATTTATGTCATAAATGTTTTTTTCGTGCCATTTTGAGATATTCCTTGTTATTTGTTTCAGATTTAAAGCACACAGAAATTTATAAACTCTTGTCCTGCATAGAAACGGATTTCAACCGCATGGCAACCAGCTTTTAAAACATTTGACTATCTTCTACTTGCATGGAAGCAAGCAATTACTGCTCATGTCATAAAATAAATAGAAGAATAAGCTTTTTAATAATAATCTGTTACAGCGATGTTGAGAAAGTCATGTGAATGTGTGTTTGTGTCTGTGGACAGCAAAGCTAAAAAATCTGATGTGTTCCATTCACATGACCTTCTCTACTCTCTGAAAAAAATATTTTAAAAATCTTATGCTTCTATTTACTTCATGCTAATCGAGAAACATTAACAGAAATAGTCTTATTACTTGCTTCCTTGTAAGTAGGAGGGAAATAAGGGAGTACCATAGGTTAAAGTGATAGTCAAAAGCTGGTTGCTATGTTCCTTTGTTTGTATGGACACGAGTTGACAAATTCCTGTATGAGAAAAGTATAAGTTTTAAGAGCTGAAACCAAAAACAAGTAATACCCAAAAAAACGATCATCTCCACGAAAAAAATGTGTGTTTTAATGTGCTCTACATTTTCTGTGTGGTAAGTTTTTGTGTATCTGATACGGTTTAGCAGTTATACCGAATTCTTTAAAATTCACCCAGAATAAAGTAGTCTTCAGAGGCTATTCCCAGAAAATTCAAGATCTACATTTTATTTGTCAGGTAAATATCTTTAATATACGACATTTTAATCAAAATCGTTAGAAGCATTTTTAGGAAAATCAAAATTTTCACAAAAATTCCATGTAAAGGGTAGTTTGGGGTGAGAGGATTTTTCTCAAAATCTTCGTGTCGCATCCTTGGAAGATACTAAACTTAAATACCAAGTTTGGTATTTCACTTTTCGTTTTTGAGTTATCTAATTCACACATACACACACGCGCGCGCGCACACATACACGGACCTTTTTGTAAAAATGCTTTTCTTGGTTTCAGGGGGACTCAAAACATGCATTTCCGGTGAAATCTCGGTATAGAATTTTTGGTTGGAGTGCAACACCTTCTCTATACATAGTACGTGTAGAGAAAGTAAAAAGGCTCGTTGTGTCTGTGAACAGCACAGCTCAAAAATGAAAAGTCCGTTAAATTGCAAAGGTAGTAATTGAGTGCAGTATCTTCCAAGGATAGCACTCGAAGATTTACAAGAAAATAACCCCATCCCAACTACCCTTTACATGCATCTTTTTTAATTTTCTCAAAAATGGCTCTAACTTATTTTATTAAAGTTATTTACATTTTAATTTTGTGGGAATAGCCTCTGAAGACCTCTTTATTCCTGTTGAGTTTTGCAGAACTTTGTGTAACGGTTAAACACTAAAAGGTAGCAAAAACTTACTCCACAAAACATATATATATCTTGTTAAAACATAACATTTATGTCATATACATTTTTGTTGTTGAGCTGACCATTTCCGAGAAATTCCTTGTTATTTGTTTCAATTGTGAAGTACTCCTGGCCAAGGAAAGAAGCGATTTGCAATGACAATCGCATAACGACAGCTTTTAAAACATTTGACTATCACTTTAGCATAGCGCATTCCTTTAGTTCCCTTCTACTTATAAGTAATAAGAACATTCTGCTAATGTTTATCTCGATTAGCATTGTGTAGAAAGAAGAATAATCTTTTGTAGGAAGTTTGTTTCTAGAGAGCACCTAGAGAAAGTCATGTGAGTGTAACACATCAGATTTTTTTTTTCTCGGTGTTTTTCCCTTATCCTGAGAAGACGAATGTCGAGTAACATTAAGCTTCATGGACCCCGAGATCATTTGAGTATCATTTCACCAATTTCATTCATCGTCCAATTTGACCAACCAGGTTAAAGGACGTTAAGCTACAGAAAAGAAGTGTATATCTTGAATTTTCTGGGAATAACCTCTGAACACCTCTTCATTGTAGATAAATATGCATAATTGGTAAACCGTAAGAGATAGATAAAAACTTCATACACAAAAGCCTTGGAGCTCATCAAAAATGTAAAATTTATATCATTCCTATACATTTTTTGTAGAATTAACTATTTCCGAGAAATTCTTTTTATTGGTTTCATTTTTAGGCTACTTAAAATTCTCTGAAACGGGAGATCATCTTTCTTTTGATACTTATTTTGTTTTATTTCTAGCCAAGCAATGAGAACCGAATTTCAATTGTTTCGTGTATCGACCGGCTTTTAAAATATGTAACTGTCGCTTTAGCTTAGTGTATTTCCCTTATTCCTACTTACCCTCCCCGGATTTAGAACTGACACTCCCCTTGGACTTACAAGTGGATGTCTAGGGGTCAGAAGTCTGTCGGGAAGCCAACGGCACGAAACAACAGAATGGAGAACCTGGCCCGTAGCCAGGCATGAGTGTGAGGAAGTGGATCATATGTAGGACTGACACTCCCCTAGGACTTACAAGTGGATGTCTAGGGGTCAGAAGTCTGTCGGGGAGCCAACGGCATGAAACAACAGAATGGAGAACCTGGTCCGTAGCCAGGCATGAGTGTGAGGAAGTGGATCATATGTAGGACTGACACTCCCCTAGGACTTACAAGTGGATATCTAGAGGTCAGAAGTCTGTCGGGGAGCAAACGGCATGAAACAACAGAATGGAGAACCTGGTCCGTAGCCAGGCATGAGTGTGAGGATGTGGATCATATGTAGGACTGACACTCCTCTAGGACTTACAAGCGGATGTCTAGAGGTCAGAAGTCTGTCGGGGAGCCAACGGAAAGAAACAACAGAATGGAGAACCTGCTCCGTAGCCAGACATGAGTGTGAGGAAGTGGATCATATGTAGAACTGACACTCCCCTAGGACTTACAAGTGGATGTCTAGGGGTCAGAAGTCTGTCGGGGAGCCAACGGAAAGAAACAACAGAATAGAGAACCTGGTCCGTAGCCAGGCATGAGTGTGAGGAAGTGGATCATATGTAGGACTGACACTCCCCTAGGACTTACAAGTGGATGTCTAGGGGTCAGAAGTCTGTCGGGGAGCCAACGGAAAGAAACAACAGAATAGAGAACCTGGTCCGTAGCCAGGCATGAGTGTGAGGAAGTGGATCATATGTAGGACTGACACTCCCCTAGGACTTACAAGCGGATGTCTAGAGGTCAGAAGTCTGTCGGGGAACCAACGGCACGAAACACAGAATAGAGAACCTGGTCCGTAACCAGGCATGAGTGTGAGGAAGTGGATCATATGTAGGACTGACACTCCCCTAGGACTTACAAGCGGATGTCTAGGGGTCAGAAGTCTGTCGGGGAGCCAACGGCACGAAACCACAGAATGGAGAACCTGGTCCGTAACCAGGCATGAGTGTGAGGAAGTGGATCATATGTAGGACTGACACTCCCCTAGGACTTACAAGCGGATGTCTAGGGGTCAGAAGTCTGTCGGGGAGCCAACGGCACGAAACAACAGAATGGAGAACCTGGCCTGTAGCCAGACATGAGTGTGAGGAAGTGGATCATATGTAGGACTGACACTCCCCTAGGACTTACAAGCGGATGTCTAGGTGTCAGAAGTCTGTTGGGGAACCAACGGCACGAAACCACAGAATGGAGAACCTGGCCCATAACCAGGTGTGAGTGTGAGGAAGTGGATCAAATGTAATACAAGATAAATGTATGATAGGAAAGGTGATGATGGAGCAATTGGTGGAATGAGTGGCGGGGGAAACCGGAAGACCCGGAGAAATTCGGACCAGACCCCATTTGGTCTACCACGAATCCCACCTGTGGGCGCTTGGGTTTGAACCCGGGACATCTAGATGGGAGACGAGCGGTCTAACCACTCAACCACGGCGCCGCTACCCTTCTACTTTTAAGGAACTAATACAATGATGTAGATAAAGGAATTCACTGCCTCCGTGGTCGAGCTGACTTCTCACCCGGGGGTCCCGGGTTCGATTCCCGAATAGGGCGGTGAATTTTTCTTTAGCCAGAATTATTCCCTATCCCCCACAGAGTTCGGAAGTTTGTATGTGAGTGTGAATGTGTGCGTGTTTGAGTAAAACAAAAATTATTTAAACCAACGTAAAAAGTACCTATAGACAACGAGTTGTTTGTAATTCGAAGCCCCCGATATTACCTTAGATGATAAAGGGGGCTACATAAATGAAACAAAAAAAAAGAAAAATAGATAAAAGAATAATGTTTTGTAAGAATAGTTTATAGAGAGTGCGATTTGAATGGAGCACATCAGATCTTGTTTCTCAACATAATCTCCTTTTAGCGCTAAACACTTCTCTCGTCGTTATGCCACTTTTAGCCCCTCCAAAAATAGAAATTGTTTGTTAATCTCTGAAAATATTTGTTTGTCTCGATGATACTTGATGTAAACTTGGTTCTTGCGAGTTAATTGTTGTTCGTCGCCCTCCGTGGTGTAGTGCGTGCAAGATCTGGCAGAGTGTGGTGAGCCTACCACTGGATGGTTGAGATTTGGTGTTTGTGTTAAGGAGGTAGCGCTATTGATAAGCTCCTCAACGGTTGCCATTTTCAGGAGCAGAATCCTTTTCCTCTGCTCCGCTGGTGTTTTGTTTGTTTAAATATTTTTTATTGCAGGGAAGTGTTTAGTTGAGCTTATTGAAGCCGCATGTGGGGAACCCAGTACTGCCTGCATCAGCGTCCATTTGGTAAGTAGTCCCCCAATTATCTGACAAGTGCGTTCTCATCTGGCGTAGAATTCTTGAGCCCGGCGCCTAATTACATCCTCCACGTATGAGACGGCCGAAGTTCATGTAGTAGCCTCACTGGAAACGACGGCATACAGACTAGATTGTAACCAGAGAACTCACATGACCGCTGCCATGCCCCGCACTTCGCAAAAATATAAATGGCGTGTTATTTATGGACGCTCTTTAACTGCTGTGGTTCTCAATGTCCCATTCTATACTGAGTGTGAAAGATCGCTTAATTTTGCTCAGAGGTCTCTCTCTATGACGCTTGAAGTTCTTTTACGTGCCGTAAATCTACGACACGGGACCAACGCCTTTACTTCCCTTCGAAGGAAGCCATGCTAAGGATTTTCACACCCGAAAAAATCCATCGTGCTCCGCCGGATTTGAACTCGCGACCTTGGGTATATGAAGTTAGCATGGTTACCATTACACCACGGAGGGCGACCCCACACTTCGCAGGCGTAGAGCATCAGAGGGACTATGAGCGCCTTGAAAAGATGTACCTTTAAGTGAACGGCATTTGGGAGGCCAGAACAGGGCCACCACCCCCTCCTTAGCTCTGTTCGTCATTTCCTGCACGTGTGCACAAAAAGTTAGGCCCTTATCAAGAATTACGCCTAGGTATCGGCGGCGTAGTAGTTACCATCTAATATCCAAACGGATTCAAACCTGCCTGAGGTTTCGGGCGTAAAAATCAGCAGTATGGTTTCCTTCGGAAGGGAAGTAAAGCCGTTGGTCCCGTGCAATGTTCATTAACTCGTAAAATACAGCACACCTTGAAAGAAAAGATCCCTGACTAAATTGACCCTGTTTCAGTCCGCAAGTCGTGATTTCTTCCTATAGTGCCATCTATGGGCATCAGTTGATTCCTCCCATGTGCACATACTGGCGAACTTTCAAAACAGCAATTCCCTGATCAAGAAACTACTGCAATGGTGACCCAATATGGCGTGACGCAACTTGAACTGGATTGAGCCAAAACTTCATGTTTGGAAGAAATTGCAGGGAGACAAATGGGGGTTGCGACAGATCATAGAGTTTGGCGACAACTGCGGATGAATATTCTGGTAATTGATGAAGCAACAGTGTCTTCTTCGTCAAATGGGGCCGTGTCTCCTTCAACTTCTTGTCGAATATGGCCAGTTATCTTTTGTCATTTTCTTAAAAGTCAGTGGTTATGACATTCTTCACATCCCCCGGAAGACGTGGGTGGGCTACTGCATATTTCACGAGCGAAATCGCTCCGCAGTAACGTGTGAGATCCCTGACTGGATTTCCGCGAACGTCCACTCTGACCATGGGATTTTTCGTGGTTTTTCCTTGGGCCCTAAGGCGAGTGCCGGGCTAAGGTATTCTACAACGATTATCATCTCCTCTCATTTCATTCCCCTTTCATGTTTCAGGTCCTGTAGTGTTGGCGGTGCAGGATAGATGGCGCAGTTGCTCGCGCTATGGCAAGACTTTTCATAGTGGGCTTCCTGGCAATATTATAAAAATTACCGCACAGACCCCACGCGAGTATGCTATATTACCATAGTTATTGTTTATAACTTTTCGAACCATAGACATATTTGCTGCTTAGTAAACCCAGCTTCCTGGCGCAGAAACCATGTAAGCTATGTTAGCATGGTAACTAAGAGAGCACTCGAACCATATATTTGTTACCTTGTAAAGCCAGCTTCGTGTCGATGTTATAATGATTGCCAGTGCAAAAACCACCTGACTATGCTACGTTACCATGGTAACAAGATACTCGGTGTTTAAAACCCACTCGAACCATATATTTGTTACCTTGTAAATCCAGCTTCGTGTCGATGTTATAATGATTGCCAGTACAAAATCCCCCTGACTATGCTACTTTACCATGGTAACTAGGACATTCAAGGACCCACTCGAACCATATATTTGTTACCTTGTAAAGCCAGCTTGGTGTCAATGTCATAATGATTGCCAGTACAAAAACCACGTTACCATGGTAACAAGAGACTCGCTGTTTATACCCACACGAACCACATATTTGTTACCTTGTAAATCCAGCTTCGTGTCGATGCTATAATGATTGCCAGTACAAAATCCCCGTGACTATGCTACTTTACCATGGTAACTAGGACATTCAAGGACCCACTCGAACCATATATTTGTTACCTTGTAAAGCCAGCTTGGTGTCAATGTCATAATGATTGCCAGTACAAAAACCACGTTACCATGGTAACAAGAGACTCACTGTTTATACCCACACGAACCACATATTTGTTACCTTGTAAAGCCAGCTTGGTGTCGATGTTATAGTAACTATTGCCAGCACAAAAACCACGTTACCATGGTAACAAGAGAATGGAAGCAAACATCTGTTGTCAAGTGCCCCAGGGCGATGAACCACAAGAAAAGAAATCCTTTAAGAAAAGAATCCTGGTCCCCTAATAACCTAATTTCAAGGCTTTCTTTTAAATACGAGCCACCCCTTCCTTACCTTGTAACACACTGACACATTTAGCAATTATTACGACCCCTGCCAGATATTAAAATAGCTCATTTAAGAAAGCAACTAATTTCCAGAGTTCTTTTCTTCTGCACCCTTTTCATTACAACTGCTGCGCCTCCTTCGTCTTCTTTAGGAGGGGGAGAGACGCTGCTTCCTGCTCATTACACAAACGAATTTACGACACGCAGAACACAGGGGCCCGCGACCCCCGTCTGTCTGGAGTCGTCAGAGTTCCGGGCCGGGAAATGAAGCGATGACCGCAGCGTCTCCTGTTAGAGTTGACATCGCTTGTTGTAGATGCGACATCCGGTACGCGCGCGCGCTACGTCCTCAATCATACTCTAGCAAGGGTTGCCACGTTTATCCACACAATTATTACTTTCTCTGCACATAGTGTATAGAGAAGCTATTGCATTCCACCCAAAAATTCGATACCGAGATTTCACCGAAAATACATGTTTTGAGACTCGTTGAATAAAAAAAGGCATTTTTAGAAAAATGTCCGCGCGTGTATGTGTCTATGTGTAGCACAGCTCAAAAACGAAAAGACCGTTAAAAACCAACGGTTTTTATTTTGTTATTTTCTAAGAATGCAACACGAAGATTTTTTTAAAAAAACCTCTCCACCCACAACTATCGTTTACATGGAACTTTTTCGAAATTTTTGATTTTCTCAAAAATGACTCCAACGATTTTGATTAAAATATCATATAGTAACGATATTTACCCAACAAATAATATGTATATCTTGAATTTTTTGGGAACAGCATCTGAAAACCTCTTTATTCTAGAGAAAAGGTTACCCACAAAAAATGTAGAGCACATTAAAACACACACTTTATGTTATATACATTTTTTTCTTGGAGTTGGTCGTTTCTTAGATACTCCTTGTTTTTGGTTTCAGCTTTGAAAAACTTATACTTTTCTCATACACGAATTTGTCAACTCCTGTCCATAAAAACAAAGGAACTTCAGTCACATAGCAACCAGCTTTTGACTATCACTTTAACCTATGGTACTCCCTTATTTCGCTTCTACTTACAAGGAAGCAAGTAATAAGGCTATTTCTATTAATTTTTTCTCGCTTAGCATGAAGTAAATAGAAGCATAAGCTTTTTAACAATAATTTGTTGCAGAGATGTAGAGAAAGTCATGTGAGTGGAACACATTAGATTTTTCCTGATATCGACGTAGCTGAAGTAGATTGAAGAATAGTTTTTTTTTCTTCTTTTGCAGAAACGGTAGAAAAAGTAATTTTAATGAAACACATCTGATATTTTCTTCGTATTCCTCAGAAATTTGCACATCACACTTCAAATGTTCTGTAGTGTTGTAATATTTCTTTCAAGAAAATTTATTTTTCCGGAGATGCTAACTTAGAAAATCTGATGTTTTCCACTCACACGACTTCCTCTACATTTCTACAACAAATTATTGTTAAAAAGCTTATGCTTGTATTTACTTCAGCTAATCGAGAAAAAATTAGCAGAAATAGTCTTATTACTTGCTTCCTTGCAGAAGTGAAATAAGGGAGTACCATAGGTTAAAGTGATAGCCAAAAGCTGGTGCTATGTGACTGAAGTTCCTTTGTTTGTATGGACATGAGTTGACAAATTCCTGTATGAGAAAAGTATGTTTTTCACAGTTGAAACCAAAAAACAAGGAATATGTTAAAAACGATCAACCTCACGAAAAAATGGTATATAATTTAAATTGTGTGTTTTAACGTGCTCTATTTTTGTGTACTAAGTTTTGTCTATCTCTTACGGTTTAGTAGTTATGCAAAATTCCGTAAAATTCATCCAGAATAAATTAGTCTTCAGAGGCTATTTCCAGAAAATTCAAGATATATATTTTATTTGTCAGGTCTTTGATATATATTTTAATCAAAATCGTTTGAGCCATTTTAGGGAAAATCAAAATTTTCGAAATTTTTTCTATGTAAAGAGTAGATTGTTGTGGGGGATTATTTTTATTTATTTATTTTTTTTTTTTTTTTTACATCTTCTGTCGCATCCATGGAAGATGCTAAACTTAAATACCAAATGCGGTATATCACCGTGTGATATTCAGGGACACACGAACACAGACACGGACCTTTTTCCAAAAATGCTTTTCTACTTTCTCTACACGTACAGAAGGTATTGTAATGCACCCAAAAATTCGATACCAAGATATCAGCGGAAATATATGTTTTGAGACACCCTGAAACCAAAAAAGCATTTTTAGAAACATGTCCGTGTGTGTGTGTGTCTGTCTGTCTGTGTGTGTGTCTGTGGCGGTATAGCTCAAAAACGTAAAGACCGTTAAAAACCAAAATTGGTATTTAGGTTTGGTATCATCCAGGGATGCGACACGAAGTTTTTCAAGAAAATGCCCGCACTCCAAACCTCTCTTTACTTAAATTTTCTTAAAAATGGCTCTAACGATTTTGATTAAAATCTCGTATATTTAAGAAATATACCTGACAAATAAAATGTATATCTTGAATTTTCTGGAAATAACCTCTGAAGACTACTTTATCCTGGATGAATTTTACGGAGGAATTTTGCATAACTAGTAAACCGTAAGAGATAGACAAAAACTTACCACACAGAAAATGTAGAGCACATTAAAAAATCAAACAATTTATGTTAAACACGTTTTTTTTGTGTGGAGTTGATCGACATTAAGATATTCCTTGTTTTTAGTTTCAGCTTTGAAAAACTTATACTTTTCTCATACAGGAATTTGTCAACTCATGTCCATACAAACAAAGGAACATCAGTCACATAGCAACCAGCTTTTGACTATCACTTTAACCTGTGCTACTCCCTTATTTCCCTTCCACTTACAAGGAAGCAAGTAATAACACTATTTCTGCTAATTTTTTCTCAATTAGCAAGAAGTCTAAGCTTTTTATCAATACTTTTTTTGCAGCGGCGTAGAGACACTCATGTGAATGGAACACATCAGATTTTTTTGGATACAGGGGACCCTGGAACATATATTTCTAGTGAAATGTCTGTATCGACTTTTTGGGTGCAATACAATACTTTCTCTACCCATTATGTACATCGTACGTGTAGAGAAAGTAAAAATGTGAAGTTGTTTTGTTTGAAGCATGTTACCAATTGATATTTGAAACAGTAGGCTTTTAAAAAAGTTGTCGAGAGTGAGAAGTATGTGGCAACACTGCACGCACGCCATCTGCAGCAAAACAAAAGTACTTTACTTCCAGCAGAGCGCTCTTTTGTCTTAGTTTTAATTGTTCTGGTAAAAAACCCTTTCACACGGGGGGTGAGACGAGAAAATCTTTTCTTTTGCCTCTCTCGCTTGTAATCTCAACACCAAAGGTGGCCAACAATAAGGCGACAGTCTGTGAAATGAAGAGGAACACTGGTACAGTCACTTCACAATCTCATGGCCACTAATTTCACAAATATTCAATATTTTCTTCGCTCACACTTCTACAAAACATTTTCATGAAAGCAAGTTTTCGTACAAAAAATTAGAAACGCTCTTATTACTTGCTTCCTTGTAAGTAGAATCGAAAAAAGGGAGTAGCATAGGTTAAAGTGATGGTCAAATGTTTTAAAAGGTGGTTGCCAAGTGGATGAAGTCCATTCTATGCAGGGCAGGAGTTGACAACTTTCCGGGTGAGAAATGTTTACATCTGAAACAAATAACAAGGATATCTCAGAAATGCTCATTTCCACGTATATGACATAAATTGTGTGATTTGACGTGAAGTAAGGTTTTGTCTACCCCTTACGATTTACCAGTAACGCAACATTCATTCAGAATAAAAAGGTATTTAGTGCTATTCCCAGAAAATTCAAGATATACATTTAATTTGCCATGGAAATATATTTAATATACGGTATCTTAATACAAATCGTTAGAGCCATTTTTGAGAAAGTTAACATTTTCGAAATCTTTTCTATGTAAAGGGAATTTTGCTCGTGTCGCATCCCTGGAAATTACATAACTTAAATACAAAGTTTGGTATTTTACCGACTCTTTGTTTTTGAGTTATCGTGTTCACAGACACATGGACAGACGGACACACACTGACCTTTTTTTTTTTATACAGGGGACCCTAAAACATGTATTTACGGTGAAATCTCGGTATTGAATTTCATGGTTTCATAAAAATAAATTACATGTACCTTTATTTATGGACGCTCTTTAACTGCTGCGGTACTCAGCGTCCCATTCTATACTGGGAGTGAAAGACCACTTAATTTTGCTCAGAGGCCTCTTTATCAGGGCTGTAAATCTACGAAAACGGACCAAGGACTCTATTTCCCTTCCGAAGGAAACTATGGTAAGAATTTTTTGCTCGAAAAAAAATCATTGCCCTCCACAGGGTTTGAACCCGCGACCTTGGAAACCAGAAGCTTATATTTAACTCCTAGACTACGGAGGACGAAAGTAATTCTTTTGTTACTTTCTCTACACGTTCTATGTACATAGTGTATAGAGAAGGTATTGTATTGCACCCAAAAATTCGATACCGAAATTTCACCGGTAATTTATGTTTTAGGTCCCCTGTTACGAAAAAAACATTTCTGGAAGCAGGTCCGCGCGCGTGCGTGTGTGTTCGTGTGTCCTTGAACACGATAACTCAAAAATGAAAAGTTGCTAAAATAACAAACTTGGTATTTAAGTTTAGTATCTTCCAGGGATGCGACACGTAGATTTTGAGAAAAATCCCCCCACCCCAAACTACCTTTTACTTAGAAAATTTTTCAAAAAATTTAATTTTTTAAAAAAATGGCTCTAACGATTTTGATTAAAATATGATATATTAAAGATATTTACATGACAAATAAAATGTACATCTCGAATTTTCTGGGAATAGCCTCTGAAGAGTACTTTATTCTGACGTAACTGCTAAACCGTAAAAGATACACAAAAGCTTATGACACAAAAATGTGTATCTATTTAAAAGACACAATTTTTGTCCTATTTGTTTTTTTCGTAGAATTGACCATTTATTAAATAGTGCTTGTTCTTGGTTTCAGATTTAAACACTAAACATTTTTACACGGAAAGCTGAAAGCTTCTGGTCCTGAATAGAAACGGATTTCAACCACTTGGCAATTAGCTCTTAAAACATTTGACTGTCACTTTAACCTATGGTACTACCTTATTTCGCTTCTACTCACAAGGCAGCAAGTAATAAGACTATTTCTGATAATGTTTATCTAGATTAGCATGAAGAAGATAGAAGCATAAGAGTTTTAACAATAACTTGTTGCAGAGATGTAGAGAAAGTCATGTGAATGGAACACATCAGATCTTTGTGTAATACATTTGGTAAACAAGTTGTTTCAGGATGAAAAATGAAGACAATTTAGTTAATCAAGAGAACAGTCTTCATCAAAGCCGCTACAGTATGTGTGAGATACAGCGTTACTTGCACGTAAGGAGTATTTTGGGGTGCGACCAGCCTACCCACTCGGCGACGGTGCCGCTTAAAAATGAATTTATGTGAAAAATGTTTATCATTTTAAAATTTTAAAACTCGTGTGTGTTCCATTGACATGACCTCCTATATCTAATATGTAATAAACTATTCTTAAAACAACCTTATTCTTCTGTCCACTTGATGCTAATTGAGATAAACATTAACAGAAATAGTCTTATTACTTGCTTCCTTGTAAATAGAAGGGAAATAAGGGAATACCATAGGTTAAAGTGATAGTCAAAAGCTGGTTTCTATGTGACTGAAGTTCCTTTGCAAGAGAAAAGTATAAGTTTTTCAAAGTTGAAACCAAAAACAAGGAATATCTAAAAAACGATCAACTCTACGAAAAAATGTACTTGACATAAATTGTGTGTTTTAACGTGCTCTACATTTTTAGTGTGGTAAATTCCTGTCCATCTCTTACGGTTTAGCAGTTATGCAAAATTCCGTAAAATTCCAGAATAAAGTAGTCTTCAGAGGTTATTCCTAGAAAATTCAAGCTATACATTTTATTTGTCAGCTGAATATCTTTAATATTTGACATTTTATTCAAAATCGTTAGAGCGATTTTTAAGAAAATCAAAATTTTCGAAAAAAGTTTCCATGCAAAGGGTACTTGGAGGTGGGGCAATTTGCTTGGAAATCTTCGTGTCGCATCCTTGGACAAACCTAAATACCAAGTTTGGTTATTAACAGTCTTTTCGTTTTTGAGCTATGTTGTCCACAGACCCACAGACATACACACGGACCTTTTTCTGAAAATACTTCTTTTGGATACAGGGATCACTAAAACATGTATTTCCGGTGCAATCTAGTATTGAATTTTTGGGTGCTATACAATACCTTCTCTATACACTTTGTACATAGCACGTGTACAGAAAGTAAAAAATTAAAATTTTCGAAAAATATTCCAGGTAAAGGTTTAGGTGGAGGAATTATGTTGAAGATACACACACTTCCACACAACGGAAATGTTTGTAAATGCCTTCTTTTTAATTCAGGGACCTCAAAACATACTTCCAGTAAAATATAGGTGTCGAATTTTTGGTGGAATACAATACCTTCTCTACTTATCATGTACATTGTATATATGGTGGAGAAATTAATAACTGTACAGTTGAATATTCCTCGCAAGTTGGATATCTATTTTGGAATTTGGATGTGAGGCAAGTTTTGGTGGTGACTGTACCTGTGAACGTGGCTTCTTATTGAGACAATGGCACTGCGTCGTGGGGGTTTGAAACCCCAACCGTCGCCAAATGTGGAGCATTCATTAGGGCCCCTGTTTTAAAACAACCCTCCAATTTTAGAAATAACGAATAAAAGGGTGTCGCGTGTGTCACGTACTTTCAAAGATAACGAGAAAAACCATGAATATTTTATTTTCTGGATTCCTTGCTTCAAATAAATAGTTTACACAAAAATGAAGGGTTAAAAAATACATTCTGGGCATTTTGTTACGTAGTCGGCTTATCCTACTCGTATTTAAGACAACCCCCCCCCCATCTAGGACTTACAAGTGGATGTCTAGGGGTCAGAAGCCTGTCGGGGAGCCAACGGCACGAAACAACAGAATGGAGAACCTGGTCCGTAGCCAGGTATGAGTGTGAGGAAGTGGATCATATGTAGGACTGACACTCCCCTAGGACTTACAAGTGGATGTCTAGGGGTCAGAAGCCTGTCGGGGAGCCAACGGTACGAAACAACAGAATGGAGAACCTGGCCCGTAGACAGACATGAGTGTGAGGAAGTGGATCATATGTAGGACTGACACTCCCCTAGGACTTACAAGTGGATGTCTAGGGGTCAGAAGTCTGTCGGGGAGCCAACGGCGCGAAACAACAGAATGGAGAACCTGGTCCGTAGCCAGACATGAGTGTGGGGAAGTGGATCATATGTAGGACTGACACTCCCCTAGGACTTACAAGTGGATGTCTAGGGGTCAGAAGTCTGTCGGGGAGCCAACGGCGCGAAACAACAGAATGGAGAACCTGGTCCGTAGCCAGACATGAGTGTGGGGAAGTGGATCATATGTAGGACTGACACTCCCCTAGGACTTACAAGTGGATGTCTAGGGGTCAGAAGTCTGTCGGGGAGCCAACGGCACGAAACAACAGAATGGAGAACCTGGTCCGTAGCCAGACATGAGTGTGGGGAAGTGGATCATATGTAGGACTGACACTCCCCTAGGACTTACAAGTGGATGTCTAGGGGTCAGAAGTCTGTCGGGGAGCCAACGGCACGAAACAACAGAATGGAGAACCTGGTCCGTAGCCAGACATGAGTGTGGGGAAGTGGATCATATAAAATGCAAGCAAATGGATGATAGGAAAACTGATGATGGAGCAATTGGTGGAATGAGTGGCGGGGGAAGCCGGAGGATCGGGAGAAAACACGTCCAGGTGCCACTTCGTCGACCACAAATCCTGCCTGCGTCGCTTGGAGACCGAACCTGGGCCTGCTAGATGGGAGGCGATTGGTCTAATTTTAATTTTTATTTTCTAATTTCTACTTATTACATAGTACATAGGTAGAGAAGGCATTGTATTCCAGCCAAAATTTCGATACGTAGATTTCAATGAAACATACGTTCTGTACTATATCATATACGCACACTTATATACGGACTTTTTTCTAAAAATGACTTTTACTTTACTCAGTACAATGTACATAGTTGGTAGAATATGTATTATATTTCACCCAAAAATGCAATACCGAAATTTCGCCGAAAATACATGTTTCGAGGTCCCCTGTATCCATACGGTGTTCACGGACTGTCGTCCTTTTTATTGTAGACATAACATGCTAACCTCTTGTTTCTAAGGTCGCGAGTTCAAACAAGGTGAGGGTGATGGATTTTTTAGGGCTTAAGATTCTTTAGCATGGCTTCCTTCTTATGGGAGGTAAAGCTGTTGGGCTCGTAAACAAGATTTATGGCACATAAATGATCCTCAAGTCTGATAAAGAGGCCTCTGAGCAAAATTAGGCGGTTTTTTACGCCCAATATAGAAAGGGACCCTGAGAACCACAGCAGTTAAACAATAAAGTTTAGCTTCAATTACACAATACAATTGACTAGCACATTTCTTACATTCTCTACACGTACTATATACATAGTGTATAGAGAAGGTATTGCACTCCACCAAATAATTCAATACCGAGATTTCACCGGAAATATATGTTTTAGGGTCCCCTGTATCTAAAAAAAATATTTTCAGTTAAAGGTCCGTGTGTGTGTCCGTGTCGCCGTGTACCAAACTCGGAATTTAAGTTTAATATCTTCCAGGGTTGCGATACGAAGATTTTCAGAAACCTCCCCACCCCAAACTACCCTCTACATGGAACTTTTTTGAAAAATGTAATTTTCCAAAAAATGGCTCTAACTATTTTGATTAAAATATCGTATATTAAAGATATTTACCTGACAAATAAAATGTATATCTTGAATTTTCTGGGAATAGCCTCTGAAGACCTCTTTATTGTGGGCGAATTTTACGGAATTTTGCATAACTGCTAAACCATAAGAGATAGACAAAAACTTACCGCACAAAAAATTTAGAGCACATTAAAACACACAATTTATGTTGTATACATTTTATTCTTGGAGTTGATCGTTTTTGAGATATTCCTTGTTTTTATTTTCAGGTTCGAAAAGCTTAACTTTTCTCATACAAGAATTAGTCAACTCCTGTCCATACAAACAAAGGAACTTGAGTCACATAACAACCAGCTTTTGACTATCACTTTAACCTATGGTACTCCCTTATTTCCCTCCTACTTACAAGGAAGCAAGTAATAAGACTATTTCTGCTAATTTTTTGTCGATTAACGTGAGGTAAATAGAGGCATGAGCTTTTTAAAAATAATTTGTTGCAGAAATGGAGAGAAAGTCATGTGAATGGAACACATAAGAGTTTTACTTTCTCTATACGTACTATGTATATAGTGTATAAAGAAGATATTGTATTGTACCCAATAATTTTATACCGAGATTCCACAGGAAATGCATGTTTTGAGGCCCCTGAATTAAAAATAAGCGTTTCTATATAAAGGGCCGTGTGTATGTGTCTGTGAGCACCATAGCTCAAAATCGAAAAGACCGTTAATGTCAAACTTGGTATTTAAGATTGGTATCGTCCAAGGATGCGACTCGAAGATTTTCAAGAATCCCCCCCCGCCCGAAAATAAAAAAATAAAATGACAAAACACTACACAAAACATCTGGTATGTTCCATTCACATGACTTTCTCTACATTGTCCTAAGAAATTATTATTAAGAAGCATATTCTGTTATCTACTTGATGCTAACCAAGATAAACATTAACAGAAATTGTCTTATTTCTTGCTTCCTTGTAAGTAGAAGGAAAATAAGGGAGTACCATAGGTTAAAGTGATAGTCGAATCCTTTAAAAGCTGGTTGCCATATAGTTGAAATCCGTTTCTATGCAGGGCCAGGAGTTTACAAATTACCACGTGAGAAAAATATTTTAAATCTGAAAACAATAACAAGTATATCTCAGAAACGGTCAATTCCACGAAAAACCCGTACGTGATATAAATTGCGTGTTTTCTGGTCTACATTTTTATGGATGAACTTTCTGTCTCTCTCTTACGGTTTACCAGTGTCGCAAAATTTATTGAGGATAAAGAGGTCATCAGAGGCTATTCCCAGAAAATACAAAATATACATTTTATTTGCCTTATAAATATCTTTAATATGCGCTGTTTTAATCAAAATTGTTAGAGCCTTTTTTGAGAAAATACAATTTTTCGAAAAATGTTTCATGTAAAGGATAATTTGTGGTGGGGGGGATTTTTCTCAGAATCTTCGTGTCGCATCCTTAGAAGATACTGAACTTAAATACCAAGTTTGGTATTTTACCGACTTTTTGTTTTTGAGTTATCGTGTTCAGAGCCACACGAACACACACACACAGATCCTTTTCTGAAAATGCTGCTTTTTTTTTATACAGGGGACTCTAAAACATATATTTCCGGTAAAATCTCGGTATCGAAGTTTTGGGTGGAATGCAGAAAGTAATAAAAATAACGTCTATATTGTTTTACTCTTGGCTAGGCAAAGAGAAGTAAATTTCAATCATAACAAAGAGCTTTTAAAATATTTTATTGTCGCCTTAATATAGTTTAGTTACTTACTTCTCTTCTTCTTATAAGGAACTTCGTAATAAGGTCATTCTGCTAATTTGATCTTGATTTTCATGAAGCATTTAAAATGCGCTGGTTATAAGTGTCTTAAATAGACAATTATTTGGGAGTGTTCTAATTTCTCGTGAGCAAACAATAGTGTAGTAAGCCACGTTTTATCCTATTCTGATATTAACTGAAATGATCTTATACTTATTAATATTATTGGAGTCGTCATTACGAGCAATTGAATTTTAGTCGTGACGTAGATAGTGTTTTGTTCGTTCGTAACCCCGCAGGAATAAACAGTTTCAATTCTGGTTGTTTAAACTGCACCAAATAAATGAATGAAAATGGATATTCCCGCAGAAGTTTTAGATTATGCTAAAAATGGTATACTTATTTTGTTAGCCGGCAAGTCGAAGGACTTTTCATTATTTAAAGAATGTGGAGATGCTAAAGGATTTAAAATAATTCACAATTAACTAAAGACCCATTTTTACTTTCTCTACACGTATTATGTACATAGTGTATAGAGAAAGTATTGCACTCCACCCAAAAATTCGATTTCACCGGAAATATATGTTTTAGGGTGCCCTGTATCCAATAAAGGCATTTCCAGAAAAAGACCCGTGTGTCTGTGAACACGATAACTCAAAAACCAAAAGTCGGTAAAACACCAAACTTGGTATTTAAGATTTTGAGAAAAATCCCCCACCCCAAACTACCCTTTACATGGAACATTTTTTAGAAAATTTTATTTTTATAAAAAATTGTTCTAACGATTTTTATTAAAATATCGTATATTAAATATCATATATTAAAGATATTTACCTGACAAATAAAATGTATATCTTGAATTTTCTGGGAATAGCCTCTGAAGACTACTTTATTTTCTGGATGAATTTTACGGAATTTTGAATAACTGCTAAACCGTAAGAGATGGACAAAGACTTACCACACAAAAAATGTAGAGCACGTTAAAACTATCAATTTGTGCTATATACATTTTTTTCGTGGAGTTTATCGTTTTTGAGATATTCCTTGTTTTTGATTTTAGGTTTAAAAAGCTCATACTTTTCTCATACAAGAATGTATCAATTCATGTTCCATACAAACAAAGGAACTTTTGACTATCACTTTAATCTATGGTACTCCCTTTTTTATGTCAATTAGAATTAAGTAAATAGAAGCATAAGCTTTTTAACAATAATTTGTTGCAGAGATGTAGAGAAAGTCATGTGAATGGGGCACGTCAGTTTTTTGTTGTTTCCTAGGACACATGAAATGAAGTCTATATGGGAGGATAAAATATTTTGTAAGAATATTTTGTTAAAGAAGAGGAGAAAGTTTTATGAAACAAACACATTAGATATTTAGTGCTGTTTTTAACCCTTTGGCTGCAGAACGAATGAAAGGTTCACGTGACCTCCGTGCTCGCCTGACCTTTCCTTAACCTCCCTTCAACATTTCCTTTTGTAAGGCGCAGGGAATTCAACCCTTATAACATTATACTTCCTTACGAAGTGTAGTTTGGGTTTGTACATGAAAGTAGAGACTTGCTCTACATTATCTATGTGTATAGAGAAGGTATTGTATCCCACCCAAAACTGCGATACCGAGATTTCACCTGAAATATATGTTTTGAAACCCCCTGAATCCATAAAACAACATTTTAAAAAAAACCTCATGTGTTCCATTCACATAACTTTCTCTACATCTCTGCAACAAATTATTGATAAAAAGCTTATGCTTCTATTTACTTCATGCTAATCGAGAAAAATTAGCAGAAATAGTCTTATTACTTGCTTCCCTGTAAGTAGAAGTGAAATAATGGAGTAGCATAGGTTAAAGTGATAGTCAAAGGCTGGTTGCTATGTGACTGAAGCTCCTTTGTTTGTATGGATACGAGTCGACAAATTCCTTAATGAGAAAAGTATAAGTTTTTTAAAGCTGAAACCAATAACAAGGAATATCTCAAAAACGATCAACTCCACGAAAAAAAGTGTATATAGCATAAATTGTGTGTTTTGACGTGCATGTTAAGTTTTTTACATGTTAAGTTTTTGTCCATCTCTTACGTTTTAGCAGTTATGTAAAATTCCTTAAAATGTATCCAGAATAAAGTAGTTTTCAGAGACTATTCCATGAAAATTCAAGATGTGCATTTTATTTGTCAGGTAAAAGCTTTAATACACGATATTTAATCAAAATCGTTAAAACCATTTTTGAGGAATCAACATTTTCTAAAAAGTTCCATTTAAAGTGTTGTTTGGGGTGGGGGGATTTTCTCAAAATCTTCGTGTCGCATCCCTGGAAGATACTAAACTTAAATACCGAGTTTGGTATTTTACCGACTCTTCGTTTTTGGGTTATCTGTTCACAGACACACGGACACACACATAAAAGGACCTTTTTCTGAAAATGCTTTTTTTTGGATACAGGGGGTCTTAAAACATATATTTCCGGTGAAATGTCGGTATCGAATTTTCTGGTGCTATACAATACCTTATCTATACATAGTACGTGTAGAGAAAGTAAACATGTACAGCTTATTTAAATATACATTTAACTTTGTGTTGCATTAGCAATTTCCGAGATATCCGTTATTATTGGTTTGGATTTTTTAAACTCTTGTATTTTTTTTTTTTTTTTTAATACTGAATTTGTTCCTCGTGATGTCATGAAAGGAATTCCAAGGTCAGCATCTATTGACTCAGTCTTAAAACACCTGCCTATCGATTGCTAGAAGTCGTTAGGAAATAGTTTTAAACATAGACGACATTTAAAATTATTACATAAGAGTTTTTATTTTCTCTTGGTCAAAGTAAATTCTTGTAACTTGAATGCCATTAGACAGCAAACCACTTTCAGGTTTTCCTCTTAGTATATAGAATATAGGTAGCGAAATATTGCATTCCACCCAAAAATTGTTACCGAAATTTCGTCGTAAATACAAGTATCTAAGAAACAAATATTTATATGACTTTCTCTACACATCTCTAACTAATTATTGTTAAAAAGCTTATTCTTCTATCTACTTCAAGCTAATTGAGATAAACATCAGCAGAAATAGTCTTATTACTTGCTTCCTTGTAAGTAGAAGCGAAGTAAGGGAGTAGCATAGGTTAAAGTGAAGTCAAATCCTTTAAAAGCTGGTTGCCATCTGGATGAAATCTGTTTCTCTGCATTGCTAGGAGTTGAAAATGTTGGTACATGAAAACCTTTAAGTATTTTAAATCTGAAAACGATAAAAAGGAATATCTCAAAAATCGTTAGCTCCACGAAAAATACGTATATTACCTAAATTGTGTGTTTTAATGAGATCTACATTTTTTTGTGTAGTAAGTTTTTGTCTATCTCTTACGATTTGCCAGGTATACAAAAGTCATCCAGAATGAAGAGATCTTCAGAGGCCCTTCGCAGAAAATTTAAGATATACGATATTTTAATCCAAGTCTTTAGAACCATTTTTGAAAATGCAAAGTGTTCGAACAATACCTCATGTAAAGGGTAATTTGAGTGGGGGAGTAATTTTCTTGAAAATCTTCGTGGAAGACACTGAACTTAAATAAGGAATTTGGTACTTTTCCATTTTCAGTTATACTGTTGACAGGCACATGGACACCCGAACGTTTTTCTAAAAATGTTAATGTATTCCTTCGCATAACTTTCTCTAGCTTTGCCAAATACAAACTATTCTTATAAAAATGCATTATTTTATCTACATCATGGTAAACGAGATAAACAGTTTCCTACGCCAGGCTAAAGTGACAGCTTTTCTTGTCTATTTTTTACGGTTTATCAGTTATGCAAAATTCTTCTTCAGAGGCTATTCCCAGAAAACTTAAGATGTACATATTATTTGTTGTGTAAATATCTTTAATATACGAAAGCTTTAGAGCCACTTTTGAGAAATTCAAAAATGTCTCCATGTTAAGGATAGTTGGGGGTGGGACATTTTCTTGAACATCTTCGTGTCGCGTCCTTGGAACATACTAAACTTAAATACCTAGTTTGGTGTTTACGGAATTCTCGTTTTTGAGCTCTGCTGTTCAAGACACACACGGACCTTTTTCTAAAAAGCTCATATGGTACACTCACATGACTTTCTCTACCTGCTCTACAAACTTCTTTCCACACAATGCTAATCAAGATAAACATTAGCAGAATGTTCTTATTACTGAGTTCCTTATAAGTAGAAGGCAACTAAAGGAATGTGCCATGCTAAAGTGATAGTCAAAACTGCCGTTATGCGATTCTCATTGTAATTCGCTTCTGTGCTTGGACAGGATTAAAACAAAAGAAAAACGTCATTTCCTGTCTGAGAAAGATATTTAAATATATTAAGTATTTTAAAATTGAAACCAATAACAAGGAATATTTATAGAACGACCAACTTTACAACATAAATTGTGTATTTTAACGAGACCTACATTTTTTGTGCAGTAAGTTTTTGTCTATTTCGTACTGTTCACTAGTTATGCAAAATTCAGAAAACTTTAACCAGTGCGAACAGGTCTTCAGAATGTATGATCGGAAAACTCTAGATATTCATTTTATTTGTGATGTAAATAACTTTAAAATATGCTATTTTAATCAAAATCGTTATAGCCATTTTTGAAAAATTTGGGGGGATTTTCTTGAAACTGTTCATGTCGCATCCTTGGGAAACATTGAACTTAAATATCAAGTTTGGTATTTAACAGAATTTTCGTTATTGAATAATCGTGTTCACAGGCACATAGACACACTGACAACCGAAATTTTTTCTAAAAATGCTTCTTTTTCTGGATGCAGGAGACCCTTAAACGTATATTTCCGGTGAAATATCGATATTTAATTGCTTTCTCTACACATACTATGTACATAGTGTATAGAGAAGGTATTGTAATGTACCCGAAATTCGACACCGAGTTTCGCCGTAAATACATGTTTTGAGACCCCCTGAATCCAAAAGAGCATTTTTAGAAAGATGTCCGCGTGTGTGTGCGTGTGTGTGTGTGTGAGAGAGAGAGAGAGAGAGAGAGAGAGAGAGAGAGAGAGAGAGAGTGGGCAGAATTGCTCAAAAACGAAAAGTCCGTTAAAAACCAAACTTGGTATTTAGGTTTGGTATCTTCCAAGAATGCGACACGAAGATTTTCAAGAAAATCCCCCCTAACTACACGGAAAAATTTTCGAAAATTTTGTTTTTCTTAAAAATGGCTCTAACAATTTTTATTAAAATGCCACATATTAAAGTTATTTCTATCACAAATAAAATGTATATCTTGAATTTTCTGGGAATAGCTTCTGAAGACTACTTTATTCTGAATGAATTTTACGTAATTTTACATAACTGCTAAACCGTAAGAGATGGACAAAAACTTACCCCACAAAAAATGTAGAGACGTTAAAACACACAGTTTATGTTAAATGCGTTTATTTCATGGAATTGATCATTTTGAGATATTCCTTGTTTTTGGTATCAGCTCTGAAAAACTTAACTTTTCTCGTACAGGAATTTGTCAACTCCATTTGCCAACATAGCAACCAGCTTTTGACTGTCACTTTTACCTATGCTACTCCCTTATTTCACTTCTACTTACAAGGAAGCAAGTAATAAGATTATTTCTGTTAATGTTTTCTCGATTAGCATGAATTAGTAGAAGCGTAAGCTTTTTAACAATAATTTTTTGCAGAGATGTAGAGAAAGTCATGTGAATGGAAAACACATGGATTGGATGCAGTGCAATATTTCTCAACTTACATATTATGAATTAGAGAAAGTAAACAGTAGATATAAGTATAAGACTCGGTTGTAGTACATATTTGATGTGATTGCAATAAACATATGTTTTGGGTTTAGTGGAGTTCAAAATACGTAGAATACAATACTGCCTCTGCTTGAAATAGTTATGTGGCAGAAACAAGCAGAATTCCAAGCTTTGTTTATAACATTTTGGGCTCCGTGTGTGCCCAAAAACGAAAAGTTTAAAATGGGAGTTTCATAGTTGAGGTAGTAAGATCGATGGTTCTCAACATCGACTCGACACTGTGAAAACGATTCTCGTTCGCAAGACTGCTTCCAAAAACTCACCCCCGCCCCCAGCCCTTCAAGGAAAAGAGATTTCTGAAAACTTGCTTCCATCCCCCTTCACTGCTAACGATGGGGTCGACAGAAAACTGCATTGTTTAGGGGTTGTTGGGACTTCTATAAAATATCTTATGTGTTCCATACACAAGACTTTATCCACATCTCTGTAAAAATGTTAGTTAAAAAGCTTATTCTTCTGTTTACTTCATGATAATCGAGATAAACATTAACAGAAATTGTGTTATTACTTGTTTCCTTGTAAGTAGAAGGGAATACACTAGGATAAAGTGATAGTCAAATGTTTTAAAAGTGGTTGCTATGGTATTGAAATATGTTTCTTTGCGTGGCCAAGCGTTTACAGTTGAGAAACGTTTGAGTATTTTAAAACTGTAACTAATAATAAGGAATATTTCGTAAACCGTGAACTCCACGAAAAAATGAATACGGAATAAAATGTTTGTTTCTACGAGATCTACATTTTTTGTAAAGTAAGATTTTATGTATCTCTTACGGTTTACCAGTTATGGAAAATTCAGTAAAATTCATTCAGAATAAGGTAGTCTTCAGAAGCTATTCCCAGAAAATTCAAGATATACATTTTATTTCTAATGTAAATAGAGCCATTGTTTGAAAATAAGGTTATAAAAAATTGTCCATATTAGGGTGGTGTAGTATTGAATGATTTTCTTGAAGATACTAATATTAAATACCAAGTTTGTATATAGAACACGTAAAGAAATTTATGTGAATGGAACACATAAGATCTTTTTGTGTGTGTGTGTGTGTATTCAAAATGCCGGAGCCGTTTTTGAGATTAACGAATGTTTCGAAACATTATTCGCTGTTTTGTGTTGTGTGCGCTGAGGTGCTTTTCCTGAAGGTTGAAGTTAAAGAAGAGCTTAAAATGAATGTCCCTCCTCGGCAGGGATGCTGCCCACGAAGTCATATTTAACTTGAGAGTGACGAAAGCTGGGAGTCGTGACGGGGATTGTATCGCGGACCACAGCTTGCCCATTTGTTACGTCGAGCAGATCCCTGATAAAGAGTGGTGATAGCATTAATAACCTCGCTATAAACACCTTTATTTCAAAACCTTCTCTCGGACATATCCGTGACCTTTCAAATTACCTTTTAATTAATTTAGCATTTTTATGCAAGCCGTTACACATATTTCTCCAACCATTGATTACCATGCTAACCATGGTATTTAAGTTCATTTATCTTCCAAGGATGCGACACCAAGATTTTTAACAAAAATCCCCCCACCCCAACTACCCTTTACATGGCAAAAATTCGAAAATTTTGATTTTCTTAAAAATGGTTCTGATAATTTTATTAAAATGTCATATATTAAAGATATTTACCTGACAAATAAAATGTATATCTTGAATTTTCTGGGAATAGCCTCTAAGACTACTTTATTGTGGATCAAGTATACGGAATTTTGCATAACTGCTAAACTGTAAGAGATGGACAAAAACTTACCGCACAAAACATGTAGAGCACTTTAAAACACACAATTTATGTCTTATATATTTTTTGTGGAGTTGATCGTTTTTTAGATATTCCTTGTTTTTGGTTTCAGCTTGGAAAAACTTATACTTTTCTCATACAGGAATTTGTCAACTCCTGTCCATACAAACAAAGGAACTTCAGTCACATAGCAACCAGCTTTTGTCTATCACTTTAACCTATGGTACTCCCTTATTTCACTTCTACTTACAAGGAGGCAAGTAATAAGACCATTCCTGTTAATGTTTATCTCGTTTATCATGAAGTAGATAGAGGAATAAGCTTTTGTAAGGTAAGTTTCTTTGTGGAAGAGGTAGAGGAAGTCGTGGAACACACCAGAGGACTTCTTAAAAGATGCATTTTCTGGAAATCTCGCAAATACCTCTTTGGCTAGAATGCAGTACCTTGTCTACCGTATGTCAGTGGTGGCACAGAGGGTAGAGGTCATTCACATTTTACTTTTCAACAGTGTTTAAACTAATTGAAGGAATAACGGAATTCGGTGGCCGGTTGATCTTGTCTGAGGGGGTGAATAGGTAATTGGGTGTGACAGAGGGCAAAGACCTCTCCTGTAAAACGTTAAACACTGCAAACTTAATTAAACGTACAGTCATATTTAATGAGATGCGTTAGCACGCATGCGCAGGAAGCCGGGATATGATGCGGGGACTTCAGCGCTTGTAAGGCAGATGTTCAACTGTCAAGAAGGTAATTGGTAAACGCTGTATTGCATGTTGAGTGTGGAAACTGCTTTATATTGGTTACCATGGTAACAGTGAGCGTGTCCAGGGTGACCAGAAGCACTCCTTTATACTGGTTACCATGGTAACAGTGAGCGTGTCCAGGGTGACCAGAAGCACTCCTCTATACTGGTTACCATGGTAACATCGAGCGTGTCCAGGGTGACCAGAAGCACTCCTTTATATTGGTTACCATGGTAACAGTGAGCGTGTCCAGGATGACCAGAAGCACTCCTTTATATTGGTTACCATGATAACAGTGAGCGTGTCCAGGGTGACCAGAAGCACTCCTTTATATTGGTTACCATGGTAACACTGAGCGTGTCCAGGATGACCAGAAACACTCCTTTATACTGGTTACCATGGTAACAGTGAGCGTGTCCAGGATGACCAGAAGCACTCCTTTATGCTGGTTACCATAGTAACAGTGAGCCTGTCCAGGATGACCAGAAGCACTCCTTTATACTGGTTACCATGGTAACACCGAGCGTGTCCAGGGTGACCAGATACACTGCTTTATACTGGTTACCATGGTAACACCGAGCGTGTCCAGGGTGACCAGATACACTGCTTTATACTGGTTACCATGGTAACACCGAGCGTGTCCAGGGTGACCAGATACACTGCTTTATACTGGTTACCATGGTAACACCGAGCGTGTCCAGGGTGACCAGATACACTGCTTTATACTGGTTACCATGGTAACACCGAGCGTGTCCAGGGTGACCAGATACACTGCTTTATACTGGTTACCATGGTAACACCGAGCGAGTCCAGGGTGACCAGATACACTGCTTTATACTGGTTACCATGGTAACAGTGAGCGTGTCCAGGGTGACCAGAAGCACTCCTTTATATTGGTTACCATGGTAACACCGAGCGTGTCCAGGGTGACCAGAAACACTGCTTTATACTGGTTACCATGGTAACACCGAGCGTGTCCAGGGTGACCAGATACACTGCTTTATATTGGTTACCATGGTAACAGTGAGCGTGTCCAGGATGACCAGAAACACTCCTTTATACTGGTTACCATGGTAACACTGAGCGTGTCCAGGATGACCAGAAACACTCCTTTATACTGGTTACCATGGTAACACTGAGCGTGTCCAGAGTGACCAAAAACACTCCTTTATACTGGTTACCATGGTAACACTGAGCGTGTCCAGGGTGACCAGAAGCACTCCTTTATACTGGTTACCATGGTAACAGTGAGCGTGTCCAGGGTGACCAGAAGCACTCCTTTATACTGGTTACCATGGTAATAGTGAGCGTGTCCAGGGTGACCAGAAGCACTCCTTTATACTGGTTACCATGGTAACACCGAGCGTGTCCAGGGTGACCAGAAGCACTCCTTTATATTGGTTACCATGGTAACAGTGAGCGTGTCCAGGATGACCAGAAGCACTCCTTTATATTGGTTACCATGATAACAGTGAGCGTGTCCAGGGTGACCAGAAACACTCCTTTATACTGGTTACCATGGTAACACTGAGCGTGTCCAGGGTGACCAAAAACACTCCTTTATACTGGTTACCATGGTAACAGTGAGCGTGTCCAGGATGACCAAAAGTATTTCTTTATACTGGTTACCATGGTAACAGTGAGCGTATCCAGGATGACCAGAAGTATTTCTTTATACTGGTTACCATGGTAACAGTGAGCGTGTTCAGGATGACCAGAAACACTCCTTTATACTGATTACCATGGTCACACTGAGCGTGTCCAGATACACTCCTTTATACTGGTTACCATGGTAACAGTGAGCGTGTCCAGGATGACCAGAAGCACTCCTTTATACTGGTTACCATGGTAACACTGAGCGTGTCCAGGGTGACCAGATACACTCCTTTATACTGGTTACCATGGTATCACTGAGCGTGTCCAGGGTGACCAGATACACTGCTTTATACTGGTTACCATGGTAACAGTGAGCGTGTCCAGGGTGACCAGATACACTCCTTTATGCTGGTTACCATGGTAACAGTGAGCGTGTCCAGAGTGACCAGAAGTATTTCTTTATACTGTTTACCATGGTAACAGTGAGCGTGTCCAGAGTGACCAGAAACACTCCTTTATACTGGTTACCATGGTAACAGTGAGCGTGTCCAGGGTGACCAGATACACTCCTTTATACTGGTTACCATGGTAACAGTGAGCGTGTCCAGGATGACCAGAAACACTCCTTTATACTGGTTACCATGGTAACAGTGAGCGTGTCCAGGATGACCAGAAAGACTCCTTTATACTGGTTACCATGGTAACAGTGAGCGTGTCCAGGGTGACCAGAAACATTCCTTTATACTGGTTACCATGGTAACAGTGAGCGTGTCCAGAGTGACCAGAAACACTGCTTTATACTGGTTACCATGGTAACACTGAGCGTGTCCAGGATGACCAGAAACATTCCTTTATACTGGTTACCATGGTAACACCGAGCGTGTCCAGGATGACCAGAAACACTCCTTTATACTGGTTACCATGGTAATACTGAGCGTGTCCAGGATGACCAGAAGCACTCCTTTATACTGGTTACCATGGTAACAGTGAGCGTGTCCAGGATGCCCAGAAGCACTCCTTTATACTGGTTACCATGGTAACAGTGAGCGCGTCCAGGATGACCAGAAGCACTGCTTTATACTGGTTACCATGGTAACACTGAGCGTGTTCAGGGTGACCAAAAACACTCCTTTATACTGGTTACCATGGTAACAGTGAGCGTGTCCAGAGTGACCAGATACACTGCTTTATACTGGTTACCATGGTAACAGTGAACGTGTCCAGGATGACCAGAAGCACTCCTTTATACTGGTTACCATGGTAACACTGAGCGTGTCCAGGATGACCAGAAGCACTCCTTTATACTGGTTACCATGGTAACACTGAGCGTGTCCAGGGTGACCAAAAACACTCGTTTACACTGGTTACCATGGTAACACAGACTCCTCCACACCAATTACCATGGTATCATAGATCCCCCACAGCTAGTCACCACGGTAATACCGAGCGATCATCTCTACACCTGGTTACCACGATAAGAGCGAGTGCCAGCACCTTATTATCACCATCTTGTTGCTACATTGCCGAGGCAGTTTAATTGAAAGCCGAGATTATCACAAAAAAACAGACAATGGGCTACAAATTGTTGGCCTAATCGCAGGATAAATGTCGGACACAGTTGGGGAGGTGCTGGAGCCGTGTTTGTTGGTTATATGGGACATGACTCAGCAAGAGTGGATACGACCACTTCCTCTACTCAAACTGCATATCAACACGATAACTCAAAAACAAGCCTTTCCATATATTCAAAACCTGAGATTTAATTTTAAATTTTGCTAAACGTTCAACAATCACATTTCGACAATCCCCGCCACAAAACAACCTCAGTAAGAAAGATGTTTCGTTATATTTTATTATTTCAAAACAGAGCGGGTTGGCTTAAGCGGTAACGTCGTTGACCTGCATTCGGGAGATACGGGTTGCATCGCCTGCAACCGCCAATGTGACATGAGATTCCCTGGTAATAGTTCATCATTTCCTTCTGGATGGAGGACCAGTCGACGGTTTTCGGCGCGCTGTGGCTGACCGGTGACTGTGTGTTTTTGGCGTCGTCTCCCAGATCCCCCGAGTAGGGCGTTGCCTCGCAGTTACATCAGAAACTGTCAGCTGGAAATGTTAGAAAACCCGCCTATGCTTGAGCCCCTTCACACACTTTGGGTCTCTCTCTCTCTCTCTCTCTCTCTCTCTCTCTCTCTCTCTCCCAGGGGTCACGTAACTCGCGAAGGGCCACTAAAGCCTAAATTTGCCCCAATGTTTGCTTGAGGAAGTGGATCATATGTAGGACTGACACTCCCCTAGGACTTACAAGTGGATGTCTAGGGGTCAGAAGCCTGTCGGGGAGCCAACACCATGAAACACAGAATGGAGAACCTGGTCCGTAGCCAGGTATGAGTGTGACGAAGTGGATCATATGACACTCCCCTAGGACTTACAAGCGGGTGTCTGGGGGTCAGAAGTCTGTCGGGGAGCCAACGACACGAAACTACAGAATGGAGAACCTGGTCCGTAGCCAGACATGAGTGTGAGGAAGTGGATCATATGTAGGACTGACACTCCCCTAGGACTTACAAGTGGATGTCTAGGGGTCAGAAGCCTGTCGGGGAGCCAACGGCACGAAACAACAGAATGGAGAACCTGGTCCGTAGCCAGACATGGGCGTGGATGACAGGAAAGGTGAAGATGGAGCAATTTTTGGAATGAGTGGCGGGGGAAATCAGAGGACTTGGAGAAAACCTTCCTCTGCGCTCTTTGTTCACCATTTGGAATCGAACCCTTAGTGAGAGGCGAGTGTTGTAACCACTCGGGCACGGCGCGGCCAGAAAGGTTACAGATATATCAGGGATTCTGCTACGTAAATGATAACATAACCACATTTTAAAACATTTGACAATCACTTTATCCTAATGCACTCCCCTAATTCCCTCCTACGTACAAGGAAGCAAGAATGCCCGTCTGGGTAGTGTGGTGGTAGCGAGTCTGTCTCACATCCAACTGGTCGCGATTTCGAATCTCGCTCTTGGTGACACCCGGATAACGTTTTTTCGGTGTTTTCCCTTATCCTGAGAGTTACTTTAAGCTCCATGGACCCCGAGATCATTTCACTAATTTCATTCATCGTCCGATATGACCAACTAGGTTAAAGGACGTTAAGGTGCAATAAATAAATAAATAACCAAAAACAAACAAAAAAAAAAACAGTTCACATATATCTATACCGTTGGAATTCTGCTACGTATCCGGAAAGCATCTGCTGCTTTCACCTTGTCTTTAATTTCCTGAAGTCAGCTGAGAAACCTGTCAGGGGTTTGAGCCACAGATACGAGCCCGTTTAGCAATGAATTCCTCTGACTTTATTTGGGCTTCTTCAGCTATAAAATGAAGCTTGCGGATACAGAGACTATAAAAATATAAAAGGAAATAAACTAAACCGAAATCGTAGGAAATAAAAGCAACATATGCAGAAAAGGAATATTTTAAAAATAAAAGGAGCCGTGGCGCAATAAAAGTTTGCTAACAAAACGGACAACAAAGGGCTCTGGAATCTTTATTTTTGCCATAAAGTGTTTCGTGTACAGCATGTGGGACAGGAGGGAGTTGAAACGTTTTGTTTCGTGTTTCTGCAAGTCAGCATGTCAGTTTGGGTTGGCAAGACTGCTGACAGCGCTTCTTACCTCTTTTCTTTGGGGAGGGGTGAAACTTTCGGTTCCCAAGATCGTTTACAACTGACTTTTTGTTAGGTAAAAATATATATTAGGTGCTGGCGAACCATCTTGCTGTAACATGGATACAAAACCTTCCTGTTGCTGATACATACAAACGCAGAAAAGATTAATTTGATGTTCGTCGTTCACATTACATTCTCTTCTCACTCTTCCACAGATTATTCTTACAATATCTTATTCTTCTATTGCTTTTTACTTTCTCTATATGTACTATGCATATAGTGTATAGAGAAGGTATTGCATTCTAACCAAAGATTGAATCCCGAGATTTCACAAAACCTAAATGTTTCGGTATTCCCTGAATCAAAAAAAAAATTCTTGTGTGTGTCTCTGGTCAGCAGAACTCAAAAACAAAAGACTGTTAACTACCAAACTTGATATTGATCTATATCTTCCAAGGATGTGACACGAAAATGTTCAAGAAAATCCCCCCACCTCCAACTACCCTTTATATGGAACATTTTTCGAATTTTTTTATTTTCTCAAAAATGGCTCTAACGATTTTGATAAAATTTCCGTATAGTAAAGATATTTAGATACCAAATAAAATGTATATCTGCATTCTCTGGGAATAGCCTCTTTATTTGGATGATTTTTTTACTTTCTCTACACGTAATATGCACATAGTGTATAGAGAAGGTATTATATTGCACCCAAAAATTCGATACCGAGATTTCACCGGAAATACTTGTATCGCAACTCCCTGAATCCAAAAAAAAAAAAGGGCATTTTTAAAAAATGTCCGTGTGTGTATATGTGGGCAGCATAATTTAAAAACGAAAATACTATTAAATACCAAACTTGATATTTAAGTGAATTATCTTCCAAGGATGTGAAACAAAGATTTTCAACAAAATTTCGTCACCTTTAAGTACCATTTACATGGAATAAATTTCCAAAATATTGATTTTCTCAAAAATGGCTCTAATGGTTTTGATTAAAATCTCTTATATTTAAGATATTTACATGAGAAATAAAATGTATATCTTGAATTTTCTGGGAATTGCCTCTGAAGACTGCTTCATTCGGTTGCATTTTTTTTTCTTTTTTTTAATTTTGTGTAACTGATAAACCGTAAGAGCTAGTCAAAGCTTGGTACACAAAAACTTTGCATATAGTTTTTAATTTTATTTTAAGTTTTAACAGCTTGGTAATGTCGCGATGGAAGTTTTGACGGAATGCAGTGGACAGTAATGTTCAAGGTCTCATCCCCGTACCATATTACCTTCGCTGCGCGCCAAGCAGACGGCCGTCTACCAGATGTGATCAGATAGCGAAGTGCAGCTAGCCTTTACAGCATACCACCTCCGTAGTCTAGGGCTAACTTGCTAGCCCCAAGGTCGCGAGCGGTTTTAAGTATGCTTCAAAGTGACAGCCTCATGTCAGTAGATTTACTGGTATGTAAAAGAACTGCTGCGCTACGAAATTACGTAACACCGGCGGCGCTGATATGATCCTGGCAATCGACAGAGTCGTTAAAAACAACCGATTAACAATATAAAAGGTTGGATAGGTAGAGTCAGACTGAAAAATTCAATGTCATAGCCGGGATTTGAACCACGGATCTCCCGGTCTCTAGCCGTGTGTAGGACAGGATTTTGATAAGTAGAGTCAGATTTGAACCACGGATCTCTCGATCTCTAGGTGGTTGCTCTGCCACTGAGCTACCATAGCATTGAATTTCTGAATTTGCCATCTCAAAATAATTTGAGATTACCTTGTGGTTTACCGGGAAACGCGAGTCAGTTGAGAGATTCAATCTTGGCGCGGGGAGCGCAGGTACAAGTGAATCCCCCCGGATCCTATACACGATTCCAACGCCATCCCACCTCCGAGAGCTGTATTTCCAAAGTGCATCACCACCACGGAAGGGCGCCACCACCGCAGTCCTCGGCGACACATACAAACAGATCAGTGTGAGTTGAAATGAAGGGAGAGGAACTTCGGGGTATGAAGAAACCTTCCAGCAGTGATTCGGGAAACCATGAATCGAACGCATGACCTCCCGAATACCAGTCCCAGACAATGCCTGACCCGCTTGGCTCGGTATAATTGTAACTGCCAGGAACTCCTCGCGCTGGCGTAGAGCATAGTTTCCTGGTGGCAGATAGGGGAAGGTCGGTGAACTATAGCATTGTTCTCCCGGTTAGGTCCGATAGACCCAAAGACCAAAGACAGATGCGGCCCTGTATTCATATTGGGGGTTGTGTGTGGATGACGTAGGTGTCTAACGTAAAACTAGGTGCTCACTTTAAAAACGGCACCAAGACATCTCAACTGCCAGCTGAGTCAAGAAGATGTCATTCAAAACTGGATACATCTTAGCACTTGCTCTTCAGCAGATTTGGGACAACTCAAATGGACTACTGCATTGGGAAGCAAGGAGGATAGCGACAATTGTCCAACAGCCTGAGCATTAGATTAAATAAATAAACATTTTGTCCTGCACAACATCTATACTTGATGACAATTCCTAACTCATTGTAAAGATTCTGTGTCAAAAAGATGTCATTCAAAACTGGATACATCTTAGCACTTGCTCTTCAGCAGATTTGGGACAACTCAAATGGACTACTGCATTGGGAAGCAAGGAGGATAATGATAATTGTCCAACAGCCTGAGCATTAGATTAAATAAATAAATAAACATTTTGTCCTGCACAGCATCTATACTTGATGACAATTCCTAACTCATTGTAAAGATTCTGTGTCAAAAAGATGTCATTCAAAACTGGAAACATCTGAGTACATAATCTTCAACAGATTTGGGATAAATCAAATGGACAACTGTATCGGGAAGTCAGGAGGTTAATGATAATTGTTCAACGGCCTCAGCATTAAATAAATAAACATTTTGTCTTGCACACCATCTACATCTCATGACAGTTCCTAGCTCACTGAAATGATGCAGTGTCAAGTAGATGTCATTCAAACCTGGGAACATCTTGTTCTGCTCTTCAGCAATTTCAGACAAATCAAATGAACAACTGTATTGGGAAGCCAGGAGGCTATGACAATTGTTCAACAGCTGAGCATTAGATGAAATAGATACATGCTCCCAGGAAGGACTGCAACACTTGGTTGCTATGGGAACGCACCTATTGTTTGCCCAGGAATGAGCTTGAAGGCCGCTGTCTCCACCCTTATGTGTAATCTTATTGTCCTCAGAGCGACCACATGCTGCGACCAGCACACACCTGTGGAAACATGTTCATTAAATACTCTTGAGTCACAGGTGAATTTCAATATTTATAACAGTACATTCCCAACCCACCAGCGTCATTTTTCCGTGTTCATCGAGAGGAACCTTTACAGAAATGTTTTATTAGATATTTCGTTTTGGGATACAAAATATCTGAGTGTTCCATTCACACGACTTTCTCTACATCTCTGCAACAAATTATTGTTAAAAAGTTTATTGTTCTATTTACTTAATGCTAATCAAAAAAAAAACAACAACAACAGAAATAGCTTCCTTGTAAGAAGAAGCGAAATAAGGGAATACCAGAGGTTAAAGTGATAGTCAAAGGCTGCTTGCTATATGACAAGTTATTTTGTTTCTATAGACAGCAGTTGACAAAGTCCTGTGAGAGAAAAATATAAGTTTTAAAGCTAAAACCAAAAACAATGAATATCTCAAAAACGATCAACTCCATGAAAAAATTGCATATAATATAAATTGTGTTTTTTTAAAGTGATCTACATTTTTTGTGTGATAAGCTTTTTCCATCTCTTACGGTGTACCAGTTATGCAAAATTCCGTAAAATTCGTCCAGAATGAAGTAGTCTTCAGAGTCTATTCCCAGAAAATTCAACGTATGAATTTTATTTGTCAGCGAATATTATTATTTATCTTATATATGATATTTTAATCAAAATCGTTAGAGCCATTTTTGAGAAAATCAAAATTTTTCCATGGAAAGGGTTGTTTGGAGTGGGGGAGTTGGATTTTTCTCAAAATCTTCGTGTCTCACTAACGGACTTCTCGTTTTTGAGCTATGCTGTCCACGCACACACGGACCTTTTTCCAAAAATGATTTTTTTGGATTCTGGGTGACGCAAAACATTTATTTCCGGTGAAATCACGGTATTGAATTTTTGGGTACAATGCTTCTCTATACACTATGTACATAGTACGTGTAGAGAAAGTAACAGTTTTCGACTTGCTGAGCGCAGAGTGCCTTAAACAGTTTCAGCTAAGTACCGACAGATGTCAGACATTCCCTATACAGTGCGATCCTGACGTTAAACAGAATCCACATCGGATTTAATACTTTACCAGGAATGCCAACATAAACTGCTGCGATTTCCTTTGCACATTAATTAGAAAACATGCTGAGGTTTTATTGGGGAAAATTCCTTCTCCTGAATAATAAAGGCGAAATAAAAATGTGGAATCTGATAATAAAAAGACTTTTATATTTGTGGAGACAAAGCATTGTTTTGTTATCTGACTTGTACAAACAAGCTGCTTTACAATGAGCTAACAAGCTCTGGATAGATCTCATGTCGCTATACATACAGCAAAAGCAGGGTGAGGACGTCTCCGTGGTGTTCCCTGGTCGGTAGGCAAAAGCAGTGCTACATTTTCTTCTACAAAAATCGGATATGCTACACTACATGACCTTCTGTAGTTATTCTACAAACTTCTTACAAAAGATTATTCTTCTTTCTACACAATGCTAATCGAGATAAACATTAGCAGAATGTTCTTATTACTTAGCTTCTTATAAGTAGAAGGCAACTAAAGGAATGTGCTATGTTAAAGTGATAGTCAAATGTTTTAAAACTGTCAATATGCGATTGTCACAAGTAATTCCACGAGTATATCCATCTTGTCGATAATTCATGACCGGAGCGAAGAGATGAAAACACGAGTTGTATTTGATAAGACAATAGACTATTATAATATAATATAGGAAGGTTATCATTGTAATACTTACATTAGTTCTCAAATGAGACCATCTTTATTTACACAATGTTCTTTTTTTTTTTTTCTTCACTGCCTTCTGAATTATAACATGACCGACCGTGTCTACATCCACTGTACGAATATCGATAGCAACAATACAAACAGAGAACAATTGTTTTATTTCAGCTTTTAATAACTAATTAATGAAATGGAAACAAGCGTTATTTTATTTGAGGTTATTGCACTCATCTCATACATCAGAAATACAAATAATTATTATTTTCACTCCTTGTTTTAACTACATACATTATGAAGTGGATAAAAGTTTAAATAAACATTGTAATAACTGAAAGTACAATTGTGGAACTGACAGTTATTAAAAGTGAAGGTTGACTGTCACCTGTTACCAATAACCAAGGCAGCAGATTAAACAAAGAAATGAACATCAGCTGCGACAATATCGCTCCAGTCAGATGACCGCGATTGGTTCAAATTGCCTAATCTCGGCCATTCCTTTGGCGCTTTAATAGTGGAGCTGAATTGTCATTCAAATTCGTTTCTTTGCTTGGCTAGGAGTACAACAAAAGAAAAATGGCCTCTTGCTGTCTGAGAAAAATATTTCAAATTTGAAACCAATAACAAAGAATATCTCAGAAACGGTTACCTCCAAAAAAAAAAAAAAAAAAATGTAAAGGACTAATTGTGTATTTTGGCAAGATATACATTTTTGGTGCAGTTTAAGCGTTATAGTAAATTCTGCACAACTCATCCAGAATAAAGATGTCTTCTGAGGTTATTCCCAAAAAATTCCAAATATACATTTTGTTTCTGTTGTAAATGTCAGTTTAAAGTCATATGGCATTACAATCAGAATCGTTGGAGCTGTTTTGGAGTAAAACAAAATTTTCAAAAAAATTTCTACGTGGGGAGATTTTCTTTTTAGTTTCCCTACATGTACTATATACATAGTGTATAGAGAAGGTATTGTATTGCACACAAAAATTCCATACTGAGATTTCACCGGAAATATTTGTTTTGAGACCTCCTGAATCAAAAAAAAAAAAAAAAAAGAAGCAATTTTAAAAAAAAAGTCCGTGTGTGTTTGTGTTTGTGTGTGCAGCATAGCTCAAAAAGGAAAACACCGTTAAAAACCATCCTTGGTATTTAGGTTTGGTATCTTCCAAGGATGCGACACGAAGATTTTTTATAAAAATAGTCCCACCCCTAACTACCCTTAAACTGAAAAATTTCGAAAACTTTGATTTTCTTAAAAATGGTTCTAACGATTTTGAATTAAATATCGTAAATTATAGATATTTACCTGACAAACAAAATGTATATCTTGAATTTCGGGGAATAGCCTCTGAAGACTATTTTATTCTGAATGAATTTTACGGAATTTTGCATAACTGGCAAAACGTAAGACATAGACAAAAACTTACATAACAGAAAATGTAGCGCACGCTAAACAAACAATTTATGTTATATACATATTTTTGGTGGGGTGGATCGTTTGTTAGATATTCCTTGTTATTGCTTTCAGCTTTAAAAAACTTATACTTTTCTCATACAGGAATTTGTCAACTGCTGTCCATACAAACAAAGGAACTTCAGTCACAGAGCAACCAGCTTTTGACTATCACTTTAACCTATGTTACTCCCTTATTTCGCATTTATTTACAAGGAAGCAAGTAATAAGACAATTTCTGATATTTTTCCCTCGATTAACATGAAGTAAATAAAAGTATAAGCTTTTTGACAATAGTTTGCTGTAGAGAATCAGTTTTTTGTTGTTGTAAATATTCCTGTTGTATCATCGTTGGAACATAATAAAGATAAATATGAGGTTTGGTATTTTACAGTTTCTTGGTTTTTGAGCTATACTATCCGCATACTCACATATGTATATTTTTCTAAAAATGATTTTTTTGGATTTAGAACATAGTTCCAGTGAAATCTTGTTATCTAATTTTTGGGTGGAATACAATACCTTCTCTATACACTTTGTTCATGTTGCGTGCAGAGAAAGTAATAATCTTTTGTAAGAAAAGTTTGTTTGTAGAACAGGTAGAGAAGGTCATGTGAACTCATTTGACAATGTCGTAATAAGTTTGTGTCATGTTTAATTTGTATGAACATTTTGCGAGAACTGGAAGGCAGATTCTGTTGTTTCTCCGCGGGGTTGAGCGCATTCCCAACTTATTAATATTCAACCCCAAGCGGGGCGGGGAAAATACCAATTTGTGGTGGAAAATCGGGCCGCTTTACAGTTGGCTAGGCACATGCCATCGTGCTCTACATCATCATGGCAGCAGCACTGCTAATTCATCTTATCTGCTTCCTGTTGTGTGTCACTTTAGCACGTGCTTCACCGCAAATATGCGTTTAGAAGAAAAAATCTGATGTGTTCCATTCACATGACCTTCTCTAAAATGATTAAAATATCGTATATTAAAGATATTTACCTTACAAATAAAATGTATATTTTGAATTTTCTGGGAATAGCCTCTGAAGACTACTTTATTCTGGATGAATTTTACGGAGTTTTGCATAACTGCTAAACCGTAAGCGAAGGACAAAAATTTACCACACAGAAAATGTAGAGCACATTAAAACATACAATTTATATTATATACATTTTTTTCGTGGAGTTGATCGTTTTTAAGATATCCCTTGTTTTTGTTTTCAGTTATGAAAAACATACTTTTCTCATACAGGAATTTGTCAACCCTTGTCCATACAAAGAAACTTCAGTCACAGCAACCAACTTTTGACTATCACTTTAACCTATGGTACTCCCTTATTTCCCTCCAACTTACAGGGAAGCAAGTAATAGGACTATTTCTGTTAATTTTTTTCTCGATTAGCATGAAGTAAATGGAAGTATAAACTTTTTAACAATAACTTGTTGTTGAGATGTAGAGAAAGTCATGCGAATGGAACACATCAGTTTTTTGTTTTTTTAAAGAAAATGGTGATCTAGAAAAATGTTTCATGTAAAGGGTAGTTTTGGGTGTAGGGATTTTTGTGCTCCATCCTAGTAAAGTGCAGAATTTAAAGCCGTGCCAAATTCGGTACTTAAGGAAGATTACGTTTTTGAATTGTGTGCAACATCGACTGGATGATAAGGTTGAGTAACTCAATTTGGAATGGTGACGGTTGCAGCTGAGTTTATTACAGGAGGCTTTGCCACAGGTGTTTACTTAATTAAAGTGCTGCCATATGTCAGCGTGACCTTGCTTGACCTCTGCTACTCCCAGTTGCCATGGAAACTGCCTTCCACTAAAATAACTGCAGCGACCCAATTCTTACACATTGTCACTTGTCTCATGCAAATACATGTTTTAAAATCCATGGATCAAAAAACCTGATGTGTTCCATTCATATGACTTTCTCTACATCTCTGCAACAAATTATGGATAAAAATCTTAATGCTTCTGTTTCCTTCTTGCTAATCGAGTAAAAATTAACAGAAATAGTCTTATTATTTACTTCCTTGTAATTAGAAGCGAAATAAGGGAGTACCATTGGTTAAAGTGTTAGTCCAAAACTTGGTTGCTATGTGACTGAAGTTCCATTGTTTTTATGGACAGGAGTTGACAAATTCCTGTATGAGAAAAGTATAAGTTTTTCAAAGCTGAAATCAAAAATAAGGAATATCTAAAAAACGATCAATTCCACGAAAAAAATGTATATGGCATTTTTTGAGTGTTTTACCGTGCTCTACATTTTTTGTGTGGTAAGTTTTTGTCCATCTCATACGGTTCAGCAGTTACACAAAATTCCGTAAAATTCACCTAGAATAAACTAGTCTTCAGAAGCTATTCCCAGAAAATTAAAAATATACATTTGGTTTGTCAGGTAAATATCTTTCATGCACGATATTTTCATCAAAAGTCGTTATAGCAATTTTTGAGAAAATCAAAATTTTCGAAAAAAAATTCCATATAAAGGGTAGTGTGGAGTTGGGGGATTATTCTCAAAATCTTCGTGTCGCATCCTTGTAAGATAGTAAACTTAAATACCAAGTATGGTATTTTTCCGAATTTTCGTTTTTGAGTTATGGTGTTCACAGACACAGGGACACACACGGACCTTTTTCTTTCATCGGACGGCACAGCAAAGTTGTGAAAAGGTGGAATAAGACTAAAGCACGTCACCTGGTGAACACACCTAGCGACATTAGCATACAATACTCGTCCTTTCCGAAACCACAGGAATGTACCTAATTACGTCATTAAAGGAAACAGCCGAGGGAGTTCTGGACCACATTTCTGTCAGCCTTGGCATCTTGGGTTCGAGCTTCGGGTCTGACATTTATTCCTTACGACTTTACCTGGCGTACGCTCAGTGGCGGATCACAATAATCATAAGCAGAAGGTTTTACTCCCAACCTCCTCTTATTTCAACAATGTCCTTTTTAACTTTCTCTACACGTACTATGTACATAGTGCATAGAGAAGGTTTTGCACTCCACCCAAAAATTCAATACCGAGATTTCACAGGAAATATGTTTTAGGGTCCTCTGTACCAAAAAAAAAAAAAAAAAAAATCAGAAAAATGTCCGTGTGTCAGTGAACAAATAACTCAAAAACGAAAAGTCGGTAAAATACCAAGCTTGGTATTTAACTTTAGTATCTTCCAGGGATGCGACACGAAGTTTTTGAGAAAAATTCCATAACCCCCAATTACCCTTTACATGGAACTTTTATCGAAAATTTTGATTTTCTCAAAAATGACTAACGATTTTGACTAAAATACGATATGATACTCCTATTTACCTGCCAAATAATATGTATATGTTGAATTTTCTGGGAATAGACTCTGAAGACTACCTTATTCTGAATGCATTTTCGGAATTTTGCATAACTGCTAAACCGTAAGAGATGGACAAAAACTTACCACAAAAAAAAAAAAAAAAAAAAAAAATGTAGAGCACGTTAAAACACACAAATCATGTTATATACATTTTTTCGTGGAGTTGATCGTTTTTGAGATATTCCTTGTTTTTAATTTCAGCTTTGAAAAACTTACTTTCTCATACAGGAATTTGTCAACTGCTGTCCATACAAAAAAAGGAACTTCAGTGACATAGCAACCAGCTTTTGACTGCCACTTTAACCTATGCTACTCCCTTATTTCTCTTCTACTTACAAGGAAGCAAGCAATAAGACTAGTCCTGCTAAGTTTTTCTCGAATAGCAGGAAATAAATAGAAGCATAAGCTTCTCAACAATGATTTGTTGCAGAGAAAGTCCTGTGAATGGAACACATCAGATTTTTATTAGTTACAGTAGGTGAGGGAAATATTGTGTTCCACCCAGGATTTTTTCCAGCCGTGCAAGAGTGGTTCGAAAGTGTGTGAGATCTAACAATCTCATGTGTTACACTCACATGACTTTCTCTAGCTGCTCTACAAACTTCTTACATAAGATTATTCTTCTTTCTACACAATGCTAATCGAGATAAACATTAACAGAATGTTCTTATTACTTAGTTCCTTATAAGTAGAAGGCAACTAAAGGAATGTGCTATGCTAAAGTGATAGTCAAATGTTTTAAAAGCTGTCGTTATGCGATTGTCATTGCAAATCGCGTCTTTGCTTGGCCAGGAGTAGAACAAAAGAAAAACGGACACTTCCTGTCTGAGAAAAGTATAAGTATTTTACGATTCAAACCAATAACAAGGAATATCTCGAAAAAGGTAAACTGCACAAAAAATGTATATTATGTACATGAATTGTGGATTTTAACGAGATCTACATTTTTTGTGTAGTAAGTTTTTATTCATCTCTGAAGCTTTTTTAGTTATCCAAAATTCAGCAAATTTTATCCAGAATAAACAGGTCTTCAGAAGTTATTCCCAGAAAATTCAAGATATGCATTTTATTTTTTATGGAAATGGCTTTAATATATGGTATTTTAATCAAAATCGTTAGAACTATTTTTAAGAGAAACAAAAATTTCAAAACAATTTCCAGTAAAGGGTAGTTGGGGGTGGTCGTGTCGCATCGTTGGAAGATATCAAACTTAAATACCAGGTTTGGTATTGAACCGTCTTTTCGTTTTTGAGCTCTGCTGTCCACAGACACACAGACAGACAGACACACACACACACACACACACACATACACACACATAAGGACCTTTTTCTGAAAATGCTTTTATTTGGATTCAGGGGGTCCTACATATGTATTTCCGGTGAACTCTCGGTATCGAATTTTTGGCTAGAATACAATACCTTCTTTATCCACTATATACATTATACATACGGGGCTACAGGAAGTAAAAATATTATACTTCTACGTACTTCATGTTAATCGAGATAAACATTAACAGAAATTGTCTTTTTACTTGCTTCCTTGTAAGTAGATGGAAAATAAGGGAATACACTAGGTTAAAACAATAGTCAATTATTTTAAAAGCTGATTGCTATGGGATCGAAATCCACATCTTTGCATGACCAGCAGTTGACAAATACCAGTGTGAGAAACGTTTTTAGAATTTTAATAATACGAAATATCTCGGAAATGGTCAATTCCACGAAAAAATGGTTATGACATAAATAGTGTGTTTTAACGAGATCTATATTTTCTGTGTAGTAAGCTCTTGTTCATCTGTTACGGCTTACGAGCTATGTAAAATTAATTCTAAATGAAGAGCCCTTAGGAGGTCATTACCACAAAATTCAAGATATACATTTTATTTGTCATGTAAATATCTTTAATATATGATATTTTAATCAAAATCTTTAGAGCCACTTTTGAGAAAATCAAAATTTTCGAAAATATTTTCCATGTAAAGGATAGTGAGGGAGGCACCCTTGAAAGTAAACACCAAGTTTGGCATTTTACCGACTTTCCACTTTTGAGTTATCGTGTTCACAGACACACAGAAATGAAACGGTTTTTTTATTTATGGACGGTCTTTAACTGCTGTGGTTCTCAGCTTCCCATTCTATACTGGGCGTGAAAAATCATTTAATTTTGCTCAGAGGCCTCTTTATCAGGGCTGAGGTTGTTTTACGTGCCGTAAATCTGCGACATGGGACCAACGTCTTTACTTTCCTTCCGAAAAAATCCATCGTCCTCCGCCGGGTTTGAACCCGCGACCTTGGGTATATGAAGTTAGGAGGGCGACAGAGAGGGAGTGACAGTGACATTTTTTTCTAAAAAAAGTGTTGGTTTATTTTTATACATGAGACCCTAAAACGTGTATTTTCTGTGAAATCTCTATCGATTTTTTGGATGTAGTGCAATATCTTCTCAACCTATTTACCATTTATTATGTAGAGAAAGTAAAAATGCGTTTTTGAACCGGTACAGGGAAACCTAAAACTTGAATTTCCAGTGAAATCTCGGTATCGAATTTTTGGATGGGATGCAATAGTGTATCCATGTGCCAAGCAATACACTGTTGTAGGAATTTTGTGGGAGAGGAGTGTGTAAGGAAATTCGTTAAAATCGGTTAAACCCCCCCCCCCTTATCGCCAATAGCTGGCACCGAATGACATGCAGTGTTACCATCTTGACATGAATGTGTTCAAGTTGAAGTAAAAAACGGAAATACCCGAGAGGGCAGCACTTGTGTACTTGGAAGACAAAACCTCAATTTGCATAATTCTTCCATCCCCGGTGATTACTATGGGCACGTCCTGTTTCAGTGATGCCAACATAATGAACCATATCGAATGTTAAACTACTTGAACAGGGGCTGGGTCAACAAACATTTGACAATCACCCACAGTGTCAATTATTATACCTACAGGGTAGCCAACTGAAAAACTTCAGTTTGAGCTAACTGTTTTTATACGTTGCCCGTTCAATAAATACACCTTGACTCAACATAGATGACGTTGGTAGTGCAAGTTGGTGTTACGATCGTGTACTGTCATTTGTTACACGTTGCCAAAACAAATTTGGTGCTGGTTCATGAATTAGTTCGGATTTGGCAAACGTTTCAATTACGTGTTTTCGCTAAAATAGTGTATAGAGAAGGTATTGTATTGCACCCAAAAAGTTGATATCGAGATTTCACCGGAAATATATCTTTTTGGTTCTGCTGTATCAAAAAAAAAAAAAAACATTTTATAGAAAAAGATCCGTGTGTCTGTATACACGATTGCTCAAAACAAAGAATCCGTAAAATACCAAACTTGGTATTTGAGTCAAGTATCTTCCAAGGATGTGACACGAAGATTTTGAAAAAAAAATCCACCCACCCCAGACTACCGTTTACATAGAAAAAATTTTGAAAACTTTATTTATTATGTAATTTATGTTTAAATATAATTTTCTATTAGAGGGCACAGAGCACCTCCAAACATTTAGTCTTTCCAATGAAAGCCTGGTATCCAAATTTTGGGTGAAAAGCAATTCTTTCTCTAGGTATATATTAAGTGCTACGTGTTCCTTCCTAGCACGGATACTTATTTAATAGAACGAAGATAGGGCGAGTTTTGTTAATGCAAAAAGTTGATAAGACAATAGACCATTATAATATAATATAGGAAGGTTCTCATTGTAATACTTACGTTAGTTCTCAAATGAGACCATCTTTATTTACACAATGTTGTTTCTTTCTTCACTGCCTCCTGAATTATGACATGGCCGACCGTGTCTACACCCAATGTACGAATATCGATAGCAACAATAGAAATAGGAAACAATTGTTTTATTTCCGCTCTTAACAACTAATACGAGGACTTTTTTTGTTTGTTTGTTTGTTTGTTTTTTTAAATACAAGCTCATAGAAAACAATTATTTTATTACTAAAAGTTTTGTACACTTATGGTTACTTTTCAACATAATCACCGAAAAGATTGAGACATTTATCGTACCTGTGTACAAGCTTTGCAATACCCGCTTCAAAAATGTTGCCGCCAATGATTTCAAATGAGCATTGACGTTGTTTTGAAGATCTTCGTTCGTTGGTTTGAAAGTGCTGCCCTCCTAGCCACGTCTTCAAATCAGGGAAAAGGTGAAAGTCGCTGGGTGCCAGGTCAGGACTGTACGGCGGATGATCGAAAATGTCCCATTGAAATTGTTCAAGGAGCCGATGGGTTGTGTGTGGACGAGCGTTGTCATGGATCAACACAATTCCTCAAGTCAGCATTCCTCTTCGTTTGTTTTGAATGGCTCTCCGCAAACGTCGTAAAGTACGAAGATCTTCAAAACAACGTCAATGCTCATTTGAAATCATTGGCGGCAACATTTTTTGAAGCGGGTATTGCAAAGCTTGTGCACAGGTACGATAAATGTCTCAATCTTTTCGGTGATTATGTTGAAAAGTAACCATAAGTGTACAAAACCTTTAGTAATAAAATAATTGTTTTCTATGAATATGTCTTTTATTTATAGTCTATCGGAGGTTGAAAAAAAAACGGCCCTCGTACAGTTGTGGAACTGACAGTTATTAAAAGTGAAGGTCTTGTTACCAATAACCAAGACAGCAGATTAAACAAAGAAATGAACATCAGCTGCGATAAGATGTTTCGACAATATCGCTCCAGTCAGATGACCGCGATTGGTTCAAATTGCCTGATCTCGGCCATTCCATTGGTGCTTTAACAGTTGAGCTGAACTGTCACTACCAACTGTTTACTGTGTATAGGAATGAAGAAGTTTTCCCACGGGAGTGTCCGCAGTGCTGCCACCAGACGTTTTTGTGGTCTTCCTTCCTTGAGATGCCGACCACAAAACGACGCTAATTCGAGAGGTGGGTGGAGAAGAGGCCTTCCGGATCAAATTACCCGGTAGAAAGGGGAAAAAATGTAATTAGGGTGGCAGCATTGTCAAGCACTTGTGTGGGAAGAGGCAGGTGCCCGGCCGGATGTTTGAATGACAGAACTCTGTTGACAAGTCCTGGGTATCTGGTTTCATGTGGCATAGCACCATATCTGTGTTTTATAAATATACATCATATCTTGGGATGTTAGTCGTTCCGAACTTCCGAGCAAGGCGACACAGTGTTGCCAACACTTGACACCACTTAGAGCTAAAGCTGAACTAGAGGTCGTCAGGCTCGCCTGGGTGGTGTGTGTGCCTCACATTCAAAAGGTCGGGAGTTCGAATCTCGCTTAGAGTAAGTTTCCCGGATAAGGTTTTTTTAGGTTTTTCCCTTATGCTGAGAAGACGAAATTCGAGTAACCTTAAGCTTCATGGACCCCGAGATCATTTGAGCATCATTTCACCAATTTCATTCATCGCCCGATATGACCAACCAGGTTAAAGGACGTTAAGCTTAAAAAAAAAAAAAAAAAGTTGTCGGAAAAGCGCTAACTTTGAGCCAGGATTGAAGGCAAAATTAGAACCAATTGAAAGTAATAACACGATTATTTGTGCATCGCTTAACTCCATGAAAAAGTATATATGACATAAATTGTGTGTTTTGTCAAGATCTACAGTTTTACTTACTCTACACATTCTATGTGTATAGGCATCTTTTTTTTTACTTTCTCCATACGTACTATGTACATAGTGTATAGAGAAAGTATTGCATTGCACCCAAAAATTCAATACCGAGATTTCACCGGAAATATTTGTTTTAGGGTCCCCAATATCCAAAAAAATCTGATGTGTACCATTCACATGACTTTCTCCATATCCCTGCAACAAATAATTCTTAAAAAGCTTATACTTCTATTTCCTTGATGCTAATCAGAAAAGATTAGCAGAAATAGTATTATTACTCGCTTCCTTGTAAGTATAAGCGAAATAAGGGACAACCGTAGGTTAAAGTGATAGCCAAAAGCTGCTTGCTATGTCAATGAAGTTCCTTTGTTTATATGGATAGGAGTTGACAAGTTCCTGTATGAAAAAAGTAATGTTTTTCATAGCAGAAACCAAAAATAACTGATGTCACAAAAACGACGAACTCCACGAAAAAAATGTATATAACATAAATTGTGTGTTTTAAAGTGCTCTACATTTTTTGTGTCGTAAGTTTTTGTCCATCCCTTACGGTTTAGCAGTCATTCAAAATTTAGTAAAATTCATCCAGAATAAACTATTCTTCAGAGGCTATTCCCAGAAAATTCAAGATATACATTTCATTTGTCAGTTAAATATGTTAAATATCCGAAATTTTAATCAAAATCGTTAGAGCCATTTTTGAGAAAATCAAAATTTTCGAAAAAAGTTCCATGTAAAGGGTAGTTGGGGGTGGGGGATTTTTCTCAAAATCTTCATGTCGCATCCCTGGAAGATACTAAACTTAAATACCAAGTTTGGTATTTTACCGACTTTTCGTTTTTGAGTTATCGTGTTCACAGACACACACACACACACACACACACACGGACCTTTTTGTGAAAATGCTTTTTTTGGATATTGGGGACCCTAAAACATATATTTCCGGTGAAATCTCGGTATCGAATTTTTTGGTGGAGTGTAATACTTTCTCATACACTATGAACATAGTGCGTATGGAGAAAGTAAACATTTAAGTAATTTATTTCATGCTAATCGAGAAAAATTAGCAGAAATAATCGTATTTCTTGCTTTATAGTAAGTAGAAGCGAAATAAGGTAGTACCAAAAGGTTACAGTGAAAGCCAAAAACTGTTGCTATGTGACAAATTGTGTGTTTTAACGTGCTCTACATTTTTTATGGGTTAAGTTTTTGTCCATCTCTTACGGTTTAGTAGTTATGAAAAATTCATCCAGAATCAAGTAGTCTTCAGAGGCTATTCCCAGAAAATTCAGAATATATATTTTATTTGTCAGGTAAATAACTGTAATATACGATATTTTAATCAAAATCGTTAGAGCCATTTTTTAGAAAATCAAAATTTTCGAAAAAAGTTCCACATAAAGGGTAGTTTGGGGTGGGGGATTTTTCTCAAAATCTTCGTGTCGCATCCCTGGAAGATAACTAAACTTAAATACCAAGTTTGGAATTTTACCGACTTTTCGTTTTTGAGTTATCGTGTTCACAGACACACGGACACACACACACACACACACGGACCTTTTTTTGAAAATACTCTTTTTGGATACAGGGGACCCTAAAACATATATTTCCGGTGAAATCTCGGTATCGAATTTTTTGGTGGAGTGCAATACATTCTCTATACACTATATACATAGTGCGTATGGAGAAAGTAAAAAACGAACACTCCCGTCTGTGAAAAGTATAAGTACTTCACAGCTGAAACTAACAACAAGGAATAACTCTGAAATGGTAAGTTCTATGAAAATAATGTTTATGACATAACTTGTGTATTTTAACAAGATCTACATTTTTTGTATAGTAAGTATTTTTCTATTTCTTACGGTTTACTAGTTATCTAAATTAAGCAAAATTCATCCAGAATAAAGGGTCTTTAGAAGCTACTCTCAGAAAATTCAAAATATACATTTTATTTTTTATATAAATGGCTTTAATATGTGATATTTTAATCAAAATCGTTATAGCCATTTTTAAGAAAAACAACATTTTCGAAAATTTTTCCATGTAGTGAGGGGGTGGGGGATTTTCTTGAAAATCTTCGTGTCGCATCCTTGGAAGATACCAAACCTAAATAGCAAGTTTGGTATTCAACCGTCTTTTCATTTTTGAGCTATGCTGTCCACAGAGACACACACACAGACTGACACACAGACACGGACCTTTTTCTGAAAATATTTTTTTTTGGACTCAGGGGATCCTAAAACATGTATTTCAGGTGAAATCTCGACATCGAATTTTTGGGTGGCATACAATACTTCTCTATCCCTATGTACATTGTACATACAGGGCTAGAGAAAGTAAAAATAGCTCGTAAAAGAATTAGATAGAGAAAATTATGTGAGTGTAAGATGTAGGTTTTTGAATCAACAGATCTTGATATCCTAAAATATGGAACCTAATACAGAAATTTCAACAGAGTTTGGAATACATAGACGGTGATGGAAGAAGCATTCCTTGCAAGCAGGCAGAGTTGGCAAGACTGTTGCTATTATATAAGCCTTCAAGGCGTGGCAACCATCACACAAAAACAAAAAAGAACAACAAAAAATATACAATATGTATACTGTGTGTGAGAGATAGTCATATCCAGAAATAGGCACTTCGTTACCCCCCCCCCCCCTTTTAGAATGCTAAACCTAAGGTCTTAAATACTTAGATCAGGGTTCGAGTCTTAATTCTCAATAAGGATGCTTCTTTGGGACTCAAAATCCTTAAAAAGCAAATCTGAATGTGTTCCATTCACATGACTTTCTCTACATCTCTGCAACAAATTATTGTTAAAAACCTTATGCTTCTATTTACTTCATGCTAATCTAGAAAAAATTAACAGAAATTGTCTTATTACTTGCTTCCTTGCAAGTAGAAGGGAAATAAGGGAGTACTATAGGTTAAAGTGACAGTCAAAAGCTGGTTGCTATGTGACTGAAGTTCCTTTGTTTGTATGGACAGGAGTTGACAAATTCCTGTATGAGAAAAGTGTAAGTTTTTCAAAGCTGAAACAAAAAACAAGGAATATCTTAAAAACTAACAACTCCACGAAATAAATGTATGTAATAGAAATTAAGTGTTTTAAAGAGCTGTACATTTTGTGTGTGGTAAGTTTTGTCCTTGTGTACTGTTTAGCAGTTATGCAAAATTGCCTAAAATTGATCAGAATAAAGTAGTCTCCAGAGGCTATTCCCAGAAAATTCAAGATATACATTTTATTTGACAGGTAAATATCTTTAATATACAATATTTTAATCAAAATCATTACAGTTATTTTTCAAAAGAAGTTCCATGTAAAGGGTAGTTAGGTGGGGGGGGGGGAATTGCCTTGAAAAGCCTTGTGTTGCGTCCTTGGAAGATACCAAGTTTGGTGTTTAATCTACTGTTCGTTTTTGTGACACACAAACACATACAGGAAAATTTGCTAAATCTCCTTTTTACTTTCTCTACACGGTATTTAAGTATTTAAGTTTGGTATCTTCCAGGAATGCGACACGAAGATTTTGAGAAAAATTCCCCCACACCAACCTACCCTTTACATGGGACTCTTTCGAAAATGTTGATTTTCTTAAAAATGGCTGTAACGATTATGATTAAAATATCGTATATTAAAGATATTTACGTGACAAATAAAATGTATATCTTGGATTTTCTGGGAATAGCCTCTGAAGACTACTTTATTCTGGGTGAATTTAACGGAATTTTGCATAACTGGCAAACGATCTGCTCCGCGAAAAAAATGTATATGACTTAAATTGAGTTTTATCATGATCTACAATTTTTGTGTAGCAAGTATAAGTTTTTTAAACCTGAAACAAGGAATATCTCAAAAACAATCAGCTCCATGAAAAAATGTATATAACATAAATTGTGTTTTAACGTGCTCTACATTTTTTGTTTGGTAAGTTTTTGTCCATCTCTTAGGTTTAGCAGTTATGCATAATTCCGTTAAAATGATCCAGAGTAAAGTAGTCTTCAGAGGCTATTCCCAGAAAGATATACATTTTATTTGTCAGGTAAATATCTTTAATATACATTTTAAACAAAATCGTTAGAGTCATTTTTGAGAAAATAAAAACGTTCGAAAACATCTTTGTCGCATCCTTAGAAGACACTAAACTTAAATACCAAGTTTGGTATTTTACCGACTTTTCGTTTTTGAGTTATCGTGTTCACAGACACACGGACACACACACATACACACACACACACACACAACCGGACATATTTCTAATAATGCTTTTTTTGGGGTTCAGTGGGTCTCAAAATAGATATTTCCGGTGAAATCTCGGTATCAAATTTTTGGGTGCAATACAATAGCTTCTCTATACACTATGTACATAGTACGTGTACAGAAAGTAAAAATCATTGTTAGAAATATGCCCATATGAGTGTGTGTGCCTATTTCTCGGTGCAGCACATACTTCATGTTTAAGTTCAGTATCTTCCAAGAATGAGTGTTTAGGAGATTCCCCCACCACAACTACTCTTTACAGGAACATTTTTCGACAATTTTGTTTTTCTCAAAAATGGCTCTAACTATTTTGATTAAAATACCTTATGTTTAAGACATTTTAATGAAAACGTAATGTATATCCTAAATTTTCTGGCAATATGCTCTGAACACCTCTTTATTCTGGATGAATTTTACATAACTGGTAAACCGTAAGAGAAAGACAAAAACTTGCTACACAAAAATCTTATCTTGTCAAAACACACAACTGTCACATAAAGTTTTTGTACAGTTAAACAATTCTCAGATATTGCGTGTTATTTTTTTTTTTACTTCCTCTACACGTACTACGTATATAGTGTATAGAGAAGGTATTGTACTGCATCCAAAAATTCGATACCGAGATTTCACTGAAAATATATGTTTTGAGACCCCCTGAATCCAAAACAAGCATTTTTAGAAAAATGTACGTGTGTGTCTGTGAGCACCACAGCTCAAAAATGAAAAGACCGTTAAAACCAATGTTGGTATTTTAAGTTTGGTATCTTCTAAGGATGCGACACGAAGATTTTCAAGAAAGTCCCCCAACTACCCTTTATGTTGAAAAAAAAATCAAACATTTTGATTTTCTCAAAAATGGTTCTAATGGTTTTGATTAAAATACCTTATATTTAAAATGTTTACATGCCAAATAAAATGTATATCTTGAATTTTCTGAGAATAGCCTCTGAAGACCTCTTTATTCTGGATGAATTTTACGGAATTTTGCATAACTGCTAAACCTTAAGAGATGGACAAAAACTTACCACACAAAAACTGTAGAGCAAGCTAAAACACACAATTTATGTTATCCACATTTTTTTTCGTGGAGTTGATCGTTTTTGAGATATTCCTTGTTATTAGTTTCAGCTTTAAAAAACACTTTTCTCATACAGGAATTTGTCAACTCGTGTACATACAAAGGAACCAGCTTTGGATTATCACTTTAACGTATAGTACTCCCTTATTTCGCTTCTAACTACCAGGAAGCAAGTAATAAGACTATTTCTGCTAATGTTTTCTCGATTATCATGAAGTAAATAGAAGCATAAGCTTTTAGCAATAATTTGTTGCGAGATGTAGAGAAAGTGATGTGAATGGAACACATCAGATTTCCCCCCCCCCTTTTCTATCACTTACAGAATTTACTTACTAGTGAGAGACGGTACTGCACTCCATCCAAAAATTCGACGTCGACATTTCAATGGAAATATACGTTTTGAGGGGTCCTTGATAGCTTTGCTTAGAAAAAGTCCACGCGCGGACTCAAAAACGAAAATTCGGTTAAATACCAAAATTTTTATCTCTAAGTTCAGTATCTTCCAAGACTGCGCAGTGAAGATTTTCAAGAAAATCCTCCCACCCACACCTACCCTTTACTTAGAAGATTTTTCGAGTTTTTTGATCTTTTTAAAACGGGCGCTGACGATGTTTGTTAAACATGTCTTAAAGACATTTAAATTAAAATAAAAAGTAGATCTTGAATGTTTTAGCTTAGCCTTTGAGGGCTCTTCATTTTGGATGAATCTTACGTAACTGGTCAAGTTACGGAAGAGGTAGACAAAATCTTACGTCACAAAACATGTAGATCGCGTTAAAACACTTTGTTTATGTCAAATATATATTTTTGGTAGAATTAGCCATTTCTGAGACACTCCTTCATTTTGGCTTATATTTCTCAATGTTATACTTTTCTCAAGTTTGAAGACTTCATAAGTTTTTTGACTTTCTCTACACGTACTATGTATATAGTGTATAGAAAAGTATTGCATTCCACTCAAAAATTCGATACTGATATTTCACCAGCTATACATGTTTTGGGTCCCCCTGAATCTAAAAAAAAAAATTTGGAAAAGGGTCCGTGTGTGTGTGTGTGAGTGTTTTCTGTGTGCCTGTGGACAGCATAGCTCAAAAACGAAAAGTCCGTTAAAAACCAAATTTGGTATTTAGGTTTGGTATCTTTCAAGGATGCGACACGAAGATTTTCACCCCCAACTACCCTTTACATGGAACTTTTTTCGAAAATTTTGATTTTCTCAAAAATGGCTTTAACGATTTTTATTAAAATATCGTATATCAAAGATATTTACTTGACAAATAATATGTATATCTTGAATTTTCTGGGAATAGCCCCTGAACACTACTTTATTCTGGATGAATTTTACGGAATTTTGCATATCTGCTAAACTGTAAGAGATGGATAAAAAGTTACTGCACAGAAAATGTAGAGGACATTAAAACATACAAGTTATGTCATATACATTTTTTTCGTGAAGGTGATCATTTTTAAGGTATTCGTTGTTTTTGGTTTCAGCTTTGATAAACTTATACATTTCTGATACAGGAATTTGTCAACTCCTGTCCATACAAACAAAGGAATATCAGTCATATAGCAACCAGCTTTTGTCTATCACTTTAACCTATGATACTCCCTTATTTCCCTTCTACTTACAGGGAAGCAAGTAACAAGACTAGTTCTGCTAATTTTATCTCGATTAGCATGAAGTAAATAGAAGCATAAGTTTTTTAACAACAATTTGTTACAGAGATGTAGAGAAAGTCATGTGAATGCAACACATCATATTTTTTTTGTCATTTTTTTTTCATATGCTGATCATGCAAATAGAAGGGAATTTCTACTTGGCGACCAGCTGCTAAAAGATTTGACTGTCGTTTTCATGTCGTGCATTCCATATTCCTCTTGTGCCTTCAAGGAAATAATGCTAATGTTCATCACGATTATAAATAGAAGAATAGGAGTTTATAAGAATAGTTGGTTGGAGAATATGAAGAGAAAGTTATGTGAATGTATAATGTCACCACAGAGGGAGCAACCTTATTTGGGTAGCTGAGCGCCTCTAACATACGCATTTCCTGAACACCGTGGACACAAGTTCCATGGCCTGCTGAAGCAGTGTCTACAACTTGCTACACATTCCTCAACGTATTGGGTACAAATTCCATGGCCTGCTCAAGTATTTACCAGTAGGTATTTGGAACTATTTTCCATTGTTGAATGTCGTGGACTCAAATTCCATGGCCTACTGGAACATTATCTATCCCCGTATCTGATTTGATTATCAATATTGTTGATGTCGAAATCATATTCCATGGCCTACTGAAAGAATATTTCCCTCAAGACTGGTTATACACATTGTTGAACGTTGTGGAGACTAATTCCACGGCCTTCTGAAACAGTATTTCCCTCAAGACTGGGTATAGACATTGTTGAACGCTGTGGAGACTAATTCCATGGCCTTCTGAAACAGTATTTCCCTCAAGACTGGGTATAGACATTGTTGAACGCTGTGGAGACTAATTCCATGGCCTTCTGAAACAGTATTTCCCTCAAGACTGGATATAGACATTGTTGAACGCTGTGGAGACTAATTCCATGGCCTTCTGAAACAGTATTTCCCTCAAGACTGGGTATAGACATTGTTGAACGCTGTGGAGACTAATTCCATGGCCTTCTGAAACAGTATTTCCCTCAAGACTGGGCATACACATTGTTGAACGTTGTGGAGACTAATTCCACGGCCTTCTGAAACAGTATTTCTCTCAAGACTGGGTATAGACATTGTTGAACGCTGTGGAGACTAATTCCATGGCCTTCTGAAACAGTATTTGCCTCAAGACTGGGTATACACATTGTTGAACGCTGTGGAGACTAATTCCATGGTCTTCTGAAACAGTATTTCCCTCAAGACTGGGTATAGACATTGTTGAACGCTGTGGAGACTAATTCCATGGTCTTCTGAAACAGTATTTCCCTCAAGACTGGGTATACACATTGTTGAACATCATAGACACAAATTCCATGGCCTACTGAAAAATATTTCTCTCTAAGATTGATTATAGACATCGTTGAACGCTACAGACACAAATTCTATGTCCTAGTGAAGAAGTTTTCCCTCCAAGATTGAGCTAAGACATTGTTGAACGCCTTGGACACCCCTGGGCACATATGGCTGCCGCCCCGCCCAAGCCGCCAGTTTTTCAAGGCCTTCTGTAGTATGCATCGCCTTCCTTACACATCCAAGCCAACAATAATTAATAATTCACAAGCGATACCACTTCTTCCTGGCTGAGGCAATTGTTTTCCATATCGACAACAATACTCACCGTGAATAGGAAATGGCTTTGTTCGGCGTGCCATTATTACGACAGATGTCCTTGAAGCAGAAGATCTGGATTCACCATGGCAACGTAGCAACGGCTAATAGAAAAACAACTGAAATGTCACTGCCAGATAAAAAAATTTGAATGTCGTCTCATCATTCTCTTGTTTTTTTCTGGTTGCCAGGCAACATATGCAGCGATATATGTAATTCGACTGCTCAGTTGTTCAACAATAGATCTCTATTGAAACTGCTCGCTCTTGTTTTTTATCCACGACTGTTAATTTTTTTCGGGAGTTTTTTTTTTTTGCAAAGCGACAAGCTGCAATATATCATGCGCACAAAAAATGGTGCGTTTTGTTTTGTTTTTTGCAACATCTGCGCGTTTGTCGCTGAGAGGGGTACAGCGAGAAGAGGATGTGACAGTTTTAGAACTCCCGCTCCCCCACCCCAAGAGTTTGCGAAACTTCGCGAAATTCCACTCTTCCTAAAGGCAAAGAAGCTTCTATGATCATTTCAAAAGCAACTGTTGTAGAAATTCAAATGTTGTCTTATTACTTGGGAATTTACTAGGATAAAATGATAGTCACATGTTTTAAAACCTGCTTGCCATGTGGAACAATTGAAAATGCTTTCTCTTCGTGTGACGGGGCAAATAGCGCCTTCCCAGAGAAAAACTTAGTCTAAAATAAATAATAAGGAAGATCTTGGAAATGGTTAGCATTAATTGTGTGTTTTAACGAGAACTACATTTCTGCTTCCTCTACACGTACTATGTACTTAGTGATAGAGAAGGTATTGTAGTGCTCTCAAAAACTCAATACGGAGATTTCACCGGAAATATTCGTTTTAGGGTCCCCTGATAAAAAAAAACGTCCGTCGGTGTGTATTGGTATTTAGGTTTATTATCTTCTAAGGATACGACACGAAGATTTTCAAGAAAATCCCTCAACCACAAACTACCCTTTATATGGAACATTTTTAGAACATTTTGTTTTTCTCAAAAATAGCTCCAGGTATTTTGATTAAATTACGATATATTAAAGTTATTCACAACACAAATAAAATGTGTATTTTGAATTTTCTGGGAATAGCCTCTGAAAACTCTTTATTCTGATTGATTTTTGCAGTATTTTGCATAACGGTTAAACCGTAAGATATAGACAAAATTACTAAACACAAAAAATATAGATCTCATTAAAACACACAATTTTTGTTATATACATTTTTGTTGTAGAGTTGACCGTTTCCAAGATATTCGTTTGTTATTGATTTCAATTTTAAAATATATATACCTTTCTCAGACAGGAAGTGTCCGTTTTTCTTTTGTTCTATTCCTGGCCAAGCAAAGAAGTGATTTGCAATGACAATCGCATAGCGACAGCTTTTAAAACATTCGACTATCACTTTAGCATAGCACATTCCTTTAGTTGCCTTCTACTTATAAGGAACTAAGTAATAAGAACATTCTGCTAATGTTTATCTCGATTAGCATTGTGTAGAAAGAAGAATAATCTTTTTCAAAAAGTTTGTTTGTAGAATTGCTAGAGAAAGTCATGTGAGAGTAACACATCAGATTTTTTGTGTACTAAGTTTTAGTCTATCTCTTACGGTTTGCCAGTTATAAAGTAGTCTTCAGAAAATTCAAGATACACATTTTATTTGTCATGTAAATATCTTTAATATACCTGTATTATTTTAATCAGCATTTGTTAGAAAAAGTTTTGAGACAATCAACATTTTTGAAATATTATCATTTAAGCCTACTTTCGGGTGGAAATCCTTGTGTTGCGTTCTTGGAAGACACCAAATTTGGTGTTTAATCCACTTTTCGTTTTTGTGACACACAAACACATACAGGACAATTTGCTAAATCTCCTTTTTACTTTCTCTACACGTACTATTGCATAGTATATAGAGAAGGTATAGCATTCCACCCAAAACTCCGATACCGAGATTGTCACCGGGAATACACTCTACCCTTTACATAGAAAATTTTGGAAATGTTTTTATTTTCTCAAAAATGGCTCTAAATATTTGATTAAAATACAGCATATTAAAAACATATACCAAATAAAATGTATATCTTGATTTTCTGGGAATAGCCTCTGAAGACCCCTTCATTCTGGATGAATTTTGTTGGATTTTCCATTAACTAGTAAAAATAGACAAAAACTTACTCCCCAAAAAATGTTGATCTCGTCTAAACACACAATTTGGCATATACATCTTTTAGTTTCTCTAGCCCCGTATGTACAATGCACATAGGGATAAAACAGTATTGTATTCCGCCCAAAAACTGGATGTCGAGATTTCTCCGGAAATACATGTTTTAGGATCCCCTAAGACCAAAAAAAAGCATTTTCAGAAACAGGTCCATGTGTGTGTGTGTGTGTGTGTGTGTGTGGTGTGTGTGTGTGTGTATAGGTGTCTATGGACAGCATAGCTCAAAAACGAAAAGACGGTTAAATACCAAATTTGGTATTTAAGTTTGTTATCTTCCAAGGATGCGACACGAAAATATTCAAGAAAATCCCCCCCAACCCCTAACTACCCTTTATATGGAACAATTTTCGATTTTTGTTTCTTAAAAATCGCTCTAACAATTTTGATTAAAATACAACACATTAAAGCCATTTCTATCACAAATAAAAATGTATATCTCGAATTTTCTGGAAATAGCTTCTAAAGACCCGTTTATTCTGGATGAATTTTGCTTAATTGGGCATAACTAGTAAACCGTAAGAGATAGACAAAAACTTACTACACAAAAAAGTAGATCACGTTAAAATGCATAACTTATGTCATATACATTTTTTTCGTGGAACTTACCGTTTTCGAGATATACCTTGTTATTAGTTTCAGTTGTGAAGTACTTATACTTTTCTCAGACGGCAGTGTCCGTTTTTCTTTTGTTGTATTTCTGACCAAGCAAAGAAGTGATTTGCAACGACAATCGCATAACGACAGCTTTTAAAACATTTGACTATCACTTTAGCCTAGTGTACTCCCTTATTTCCCTTCTGCTTACAAGGAAACTGTTTCTGTTTATCCCTTAATTAATGTTTATCTCTATTAACATGGAATAGATAGAAGAATAAGTTTATAAAAAATCTTATGTGTTCCATTCACATGACTTTCTCTACATCGCATAACAAATTATTGTTAAACTGAATATTCTACCATCTACTTCAAGATAAACATTAACAGAAATTGTCTTATTACTTGCTTCCTTGTAAGAGAAGTTAAATAAGGGAATACATTAGGATAGAACGAACGTAAAATGCTTTAAAAGGCGGTTGTCATGTGGTTGAAATCTGTTTCTATGCAGGGTCAAGAGTTTGCAGCTTTCCATGTGGAAAAAGTTTAGATATTTTAAATCTGAAACAAATAATTAGGAATATCCTCAAAATGGTCAACTACATGAAAACAATTATATGACATAAACTGTGTGTTTTAACGTGATCTACATTTCTTGTGTAATAAGTTTTTGTCTATTTCTTACGGTTTACCAGTTATACAAAATTCACTCAGATTAATGAAGTACCCAGAGGCTATTCCCAGAAAATTCAAGATATACATTTTATTTGCAATATAAATATCTCTAGTATACGATATTTTAATCGAAATCTTAGAGCCATTTTTGAGAAAATAAAAGTTTTAGACATTTTTCCATGGAAAGGGGTTTGGGATGGGAGTATATTTCCCAAAATCTTCGTGTCACACTCTCGAAAATACTAACTCACTTTTCGTTTTTGAGTTATCGCGTTCACAGACACGTGAACACACACACGGAACTTTTTCTGAAAATGCTTTTTTGGGATACAGGAGACCCTAAGACATATATTTCCGGTGAAATTTTGGTATCGAATTCTTGGGTGGAGTGCAATATCTTTTCTATACACTATGTACATAGTACGTGTAGAGAAAGTAAACATAATTCGTTACAGCTATACAGAGAAAGTAATGTGAATGGAACAAATCAGCTTTTTTTATTCAGAAAGTCTCAAAATACACATTTTGATGAATTTTTGCGGAAAATACAATATTTCTTCTACTTACTGTACCTAGTAGAAAAAGTAAAAAGTTACAGAAATTCCAAAAGCAAATTTCGCTTGCAGCGACTTTGAGATAAATGCTAGTTTGAAGGACGCGCGCGCACCTGCGCAGTTTTCTCGCGAAGTTCAAATAATACTCAAAGTCTGCCTGAGGCGAACAGTTGCTCTTTTGTTTCACAAGATTGCCCAACAAATACTCTTGGAATGAGGAAGTGATTTCAGTGTACACTGACATTCAGAACTTAACTCTGTTATATCTTGCACATGGTGGTAAATTTGTACGATTTTAAGCAATACATGAAGATATTCAAGTCTAATATCAGACGTTTCTCTTCCATTGAAGTAAAAAATAGGATCCGCTACATTCTCACCACCTATTATTATTATTAATATTATTGCTTTCTCTACACGTACTATGTACATAATGCATAGAGAAGGTATTGAGTTCCACCCAAAAATTCGATACCGAGATTTCACTGGAAATATATATTTTGGAACCCCCTTAATCCAAAAAAAAACAAAAAAAACAGAATTTTTACAAAAAGGTGTGTGTGTGTGTGTGTGGTGTGTGTGTGTCAGTGAGTGTGTCTGTTGACAGCACAGCTCAAAAACGTAAAGACCATTGGATACCAAACTTGGTATTTAAGTTTAGTATCTTCCAGGGATGCAACACGAAGATTTTGAGAAAAATCTTCCCACTCTTTATATGGAACTTTTTTCGAAAAATTTTATTTTCTCAAAAATGGCTCTAATGATTTTGATTAAAATATCATATATTAAAGGCATGTACCTGACAAATAAAATGTATATCTTGAATTTTCTGGGAATAGCCTCTGAAGACTACTTTATTCTGGACGAATTTTACGGAATTATGCATTACTGCTATAACGTAAGAGATGGACAAAAACTTACCATACAAAAAATGTAGATAACGTTAAAACACACACTTTAAGTTTATATATGTTTTTCGTGGAGTTGATTGTTTTTGAGATATTAATTGATTTTGGTTTCAGCTTTAAAAAACATACTTTTCTCAAACAGGAATTTGTCAACTCCTGTCCATAGAAATAAAGGAAATTCAGTCACATAGCAACCAGCTTTTGACTATCACTTTAACCTATGCTACTCCCTTATTTCGCTTCTATTTACAAGGAAGCAATTAATAAGATTATTTCTGCTAATTTTTTCTCAACTAGCAGGAAGTAAATAGAAGCATTTGCTTTTTAACAATAATTTGTTGCAGAGATGTAGAGAAAGTCATGTGAATGGAGCACATCAGATTTTTTTTCTTTATATTTTTCAACATAATCTCCTTTTAGCTCGAGACACTTTCTCCAGCATTATTTCGGAAGGACCTCAAAATAGGCATTTTCGCTACCGCCGAGGCTGGGAATAAAAAGTCACTGGGGACCAAATAATCTGGATGTTGTAGCAATTCGAAACTTAATTCTACAATTTTCGGCAACGAAACTGTGTAGGTGTGCACCCATTTTTCTTTTCTAGATGAGGGCGTTTCTTCGTGATTTCTCCGTTCAACCGGTGCAATAACGATACATTATAGTCTCCATTTATCGTTCTTCCTTTCTGCAAGTAATCAATGTGGATGAGTCCGCGTGATTCCCAAAAAAACCAAAGTCATCATCTTGTCTGCAGATTTCACCAATTTTACCTTCTTTGGAAATGTTTCGTCTCTAAAACGCCACCGTACTTTTCTCTCTAGAGTGTGGTAGTGTATCCATGTTACATCCACAGTTATGTATCGACCAGCTTCCGAATCGATCACATGATTCCTTTTATTCTCCATTGAGTGCACTTACCGTCTCTCAGACCTAATTTTTGGGACAAAATTGAGAACACTGTACCTTGTGATATGCCTGTGGTCTCTACTAGTTCACGAACTTTGATCCGTCGATCACTCAAACCCTAACCTGGATTTTGTCAACCATTTCGGAGGAAGTCACTTGTACTGGACGTCCGGAACGATGTTCTTCATTTGTGGATGTACGGCCACGTTTAAATTCATTTACCCAATTGTAAATTGTTGCAAACGCAGGAGCAGATGTGCCATGAACTTGATCCAAGTCGGCTTTTATCTCTTTCGGTGAGATAAGAAGTGTTCAATCACCGCACGAAACTTATTTTTTCCCCATCTTTCTAAAGCAGCACAAAATTGTTGATTCAATCGCTTATGGCAACGAGACCAAGTGATAACTGCCATCTATTAAGAGACGACGGTTACTAAATACAAAGCTTTACTTTCTATGCACGCATTATGTACATAATGTATAGAGAAGGTATTGCACTCCAGCCAAAAATTCGATACCGAGATTTCAACGGAAATATATGTTTTAGGGTCCCCTGTATCCAAAAAAGGTATTTTCAGAAAAAGGTCCGTGTGTGTGTCCCTGTGTCCGTGAACACGATAACTCAAAAACCAAACGGAGATGTGACACTAAGATTTTGAGAAAAATCCCCCCACTCTAAACTACCCTTTACATGGAACTTTTTTTTCGAAAATTTTGATTTTCTAAAAAATGGCTCTAACGATTTTGATTAAAATTTCGGATATTAAACATATTTACCTGACAAATAAAATGTATATCTTGAATTTTCTGGGAATAGCCTCTGAAGAGTAGTTTATTCTGAATGAATTTTACTAAATTTTGAATAACTGCTAAACCGTAAGAGATGGACAAAAACTTACTATATAAGAAATGTAGAGCACATTAAAACACACAATTTATGTTATATACAGTTTTTTCGTGGAGTTCGTCGTTTTTGTGACATTCCTTATTTTTGGTTTCTGCTATGAAAAACGTATACTTTTCTCATACAGGAACTTGTCAACTCCTGTCCATATAAACAAAGGAAGTTCAGTCACATAGCAACCAGCTTTTGACTATCACTTTAACCTACGGTTGTCCCTTATTTCGCTTCAACTTACAAGGAAGCAAGTAATAAGACTATTTCTGCTAATGTTTTCTGATTAGCATAAAGTATATAGAAGTATAAGCTTTTTAAGAATTACTTGTTGCAGGGATATGGAGAAAGTCATGTGAATGGTACACATCAGATTTTTTGGATACAGGGGGTCCTAAAACATGCATTTCCGGTGAAATCTCGGTATTGAATATTTGGTACTTCTCTATCCCTATGTACATTGTACATGCGGAGCCAGAGAAAGTAAAAATATGTATCTCCTTAAAACACACAATTTGTATTATATACATTTTTTGTGTGCAGTTAACTATTTCTGAGATACTTCTTTTTTGTTTAAGTTATAAAATATTTAAAATGTTCTCAAATGGAAATTTTACATTCCTGCTTCTTTGTTTTATACCTGGCCATGCAAAGAGAAAACTTTTTTCAAATATCAACTAGGTTTTAGGAAATTTGTAATGGCTTTAGCCTAATGTATTCACTTATTTCCCTTCTGCTTATAAGGAATATGACAATCTCTGCTGCTGTTTATCTGCATTGAAGAATAAGCTTTTATAGAAATAGTTTGTTACAGAATGGACAGAGAAAGTCATGTGAGTGCAACACGTCAGATTTTTCAAAGTAGTAATAGTATGTTTGGCAGTATAAAACAATCACTACTGACTCTGCTGTCAATTGAACTCGAATGTTCCAAGAAACCTCTTTTCCCAAGTTCCGGACAAATTACTGATGTTGTAACTCTCTTGAAATAAGGAACAGTTATATACAGCTCTAGATAAGTAAAAATCACCCTTAAGCATGCTAGTGTTAGTCTCTGTGCAACCTTAGATAATTATACAAGGTTGCTTCGTTTCTTCCTCGGCCATCTTCCTGGCTTTTCCTTTTGAAACAATTGATTTGTTGTCGTTCTGCGAGTAGCTTATTACTTCCTCTATACGTACTACGTACATAATGTATAGAGAAGGTATTGTAATGCACCCAAAAATTCAATACCGAGATTTCACCGGAAATACATGTTTTAGGTCCTCCTGGAAAAAAAAAAAAAAAAAAGAACATTTTTAGAAAAATGTCCGTGTGTGTGTCTGTATGTTTGTGTACATGATAACTCAAAAACGAAGAGTCGCTAAAATACCAAACTTGGTATTTAAGTTTAGTATCTCCCAGGAATGCGACTATCCTTTACATTGGACTTTTTTCGAAAATTTTGATTTTCTCAAAAATGGCTCAAACGCTTTTGATTAAAATATTGTATATCACTGTCATTTACCTGACAAATAAAATGTACATCTTCAATTTTCTGGGAATAGCCTCTGAAGCTTTCTTTATTCTGGGTGAAATTTACGGTATTTTGCATAAGTGCTAAACCATAAGAGATGGACAAAAACTTACCTCACAAAAAATAAGGAGCACATTAAAACACACAATTTAGGTTATAGTAATTTTTTCGTGGGGTTGATCGTTTTTAAAATATTCCTTGCTTCTGGTTTCAGCTTTAAAAATCTTATACTATTCTCATACAGGAATTTGTCAACTCCTGTCCACACAAACAAAGGAACTTCAGTCACATAGCAACCAGTTTTTGATATAACTTTAACCTATGGTGCTCCCTTATTTCTCTCCTACTTACAAGGAAGCAAGTAATAAAACTATTTCTGCTTATTTTTGTTCTCGATTAGCATGAAGTATATAGAAGCATAAGCTTTTTAACAATAATTTGTTGCAGAGATGGAGAGAAAGTCATGTGAATGGAACACATTAGATTTTTTTTCGTAGAATTGATAATCTTTTAGATATTCCTTAATTTTGGTTTCATCGTTTAAAACTTACGCTTTTCTCATACAGGAATTTGCGAACTGCTGTCCATACAAACTTCGGTCACATAGCAACCAGCTTTTGACTATCACTTTAACCTATGGTACTCCCTTATTTGATTTCTACTTGCAAGGAAATAAGAAATAAGACTATTCCTGCTACCTTTTTTCTAGATTAGCATGAAGTAAATAGAAGTATAAACTTTTTAACAATAATTTGTTGCAGAGATGGAGAGAAAGTCGTGTGAATGGAACACATCAGATTTTTTCGATACGAGTGGAATTTCTTGGGCTTTCTAAGGAATTATTGAACACCCACGTATTTGGATTTGCTTTAAACCTGGTACGATGAATGAATCGGTGAAGTTATGCTCAAATGAAGGGCGTTCATGCAGCCTACCATTCTTTTTTTTTGGTAGTGTTTAACGCCCGCTTTTACTGCTCTGGCACCGCAGGCGTTGACACTGATGATACATGGAGCCCCGGTAGAATGAGATGGCGGGGGAAACCGGAGAAACCCGCCCCTGCGCCGCTTTGTCCACCACAAATGTCACATGCGGTCGCTTGGGAATGAACCCGGGCCGTCTAGGTGAGAGGCGAACGGGTTTACTTTCTCTACACGTACTATGTGCATAGTGTATAGAGAAGGTATTGTAATGCACCCAGAAACTCGATTCCGAGATTTCACCGGAAATACATGTTTTGAGAGTCCTTGATTCCAAAAAAAGCATTTTTAGAAAAAAAAGTCCGCGTGTGTGTCTGTGAACAAACAGCTCAAAAACGAAAAGATCGTTAAATTTCAAACTTGGTATTTATGTTTAGTATCTTCCAAAATGTGACACGAATATATTACAAAAGCTAACAAACAAAAACGCTACAAACTAGCCTTTCAATAGAAAAATGTTTGAAAATTTTGTTTTTCTTAAAAGTGACTGTAAAGAATTTTATTAAAGATATTTTATAGCAATTATGAGGTATATTTTGAATTTTCCGGGAATAGCCTCTAAGTACCTGTTTATTCTGGATGAATTTTATTGACTTTTATATAATAGATAGACAAAAGCTGGCTACACCAAAATGTTGATCTTTTTGTAACACATAATTTATGCCATGTACGTTTTTCTTGTAAAGTTGACCTTTTTTGAGATATTGGTTTCATTTTGAAAGTACTTATACTGGAACTTGTCAAGTCCTGGCGACGCCACGCAAAAAAGTGTGTTTCAATTTCATAGCAACCACATTTTAAAACATTTGACTATCACTTTACCCTAGTGTATTCCCTTCTCCTTACAAGGAAGCAAGTAATAAGACAATTTCTGCTAATGTTTATCTTGATTAGCATCAAGTAGATAGAAGAATCAGCTTGTTAAAATTCAGATTTTTTTTCAAAGATAGCGTATTGTCTAGATACATATGTGTGGCTGGTATAATGACTTTCATTTTTGGGAAATAGTGGGGTACAATTTGTAATTTTGACAATTTCTGTTAAGGCTTTAACACTTTAGATCTGTCTCTTGGTGTCTGTCCGCAAAACATCACTTAACTGTCATCAGCTGCTTCACAAATACTTAGAAAAGCTTTTCGACACTCCTTGGATAACTAGAGTTAGACTGAAAAATGCAATGTCATAGCCGGGATTTGAGCCACAGATCTCCCGGTCTCTAGCCGTGTGTAGGACAGGAGTTGGATAACTAGAGTCAGACTGAAAAATTCAATGACATAGCCGGGATTTGAACCACGGATCTCCCGGTCTCTAGTCGTGTGTAGGACAGGAGTTGGATAACTAGAGTCAGACTGAAAAATGCAATGTCATAGCCGGGATTTGAACCACGGATCTCCCGGTCTCTAGTCGTGTGTAGGACAGGAGTTGGATAACTAGAGTTAGACTGAAAAATGCAATGTCATAGCCGGGATTTGAACCACGGATCTCCCGGTCTCTAGTCGTGTGTAGGACAGGAGTTGGATAGGTAGAGTTAGACTGAAAAATTCAATGACATAGCCGGGATTTGAACCACAGATCTCCCGGTCTCTAGCCGTGTGTAGGACAGGAGTTGGATAACTAGAGTCAGACTGAAAAATTCAATGACATAGCCGGGATTTGAACCACAGATCTCCCGGTCTCTAGCCGTGTGTAGGACAGGAGTTGGATAACTAGAGTCAGACTGAAAAATTCAATGTCATAGCCTGGATTTGAACCACGGATCTCCCGGTCTCTAGCCGTGTGTAGGACAGGAGTTGGATAGGTAGAGTCAGACTGAGAAATTCAATGTCATAGCCGGGATTTGAACCACGGATCTCCTGGTCTGTAGCCGTGTGTAGGACAGGAGTTGGTTAGGTAGAGTCAGACTGAAAAATTCAATGTCATAGCCTGGATTTGAACCACGGATCTCCTGGTCTGTAGCCGTGTGTAGGACAGGAGTTGGTTAGGTAGAGTCAGACTGAAAAATTCAATGTCATAGCCTGGATTTGAACCACGGATCTCCCAGTCTCTAGCCGTGTGTAGGACAGGAGTTGGATAGGTAGAGTCAGACTGAAAAATTCAATGACATTGCTGGGATTTGAACCACGGATCTCCTGGTCTCTAGCCGTGTGTAGGACAGGAGTTGGGTAGGTAGAGTCAGACTGAAAAATTGAATGACATAGCTGGGATTTGAACCACGGATCTCCTGGTCTCTAGCCGTGTGTAGGACAGGAGTTGGTTAGGTAGAGTCAGACTGAAAAATTGAATGACATTGCTGGGATTTGAACCACGGATCTCCTGGTCTCTAGCCGTGTGTAGGACAGGAGTTGGTTAGGTAGAGTCAGACTGAAAAATTCAATGTCATAGCTGGGATTTGAACCACGGATCTCCTGGTCTCTAGCCGTGTGTAGGACAGGAGTTGGATAGGTAGAGTCAGACTGAAAAATTCAATGTCATAGCTGGGATTTGAACCACGGATCTCCTGGTCTCTAGCCGTGTGTAGGACAGGAGTTGGATAGGTAGAGTCAGACTGAAAAATTCAATGTCATAGCTGGGATTTGAACCACGGATCTCCTGGTCTCTAGCCGTGTGTAGGACAGGAGTTGGGTAGCTAGAGTCAGACTGAAAAATTGAATGACATAGCTGGGATTTGAACCACGGATCTCCCGGTCTCTAGCCGTGTGTAGGACAGGAGTTGGATAGGTAGAGTCAGACTGAAAAATTGAATGACATAGCTGGGATTTGAACCACGGATCTCCCGGTCTCTAGCCGTGTGTAGGACAGGAGTTGGATAGGTAGAGTCAGACTGAAAAATTCAATGTCATAGCTGGGATTTAAACCACGGATCTCCCGGTCTCTAGCCGTGTGTAGGACAGGAGTTGGATAGGTAGAGTCAGACTGAAAAATTCAATGTCATAGCTGGGATTTAAACCACGGATCTCCCGGTCTCTAGCCGTGTGTAGGACAGGAGTTGGATAGGTAGAGTCAGGTTGAAAAATCCAATTCCATAGCCGGGATTTGAACCGGTTGCTCTAACACTGAGCTACTATGGCAACCTGCCGGCACGGTATAAAATTCCTCATGCTTCCCAGTAAACCACAAGGTGATATCAAATTATTCTGAGATGACAACCCAATGGGGACTTACAATGTTGTAAGTCCCAGGATTATCACATTTGACCACAATAGTTGGCTATACAATGAATCCTGGGACTTACAGTACTTACAACATTGTAAGTCACCATTGGGTTGTCATCTCAAAATAATTTGACATCACCCTGTGGTTTACCGGGAAACATGTCAGTCAGTTGAGAAATTCAATGCTATGCCGGCATGGTAGCTCAGTGGTAGAGCAACCAGTTAGAGACCGGGAGATCCATGGCTCGAATCCCGGCTATGGTATTGAATTTTGTGAGAACACACCCGTCAAATAGCTTATCACCAGCACTACAAGCAACTAAAAGATGGTTCACGTTCTCCTTTCCTGGGCAGTGACTTATGTCACCACATGCTAGGATTAGTCCACCGAACGAGTTACCTCACCTGGTTTCGTATGGGGTCTGTATTAAAGAGGTCCCGGGTTCACTTCCCGGGGCTTTGACTTTTACTCTCTCTACACGTACTATGCACAGAGTGTATAGAGAAGGTGTAGTATTGCACCCAAAAATTCAATACTGAGATTTCACCGTAAATACATGCTTTGGGTCCTCCCTGAATCCAAAAAAAGTATTTTTGAAAAAGGTCCGTATGTGTCAGTGGACATCATAGCTCAAAAACCAAACTTGGTATATAAGTTTAGTATCTTCCAAGGATACGACACGAAGATTTTCAAGAAACTACCCACAACCCCAACTACCCTTTACATGGAAAAAAATTCGAAAATTTTGATTTTCTCAAAAATGGCGCTAACGATTTTGATTAAAATCTCTTATATAAGATATTTATATGCCAAATAAAATGTATATCTTGAATTTTCTGGGAATAGCCTATGAAACCTACTTTATTCTGGATGAATTTTATTGAATTTTGAATAACTGCTGAACCGTAAGGGGTAGGCAAAACTTACCACACGAAAAATGTAGAGCTCGTTAAAAAACACAATTTATGTAATACACATTTTTTTCCTGGAGTTGATCGTTTTTTGGATATTCATTGTTTTTGGTTTCAGCTTTGAAAAACTTACACTTTTCTCATGCAGGAATTTGTCAACTGCTGTCCATACAAACAAAGGAATAGCAACCAGCTTTTGACTATCACTTTAACCTGTGGTACTCCCTTAAATTTAGAAGAATGCAAGAGTAAAAGTAAGACGTGGTGACCCTGAACTCTGAGAGATACTTCCCTTTCGTTTTGATGAGGAGGGAAGCTGGACCAGGTGTAGGGAGGGACGAACAAAAAACTACCTCTCTCATCTACATATGGCAAGCGAAGGGGGTAGTTTGGTTTCTCACGAGTGAGTTTCCGCCCGAGATTACAACAACCCTTACCTCACAAGGGTAAGTTATTTGTCTTGTGTCTTTGTTCCAGACGGCTCCCGTGACCTTCGAACACGAACCTGCCAGGCCACACATGACTATTTGTTCATTACTCTATCTACTTCATGCTAATCGAGAAACATTAGCAGAAATAGCCTTATTACTTGCGAAATAAGGGAGCACCATAGGTTAAAGTGATAGTCAAAAGCTGGTTGCTATGTGACTGAAGCTCCTTTGTTTGTGTGGACACGAGATGACAAATTCCTGCACGAGAAAAGTATAGGTTTATTAAAGCTGAAACCAATAATAAGGAATATCTCAAAAACGACCAATTCCACATAAAAAAAAAAAAATGTATATGACATAATTAATAGTGTGCTTTAACGAGCTCTACATTTTCTATTAACTAAGTTTTTGTCTATATCTTAAGGTTTACCAGTTACGCAAAATTCCGTAAAATTCATCCTGAATAAAAATGTCTTCAGAGGCTATTCCCAGAAAATTCAAGATATACATTTCGTTTGTAATAAAATTATCTTAAACACACTATTTTAATCAAAATCTTTAGTGCCATTTTTGAGAAAATCAAAATTTTCGAAAAATGTTCCATGTAAAGGGTAGCTGGGGGTGGGGGGATTTCCTTGAATATCTTCGTGTCGCATCCTTGGAAGATGCCAAACTTAAATACGAACTTTGTTATTTTACGGTCTTTTCGTTTTTGAGCTATGCTGTCCACACAGACACACACACGCGCACACACACGGACCTTTTGGTAAAAATGCTTTTTTTTTTGGATTCAAGGGTACCCAAAACATGTATTTCCGGTCATATCTCGGTATTGAATTTTTGGGTGGAATACAATAACTTCTCTATACACTATGTACATAGTACGTGTAGAGAAAGTAAAAACAAATAAACATACAATTTTATCCATTAATTAATAAACGCTCCAAGATTGGCCTGGACTGCTCCATTCTACTTTACACATCTTTAATTGGACCTCTTCTCAGCTGCTATATGGTCCACAAGAAATAAAACTGCAAGTTGTACACAATAAGTTTCTCCGCAGAGCTTCAACACGGACTTCCAATAGAACAACAGAATATGAAGGCAACGTTACTGGTGCTCAACCATTTAACCTGCACATCAAAACTACACTAAACATTTCTTAACCACTGACACAGAGCACTCCTGTTAATAATCATTATAATTAACATAATCATGTACTTCATTTTTACTTTCTCTGTACGTACTATATAAATAGTGTATAGAGAAGGTATTGTATTGCACCCAAAAATTCAATACCGAGACTTCACCGGAAATACCAAACTATCTCCAAAGAAAGAGTTTTAAGAAAATTTCCTCGCCTCAAAGTACCCCTTACATGGAAAATTGGATTTTCTCAAATATGGCTCTAACGATTTTGATTCAAATCTCTTAGATTTAACATATTTACCTGACAAATAAAATGCATATCTTGAATTTTCTTGGAATAGCCTCTGAAGACTACTTTATTCTGGATGATTTGTGTCAACCATAACAGATAGACAAAAACTTACTGCATAAAAATCTGATGTGTTGCACTCACATGCCTTTCTCTAGCTGCTCTACAAACCTCCTACAAAAGATTATTCTTCTTTCTACACAATGCTAATCGAGATAAGTATTAGCAGAATGTTCTTATTACTTAGTTCCTTATAAGTAGAAGGGAACTAAAGGAATGTGCTATGCTAAAGTGATAGTCAAATGTTTTAAAAGCTATCGTTATGCGATTGTCATTGCAAATCACTTTTTTGCTTGGCCAGGAGTACAACAAAAGAAAAACGGGCACTTCCTATCTGAGAAAAGTTTAAGTACTTCATAATTGAAACCAGTAACAAGGAATATCTCGGAAACGGTTACCTCCACAACAAAAACGTAAAGGACATAAATATTGTGTTTTGTCGTGATGTACATTTTTTGTGTAGTGAGTTTTTTCCTATCTCTTACGGTTTAGCAATTAAGCAAAATTCTGTAAAATTCATCCAGAATAAAGATGTCTTCAGAGGCTATTCCCAAAAAATTCAAGATATACATTTTATTTCGGACATAAATAGCTTTAATATACGGGATTTTAATCAAAATCGTTAGAGCCATTCTTAAGAGAATCAAAATTTTCGAATTTTTTTCCATGTAAAGGGTAGTTTGTGGTGGGGGATTTTTTTTTGAAAATCTTCGTGTCGCATCCTTGGAAGATACTAAACCTAAATACCAAGTTTGGTATTTAACGGTGTTTTTGTTTTGGGGCTATGCTGTCCACAGACACACACACATGGACTTTTTTTTAAAAATGATTTTTTGGCCTCAGGGGACCCCAAAACATTTATTTCCTGTGAAATCTGGGTATTGAATTTTTGGGTGCATTACAATACCTTCTCTATCCCTATGTACATTGTATATATGGGGCTAGAGAAAATAAAAATATAGATCCCGTTAAAACACACAATTTACTTCACAATTTTTTTCGCGGAATTCCCATTTTTGAGATATTTATTGTTATTGGTTATTATTCTATTGTATTCCATTATTTTCCTTCTACTCACAAGGAAGCAAGTAATAAGACAATTTCTGTTAGTGTTTACCTTTATTAGCATTGTTTTACAACAATAATTTGTTACAGAGAAAGACACATCACATTGTTGACGATAGTTTAAGGCCGTTACAGGAATACACTTCAACCCTTTTACGTTTGACCTGGCGAAGAAGCTCACATTAGGTATGCAGGACATTTTTGGGGTGCAGTCCCATAGGGCGTATCTGCATATGCGGGGAGGTTTCTCAGGGACATACCCTGTCCAGCTCTGCTTTGTCATGCTTCACCTTATTTGGCTGTACGATACACTTTTGGAATTTGCATATAGCAACATAAGAATACGACATAATGGTGATTCATACCCCAAATATTTCTCCAGGGAAAATACAAAAGGTGCATCTGTAACAAAATGTCGGCCAAGCAAGGGGTGCAAAACAGGAATTAGAGAGGTTTTTATGTTCTCTACCACATGCATGTAGGTAGAGGAGTTGCATTTCGAACCAAAGTTCGATACCTAGATTTCACCGGAAATATAATATTTTCAAAACCTCGGAATACAAAAAATCTTATGTGTTCCATTCACATGACTTTCTCTACATCTCTACAACAAGTTATTGTTAAAAAGCTTATGCTTCTATTTACTTCATGCTAATCGAGAAAAAAGTAGTAGAAATTGGTTACTATGTGACTGAAGTTTCTTTGTTTGTATGGACACGATTTGACAAATTCCTGTATGGCAAAAATATACGTTATTTAAACCTGAAACCAAAAACAATGAATGTCTCAAAAACGCTCAACACCACGAAAAAAATGTATATAACATAAATTGTGTGTTTTAACGTGCTCTACCTTTTTTGTGTGGTAAGTGTTTGTCCATCTCTCACGGTTTAGCAGTTATACAAAATTCCGTAAAATTCATCCAGAATAAGAGACTATTCCCAGAAAATACAGGATATACATTTCATTTGTCTTTAATATACGATATTTTAATGAAAATCGTTAGAGCCATCTTTAAGAAAATCAAAAATTTCGAAAAAAAGTTCCATGTAAAGGGTAGTTTGGGGTGGGTGGATTTTTCTCAAAATCTTTGTGTCGCATCCCTGGAAGATACTAAACTTAAATACCAAGTTTGGTATTTTACCGACTTTTCGTTTTTGAGTTATCGTGTTCACAAACACACGGACACACATGAACCTTTTTCTGAAAATGTTTTTTTTTGGATACAGGAGACCCTAAAACATATATTTCCGGTGAAACCTCGGTATGGAATTTTTGGGTGGAGTGCAATACCTTCTCTATACACTATGTATATAGTACGTGTAGAGAAAGTAAAAACGAAAAGACGGATAAGTAGCAAATGTGGTATTTAAGTTGAACATCTCCCAAGGATGGACACAACCATTTTCTGGAAACTCTTTCCACATCAACTACGCTTTGGATGGAATATTTTTCGAATTTTGATTTCCTGGAGAATGTTGCTAACAATTGTATAAACATGGCCTCCAGTATAAACATGGCAAATGTATATTTTCAATTTTCTGGAGACCTCTTCATTCCACAAGTTTTCTCTACGTTTCTGTAACGAACTATTGTTAACACGGTTATTCTTCATGCTAATCGAGATAAAACTAGCAGAAATAGTCTTATTACTTGTTTCCTTGTAAGTAGAAGCGAAATAAGGGAGTACCATAGGTTAAAGTGATAGTCAAAAGCTGGTTGCTGTGTGGATGAAGCTCCTCTGTTTGTATAGACAGGAGTTGACAAATTCCTGAATGAGAAAAGTGTGTATCTCATAGCTGAAAATAAAAACAAGGGACATCTTAAAAACGATCAACTCTACAAAAAAATGTATATAACATAAATTGTGTGTTTTAATGTGATCTATATTTTCTGTGTGGCAAGCTTTTGTTCATCTCTTACGGTTTAGCACTTATGCAAAACTCCTTAAAATTCATCCAGAATAAAGTAGTCTTCAGAGGCTATTCCCAGAAAATTCAAGATATATACATATTTGTGATGTAAATATCTTTAACATATGGCATTTTAATCAAAACCGTTAGAGCCATTTGTGAGAAAATGTTTCCATGTTACAGGCAGTTTAGTGAGGGTGGAAATTTCTTGAAAATCGTTGTATCGTATCCTTGGACGAGGAATTCAGCAAAATGTATGCAGAATAAAGATTCACGTATTATTCAGAGTCTATTGCCAGAAAATTCAAGATATAATTTTATTTGTGATGTAAATAATATTTTATATACGATATTTTAGTCAAAATCATTAGAGATATTTTTATAAAATCAAAAATTTCAAAAAATGTTCCACGTAGAGTGTAGTTTGGCGTAGGGGATGTTTCTCAAAATCTTTGTGATCCATCCTAGGAAGGTACTAAAGTTAAATACCAAGTTTGGTACTTTACCCAATTTTCGTTTTGGGGTTATCGTGTTCACATACTCACACACACACACACACACACACACACACAGACGGATTTTTATCTGAAAGTTTTTTTTCTTAGACACAAGGGACCCTTAAACATGTATTTCCGGTGAAATCTCGGTATAGAATTTTAGTGTAATACAACACCTTCTCTACACTATGTACATAGCACGTGTAAAGAAAGCAAATCTATTTGTACACTCATTTACTGGATCTTTTGTGTGAAATGCATCTCTCTTATTAGAACAATGACTTTATCAATAAAACAATTATTTAAATAAGTTTGCCGGCTAGAATTGTGATATAATGCAAAATTATTCCTTTTACTGTGTATAATAATGGAATAAATTTCAATAAGATTACATACCATGGATTTTCAAAATTTCACAAATGTATCATCTAAAGTTTCGAGTCTTAGGAGCGAATATTTCTTGATGAGATTAATTCTTTTGACTAATGTCAATATTATTATCAGGAAAAGTAAGATATAGATAATTATTATTAAACTGTATTTTACGTTTGATTTAACCAGCATTCTATGTTTTGTGTTTTGTTTGAATATAAGTATCGATTTAGTTGTCTAGTAACTAAAGCATATTCATTATTATGCATATTAGATAATAGTTATTTATGACGTAAGAGCGGAAAGCTATGGTTTTGAGAAATCAAAAACAAACTTAACGCTCGCTTATCATACAATGTTTTTTCTATGGCAATTTGCGAAATAAATCTGAGGTTAAGTTTGAGCCATTCACCAAGGGTTATAGTTGGTTATTTATATAGCAGGCTGTGACAAACCAATATTATTGTTCTTCTGTGAGAATTTTGATATCTTTATAGCTGCGAATATTACATTCCGTACCAAGATCTGTAAGTTATATTATCAGGTCAAGAATGTATATTGGGAATACGAGATCTGATAAATAACTTACAGTTCGTCGTTACCCAATTACTTTTTGAAATACTTGAAAAAACTGTAAGAAAACAATAATAAATCAAAATTGTTTTTCAATATTTTGTTCGACATTAATTTTGGATGTGAACAAATGAAAGGCTACATCTAAATTATATGGACAAAGCCTTCTTATACACTCTTTTGTTAATGCAATAGATTCTTTACTTGAAGTAGCACATGTTACGTCATTTGCTAATTGTACTGTAAGTATTAATGACCTCTCAAACTCTTACAGTGCTTGTTGCCATGGCAATTAATAAATGAATTTAGTTACACCACCAAATATGTGTTCACAATCATTAACTTACATATCAAGTCTTTCAAAAACAATATTTATCACAGACCGCCTGGGTAGTGTGGTGGTAGCGTGTCTTCCTCACATTCAACAGGTTGCAAGTTCGAATCTCGCTTAGGATGAGTTATCCGGATGAGGTTTTTTCTCAGGGGTTTCCCTTATCCTGAGAAGACGAATATCGAGTAACTTTAAGCTTCATGGACCCCGAGATGAGTTGAACATCATTTCACCAATTTCATTCATCGTCCGACATGACCAACCAGGTTAAAGGACGTTAAGCTTTAAAAAAAAAAAAAAAAAATCTGATGTGTTGCACTCACATGACTTTCTCTACAAACAAGTTTCTTATAAAAGATAATTCTTCTTTCAACACCATGCTAATGGAGATAAACATAGCAGAATGTTATTACTTAGTTCCTTATAAGTAGACTGGAACTATGTGAATACGCTATACTAAAGTGATAGTCAAATGTTTTAAAGCTGTCGTTATGCGATTGTCATTGCAAATCGCTTCTTTGCTTGGCCAGGAGTAGAACAAAGAAAAACGGACACTTCCTGTATGAAAAAGTATTTCACAACTAAAACTAATAACAAGGAACACCTCGAAAACGGTAAGCTCCACGAAAAATAATAAAGTGACATAACTTGTGTATTTCAACAAGATCTACATTTTTTGTTGAGTAAGTTTTTTTACGGTTTACTAGTTGTGCCAAATTAAGCAAAATTCATCAAGAATAAACAGGACTTTAGAAACTATTCCCAGAAAATTCAAGATATACATTTTATTTTTGATAGATATGGCTTTAATATGTGGTATTTTAATCAAAATCGCTACAGCCATTTTTAAGAAATACAAAATTTTCGAAAAATTTTCCATGTAAAGGGTAGTTAGGGGTGGGGGAATTTCCTTGAAAATCTTCGTGTCGCCAAAACATGTATTTCCGGTGAAATCTCGACATGGAATGTTTGGGTGGAATACAATACTTCTCTATCCCTATGAACATTGTACATACGGAGCTAGAGAAAGAAGACGTTGAACATGACATTATATCGTGTAATTGTTAGTCTGTTGATCAGTGATGTACACACACTAATATCGTGAATAACTTTGGTGAGCGTAAGGTTGCTTTACGCTTGCTGCACTTTGTTGCGCGTGGATTCCGTAAACATCAAGTCTGAAATGAGCTCGTAAACTACTCAATTACGCTCGGTCGTAGAAAAAGACATTTTATAGCTTTTAGAATTACATTTAAGAAATATTGGTGGTGTTGATTCACACCGGATAATCTTTAGACGGTATTGTGAAGAAAATCACAGCTGATAAGTGACCGCACCTAAATGTTATGCAAGGCGTACATTCCTAAAGATCGCATCGCCCAAAATACGAAGCAAGGATTATGAACGCCAAGTTGACGCTTTTCTTTTATTATTTTGTTCTCAGGGTTAGTGTTCCCCCTTATAAAGAAAACAGAAAGGGTCCATATGCAAAACTATCTGCATATATTCAAATAGGGTAACCCTTTTCGGGGCTGGAGGGTCCTCCAAGGTCGTGGGAAGACAAACGCCAAGCAGCCGGCACCCCTCTCCAAGATGCAGCCCAATTAAATATTTATCGAAACACTCTTGTGGAGATGCTCTATCAGTCACTTGTTTCTTTATCTGTTGTCTTACCTTTCTAACATGCTTTACTGGGCCTTTCTAATGTTTAAACATCTGATGTGTTCCATTCACATGACTTTCTCAATATCTCTGTAACAAATTATTGTTAAAAAGCTTACGCTTCTATTTACTTCATGCTAATCGAGAAAAAATTAGCAGAAATAGTCTTATTACTTGCTTCCTTGTAAGTAGAAGGGAAATAAGAGAGTACCATAGGTTAAAGTGATAGTCAAAAGTTGGTTGATGTGACTGAAGTTCCTTTGTTTGTATGGACAGCAGTTAACAAATGCATGCATGAGAAAAGATAAGTATTTTAAAGCTGAAACAAATAACAAAGAATATCTCGAAAACGGTCAACTCCACGAGAAAAATGTATATGTCATATACTGTGTGTTTTATCATCTACATTTCTTGTGCAGTAAGTTATTCTTTATCTCTTACGGTTTACCAGTTTTACAAAACTCAATAAAAATCATCCAGAATAAAGAGGCTACTTCCAGAAAATTCAACATATACATTTTATTTGTCAGGTAAATATCTTTAATATTCGGGACTTTAATAAAAACCATTAGACCCATTTTGAGAAACTCAACATTTTCGAAATTTTTTCCAGGTAAAGAGTAGTTTGGGTGGGGGGATTTTCTCAAAATCTTCGTGTCGCATCCCTGGAAGATGCTAATTTTAAATATCAGTTTTGGTATTTACCGACTTTTCGTTTTGTCAGGGAACCTCTAAACATATATTTGCGGTGAAATCTCGGTATTGAATTTTTGGGTACAGTACAATACCTTCTCTATACACTGTACATAGTAGGTAGTGCAGTAAAAGTGCAAATGACTAAAATTATGTGTTTTAACCAGATCTACACTATTTAAGCAGTAATTTTTTGTGTGCTTCTTATGATTTACCAAATTTAAGTAAAATTCATCCAGAATAAACGGGTCTTCATAGATAGTCCCAGAAAATTTAAAATTTACAGTTTATTTGCTGTGTATTCAATATACCTGCAATAAACAGTATATTAATCAAAATCATTAGAGCGATTTTTGAGAAAATTAAAATGTTCGAATTTTTTTCCATGTAAAGGGTAGTTTGAAGTGGGGGTATCCTTGGAAGATATCAAACATAAATACTAAATTTGGTATTTAACGGCCCTTTCTTTTTTGAGCTATGCTGTCCACAGACATACACACGTACCTTTTTCTAAAAATGCTTTTTTCGTACTCAGGGAACATCAAAACTCGTATTTCCGGTGAAATCTCGGTATCGAATTTTTGGGTGCAGTGCAATACCTTCTCTATACACTATGTACATAGTACGTGTAGAGAAAGTAAAAATGTATATGACATAAATTGTGTGTTTTTATGAGAGCTATATTTTCTGTGTAGTAAGTTTTTGTCTATCTCTTATGGTTAACCAGTTATACAAAAGTCATCCAGAATGAAGAGGTCTTCAGAGGCTATTCCTAGATGTACATTTCGTTTGTCACGAAAATATCAAATATATGAAATTTTAATGAAAACTTCCGTTGGGCTATACATTGAATTTGTATGCCCTAAACTTTCCATGAAGCTGGACCGTTTTTCAGCAAGCATTAAATGTGAATATAAAGGACTGCAACGAACGCTGGGCTGTACGGAGGATGATATTTTCCCACCAGAAAGATATGCAAAGCAACATTAGAATACCTAAACACTTTGCATACACATTCAGGAAGGACGACGATTGAAATTTTAGTCAAGAAAAGATCTGCACCCTTATAGAAGGGTTGCTGAATATGCAAAGTGGCGGTTAGCAATGTGGGGCGGAGTCCCCGCGCAAATAATGTATTCCTTATTTTGGGGACTTGCCCTGACTTCGATATTACTGCTTGATAACGCGGACCGGGTACCTCCATGAAGACAAACTAGCATCTTTCACAGATATAATACATTCACATGCCTTTCTCTTCCCATTCTATCTATTAAATGCCAGTACAAGGGTCGATTTCCTTTCAATCTCCGATAGGCTTTAAATAAAAGACAAGTTCATAGAAAATAATTATTTTATTACTGAAAGTTTTGTACTCTTATGGTTACTTTTCAACATAATCACCGAAAAGATTGAGACATTTATCGTACCTGTGCACAAGCTTTGAAATACCCGCTTCAAAAAATGTTGCCGCAAATGATTTCAAATGAGAATTGACGTTGTTTTGAAGATCTTCGTACTTTACGACGTTTGCGGAGAGCCATTCAAAACAAACGAAGGGGAATGCTGCTCGTCCACACACAACCCATCGGCTCCTTGAACAATTTCAATGGGACATTTTCGATCATCCGCCGTACAGTCCTGACCTTTTCACCTTTCCCTGAACTGAAGACGTTTTTAGGAGGGCGGCAATTTCAAACCAACGCAGATCTTCAAAACAACGTCAATGTTCATTTGAAATCATTGGCGGCAACATTTTTTGAAGCGGGTATTGCAAAGCTTGTGCACAGGTACGATAAATGTCTCAATCTTTTCGGTGATTATGTTGAAAAGTAACCAGAAGTGTACAAAACTTTTAGTAATAAAATAATTGTTTTCTATGAACTTGTATTTTATTTAAAGCCCATCGGAAGTTGAAAAGAAAAAAAAAACAAAAAAAAAAAAACGGCTCTCGTATTTAGTTCCCTGTAAGTAGGAGGGAAATAAGGAAATACACTAGGCTAAACCGACAGTCAAATGTTTTAAAATGTGGTTGCTATGTATTAGCTTTCAAATATCGCTGTTTTGCATTTCCAAGAAAGCGAGGAGGAAGGATTTCCCATTTGAGGGTAGTAAAAGGTAGTTTGTGGTGGGGGGATTCTCTTGAAAAACTTCGTGTCGCATCCTTGGAAGATACTAAACCTAAATACCAAGTTTGAATTTTTTTTCGGACTGAGGGGACCCCAAAACATATATTTCCGGCGAAATCTCAACATCGAATTTTTGTGTATAATACAATATCTTCTCTATCGAGTATTTACTTAGTACATGTGGGCTAGAGAAAGTAAAAAGGAATGAAAATATTTTTATTATTGCTATGATACTCGTCGTAAATTGGGTGTCGGCTATGTCATAATTCAGGAGGTAGTGAAGAAAGAAAAATCTGATGTGTTCCATTCACATGACTTTCTCTATATCTCTGCAACAAATTATTGTTAAAAACCTTATACCTCTATTTACTTCATGTTAATTGAGAACAAATCATCAGAAACAGTCTTATTACTTGCTTCCTTGTAAGTAGAAGCGAAATAAGGGAATACTATAGGTTAAAGTGATAGTCAAAAGTTGGTTGCTATGTGACTGAAGTTCCTTTGTTTGTATGGACAGGATTTGACAAATTCCTGTATGAGAAAGGTATGTTTTTCAAAACTGAAACCAAAAACAAGGAATATTTGAAAAACGATCAACTCCAAGAAAAAAATGTATAAAACATAAACCGTGTGTTTTCACGTGCTCTACATTTTTAGTGTTTTAAGTTTTCGTCCATCTCTTACGGTTTAGCAGTTATGCAAAATTCCATAAAATTCACTCATAGTAAAGTAGTCTTCAGAGGCTGTTCCCAGAAAATTCAAGATATACATTTTATTTGTCAGGTAAATATCTTTAATATACGATATTTTAATCAAAATCGTTAGAGCCATTTTTAAGAAAATTAAAATTTTCGAATATTCGCATCCTTGGATGATACCAAACTTAAATACACACGGAGACATTTTTCTAAAAATGCTTGTTTTTATTCAAGGGGTCTCAAAACATGTATTTCCGGTATCGAGTTTGTGGATGATGGTCGTGATGCACCATTTGAGAACTAATGTATTATAATCTTCCTATATTATAACACAACTCGAGACACTCTGCTGTTACTTATGAAAACAGATCCGTATGCATGAGAATACAGCTCCTCCAGCAGGTGCTCTGTGTGTGTGTCTGGTATCACCAGATTAGATAAGAGCTATCGCAGATTAATGCGCGGTGTTGCCAACTTTATGAGATAAGACATTCCTTCTGCATGCTCGCCACAGAAAGCTTGCTTTGTATCTTGAGATATTTCTGTATTACAAAAATTTAAATATTTCCAAGTTCAAACCTTACGACAAGGAATATGTCAGATTACCAGAGAATAGAATGAGAAAGTCATGTGAATAGAACACATCAGATTTTTACTTTTTTTACACGTAGGTAATATGTGCATAGTGTATTCCACCAAAAAATGTGATACTTATATTGCACCGGAAATACACGTTTTGAGACGCCCTGAATAAAATTAGCATTTTCGACAAAAGTCAGTTTTTGTAAGTGTGTGTTTGGAACAGATTAGCTCAAAAACGAAAACTCCTTTAAATATCAAACTTGGAATTTGGTTTAGCATTTCCCAATGATGTGAGCCGAAGATTTTCAAGGAAATTTCCCCACCCAAAACTACTCATTACTGTAAAATTTTCGAAAGTTATAAGGCAATTATCTGGGAAATGCCTCTAAAGACTTCCTTACTCTGGATGATTTTTATTGAATTTTGCATAATTGGTAAACCGTAAGAGTTAGACAAAAACTTACTGCACAAAACATGTAAATTGCAATAAAACACACAATTTATGTCTTATACATTTTTTGTCGTGGAGTTGATCGTTTTTTAGATATTCCTTGTTTTTTGTCTCAGCCGAAAAAAAACATATACTTCTCTCATACAGGAATTTTTCAACTCCTGTCCATTCAAATAAAGAAACTTTAGACACAGCAACCATCTTTTGACTATCACTTTATCCTAGTGTATTCCCTTCTACTTACAAGGAAGCAAGTAATAAGACAATTTCTGTTAATGTTTATCTTGGTTAGCATGAAGTAAATAGAAGAATATGCTTTTAACAATAATTTGATGCAGAGATATAAAGAGAGTCAATAGAATGGAACCCTTAAGATGTTTTTATGTGTTTGATGTAGTAGGTAATGCTGAACACATGACTATCGCGGTGTGCATGCCAGAGTCGGCCTAGCAAAGCTAACAGCAGGCTTTGGGAGAAAGAGAAAACGTGAAAAACAGAAACAGTGAGGGAAAACTATTTTTAAAATCTCGAGCGCTAGCAGCGTTTGAATAAAAGCTTCTACAAGGAATAAAAAAGAACCCAAGCATACTTGGATGATAGAAGGCTTTGGAAAAAGGTAAAGTGTGCAGGCAGGCTTTGCGAATGGTAGGGAAAGAGAAAAAATTACATCTTAGAGGGCCTTGAAAAATAGAAGAAGTTGGTAAAGTTTAGGGGGCCGTGGAAAGAATGAAGCCTTTTGACAGCAAACTCGAGTGGATTAAATACTTGACCTTGTAATATATCAAAAAACACGTGCACATCAATGTTGCCAACTGCTTCTTAAATCATGTTCCATGTGGAAGGTGAAGAAGGGCCTTGTACAAACTGCGCAACATTTGGGTGCGTTTGTTATGTTTAACGACTGCATTAAACATCCTATCCCACCTATGATAAATCTACTAAATTCATGATTAGAGAACGGAAATTTAGACACTAAAAACGTGATGTATTCCATTCACATGACTTTCTCTACATATCTGTAACAAACTATTCTTAAAACAAGCTTATTCTTCTATCTACTTCATGTTAATCAAGATAAACATTAACAGAAATTGTCTTATTACTTGCTTCCTTGTAAGTAGAAGGGAATACACTAGGATAAAGTGATAGTCAACTGTTTTAAAATGTAGTTGCAATGTGGTTGAAATCCGCTTCTTTCCATTGCCAGGAGTTTAAAAATACCCGAATTATAACATTAATTTTAAAACAAAAAATCTGATGTGTTCCATTCACATGACTTTCTATATATCTCTGCAACAAATTATTGTTATAAACATTATGCTTCTATTTACTTCATGCTAAGTGAGAAAACATTAGCAGAAATATTCTTATTACTTTGCTTCCTTGTAAGTAGAAGCGAAATAAGGGAGTACCATACGTTAAAGTGATAGTCAAAAGCTGGTTGCTATGTGACTGAAGTTCCTTTGTTTTTATGGACAGGAGTTGACAAATTCCTGTATAAGAAAAGTATGTTTTTCAAAGCTGAAACCAAAAACAAGGAATATCTGTAAAACGATCAACTCCAAGAAAAAAATGTATATAACTTAAATTGTGTGTTTTAACGTGCTCTACATTTTTTGTGTTTTAAGTTTTCGTCCATCTCTTACGGTTTAGTAGTTATGCAAACTTCCATAAAACTCACCCACAGTAAAGTAGTCTTCAGAGGCTATTCCCAGAAAATTCAAGATATGCATTTTATTTGTCAGGTAAATATATTTAATATACGATATTTTAATCAACATCGTTAGTTCCATGTAAAGGGTAGTTTGTGGTGGAGGAATTTTTCTCAAAATCTTCGTGTCACATCCCTGGAAGATACTAAACTTAAATACCAAGTTTGGTATTCTACCGACTTTCGTTGTTGAGTTATCGTGTTCACAGACACACTGAAACACACACACACACACACACACACACACATACACACACGGGTCTTTTTGTGAAAATGCTTTTTTTGGATACAAGGGACCCTAAAACATATATTTCCGGTGAAATCTCGGTATTGCATTTGTAGGTGCATTACAATAGTTTCTCTATACATTATGAAAATAGTACGTGTAGAGAAAGTAGCATTTTGTTAGAGAGATGTAGAGAAATTCATGTGAATGGAATCTATCAGATTTTTAATCATATTTCACAGATCTATCTATCACCTTTAGAAATTAGGATGACAGAGTATATATGATTATCTCAGTGTACGGTTCAACAAAATGTTATTAATTAAGAAAAGCATTTTAAGTAAAATTGTAAACAGCGACGCCCTCACGAAGAAGAAGTATATACTACAGTTTTCCTTTATGATCTGCAGAATAGCGTTTCTTCGCAAAGAACTTTTTCAATCCTTTCCCAAGCGAAAATTCCATCGCAACAGATGGGAAGGGCGAGAGAGCTCTATGCAGATTTTTGGGGAGGGGCGGAGGGAGGCTTGGATTCTTTAAAACCTCTTCTTGCAGCGACGCCATGGGAATACAATACACCGTCGACTATCTGCGCCACGAACCTGCACTTTTACCATATTCATGCAGCTTGCCAATCATATACCTAGGTTCCTCCAAAAATTCTCACAAAACCTTTCTCTACATCTCTGCAACAAATTATTGTTAAAAAGCTGTGCTTGTATTTACTTCATGCTAATTGAGAGAAAAAAAAAATAGTCTTATTACTTGCTTCCTTGTAAGTAGAAGCGAAATAAGGGAGTACCATAGGTTAAAGTGACAGTCAAAAGCTGGTTGCTATGGGACTGAACTTCCTTTGTTTCTATGGACAGATTTTTTAAAGCTGAAACCAAAAACAAGGAATATCTCAAAAACGATCAACCCCACGAAAAAAATGTATATGACATAAATTCTGTGTTGTAACGTGCTCTACATTTTTTGTGTCTTAAGTTTTTGTCCATCTCTTATGGTTTAGCAGTTATGCAAAATTCCGACAAATTCATCCAGAATAAAGTAGTCTTCAGAGGCTATTCTCAGAAAATTCAAGATATACATTTTATTTGTCAGGTAAATATCTTTAATACACGATATTTTAATCAAAATCGTTGGAGCCATTTTTGAGAAAATCAAAGTTTTGGAAAAAAGTTCCATAGTGGAAATCTTCGTATCGCATCCTTGGAAGATACTGAACCCTAAATACCAAGTTTGATATCTAAGGGACTTTTCGTTTTTGTGCTATGCTGTCCTCAGACACACACACACACATACGGACTGTTTTGCAAAACTGCTTTTTTGGATTCAGGGGGACCCAAAACATGTGTTTCCGGTGAAATCTCGGGATGGACTTTTTGAATGGAATGCAACAGTATGTCCATAGTACGTGTATAGAAAGTAAAAATCAAGATCGCGTTAAAATACACAAATTTATCTACGCATTTTTTTGATTTCCGAGATATTCAGTTTTAAAATATGTGCTTTTGTTATACAGGAAGTAGAAAGAGAGCGAAATTTCAATGTCAATCCTGTAAAGACAAACATTTTAAAACATTTGACTATCACATTATCCTGGTGTATTCCCTTCTACTCACAAGGAAGCAAGTAATAAGACAATTTCTGTTAATGTTTATCTTGATTAGCATGAAGTAGATAGAAGAATAAGCTTTGTAAGAACAGTTTGTACATGGAACACCTAGAGAAAGTTATCTGCATTAGATATTAGTTATCAGCTTATTTCACACAGCAGTTTAGGAATGAGGAAAAAAAAATTGAAAATGTTGGTGCCGCATTCTTAGAAAAATCTGTTGTATTCCATTCACAGGACTTTCTCTACATCTTTGTCTTAACTTATTATTAAAACGCTTATTCTTCTATCTACTTCATGATAATTGAGATAAACAGTAGCAGAAATTCTTCCTTGTAAGTAGATGGGAAATACACTAGGCTAAAACGATAGTCAAATGTTTTAAAAGCTGGTTGCCATGTGGATGGAATTTGTTTGCTTTGCCAGCAGCTGACGAATTCCAGTATGTGAAAAGTTCAAGTTTTAAAACTGAAACTAATAACAAGGAATTTCTCAAAAATGTTCAACTCCACGAAAGAAAATAAATTGTTTTCACGAGATCTACATTTTTTGCGTAGCAAGTTTTTGTCCATATCTTACGGTTTAAATCATTCAGAAGAAGAGGTCTTCAGAGACTGTTCCCAGAAAATTCAAAATATACATTTTATTTGTCATAAAAAAAAACTTTAATATACGGTATGTTGATAAAAATACATGTATTTCCAGTGAAATCTCGGTATTGAATTTTTTAGTGTAATGCAATACCTGTTATATACACTATGTACATGTAGAGAAAGTAAAAATCGTAGTCGGTTTACCCTCCCCGTATGTCGGACTGACACTCCCCTAGGACTTACAAGTGGATGTCTTGGAGTCAGAAGTCTGTCGGGGAGCCAACGGCACGAAACAACAGAATGGAGAACCTGGTCCGTAGCCAGGCATGAGTGTGAGGAAGTGGATTATATGAAATGCAAGCAAATGGGTGACAGAGAAATTGATGGAATGAGTGGCGGGGTAAACCGCATTACCCGGAGGTCACCCGCCCTGACGCCGCTTTGTCCACCACAAGTCCCACATGGAACTGAACCCGGGCCGCAGTGTGGTCGTCATGGCAACCAGAAGCAGGTAAATAACAAAAGATTGACTAATCACTTGTGTTGCCGACGCCAGCAGTTGTTCCGCGAAGTGCAGACCCTCTCTGTCAGCAAGCAATTCCTCTTCTGCTGATTGCGACCACTTCCATTTCCTTTAGTACTACAGACACTTGGCACTAACCTTTTTCAAATGTTTAGTATTTACAAAACAAGTGGTCAGCGAGCTGACTTTTCATCCGGAGATCCCAGGCTGGGTCCAAAAATTGTACTTCAACCATAATTACTGCCTATCCGCTACAGTGTCTGCAAGTATGCATGTGTTTGTGTTTAATATTATAAAAATCTGAGGTGTTCCATTCACATGACATAAATTGTGTTTTATTGTGATCTACATTTTTTGTTTTGTTAGCGTTTGTCTACCTCTTACGGTTTACCAATTATGCAAAATTCAATAAGAATCATCCAGAATAAAGATGTTTTTAGAAGCTATTCCCAGAAAATCCAAGATACACAGTTTATTTCTCATGTAAATACGATATTTTAATAAAAAAATCGTTAGAGATATTTTTGAGAAAATAAAAATTTTCGAAAAAAGTTCAATGTAAACGGTAGTTAGGGGTGAGGGGATTTTCTTGTAAATCTTCATTTCGCATTCCTGGGAGATAACAAACTTAAATACCAAGTTTGGTATTCAACGGTCTTTTCCTTTTTGAACTATGCTGTCCACAGACACACACACACGGACCTTTTTCCAAAAATGCTTTTTACTTTCTCTACACGTACTATGTACATAGTGTATAGAGAAGGTATTGTACTGCATCCAAAAATTCGATACCGGGATTTCACCGGAAATATATGTTTTGGGTCCCCCTGAATCGAAAAAAAGTATTTTTGGAAAAAGGTCCGTGTGTGTGTGTGTGTCTTTGAACAGCATAACTCAAAAACTAAAACACCGTTAAATACAAAACTTGGTATTTAAGTTTGGTATCTTCCAAGCATGCGACACGAAGATTTTCAAGAAAATTCCCCGACCTCAACTAACCTTTACATGGAACTTTTTTCGAAAATTTTGATTTTTTCAAAAATTGCTTTAACAATTTTGATTAAAATATGGTATATTAAAGATATTAACCTGACAAATAATATGTATACCTTGAATTTTCTGGGAACAGCTCCTGAAGACTACTTTATTCTGGATGAATTTTACGAAATTTGCATTACTGGTAAACCGTAAGAGATGGACAAAAACTTAGCACACAAAAAATGTAGAGCACATTAAAACACACAATTTATGTTATATAATTCTTTACGAGGAGTTGATCGTTTCTGAGATATCCTTGTTTTTATTTCAGCTTTGAAAAACTTGTCACACAGTAATTTGTCAATTCGTGTGGATGCAAACAAAGGAACTTCAGTCACATAGCAACCAGCTTTTGACTATCACTTAAACCTATGGTACTCCCTTATTTCCCTTCTACTTACAAGGAAGCAAGTAATGAGACAATTTCTGCTAATTTTTTCTCTATTGGCATGAAGTAAATAGAAGAATAAGCTTATTAACAATTTGTTACACAGAAGTAGAGAAAGTCATGTGAATGGAACATATCAGATTTTTTTTTATTCAGGTTGACCCAAAACATGTATTTCCGGTGAAATCTCGGTATGGAATTTTTGGATGCAATACAATACCTTCTCTATACACTATGTACATAGTACGTGTAGAGAAAGTACAAAATTGTTTGATTTCTGAGTCTTAAAAACGTGTATTTTCTACGAATTCTCGTTATTTAATTCTTGGATGGAATGCAACACTTCCCTATATATTATTAACAGAGGTGGTTGTTTGCAACCTTTGAGTTATTTTTGCAAACGCAGTTGAAGTGTGAGTTAATGGCGGTGTTTGAACACTGATACGTTTATCTCGGAGGCCAGCACTGAGGAATTCCAGCAGGGCCGCCAACTGGACAAAATAGCAGCCGTGTTTTAATTATAACGATACGCTATCGAGTTTTGTTTGAAAGTGGGCCTACAGGTATCTGGTATTGAACCAAACATTTGGTGGCAAAGGGGTAAATACCCCTCCACTAGACTCCTCCCCCTCCCTCGTGATGACGTCAGCCGACGCCGGGCCAAGATGGCGGCGGCCGAGCGACGCATGCGTGCTGGCGTCCCGACGCTAGAGGTCAGCACCGGGCGTGGGAGGTGCTGCCCCCCTCGGAGGCGGCGAGGGTACACGTGCACTTGTTAAACAACACTGTGGTGCAACTGTGCTAATTTTTTGTGTTTCAAGATTTGTGTCAAGCTGCGTTAGAAACTAACCTCGCATTAGAACATCAGTTAGAGTGAAAGTGATACATTTAGAATATATTATTTTCAAGTTTACTTTCACTACACGCACGATGTATAGACAAAAATGCGATACTGAGATTTCACCGCAAATATATGTTTCAGGCTCTCCTGTATTTTCAGAAAAAGGTCCGTGTGTGTCCATGTGTATTTGAACACAACTCAAAAACGAAAAGTCGGTAAAATACCAAACTTGGTATTTAATTTTGGTATCTTCCAGGGATGCGATACGAAGATTTTCAAGAAAATCGCCCCCCAACAGCCCTTTACATCGAATTTTTTTGAAAATTTTGATTTTCCCAAAAATGATTCTAACGATTTTGATTAAAATATCGTGTATTAAAAATATTTACCTAACAAATAAAATGTATATCTTGAATTTTCTGGGAATAGCCTCTGAAGATTACTTTATTCTGGATGACTTTTACGGAATTTTACATAACTGCTAAACCGTAAGAGATGGAGAAAATTTTAACTAACAAAACCTGTAGAGCAATTAAAACACACAATTTATGTTATATACATTTTTGTCGTGGAGTAGTTATTAGTTTTAGCTTTAAAAAACATACTTTTCTCAAAGGGAATTTGTCAACTCCTGTCCATACAAACAAAGGAACCTCAGTCACATAGCAACCAGCTTTTGACTATCACTTTAATCTATGGTACTCCCTTATTTCGCTTCTACTTGCCAGGAAGTACGTAATAAGACTATTCCTGCTATATTTTCTCTATAAGCATGAAGTAAATAGACGCATACGATTTTTAGCAATAATTTTTTGCAGGCAAGTTTTGTAAATGAAACACACCCGCTGTTTCTTTTAAGTGCACAGCCACGTAGAAGAAAGTATTGCATTGCACCCAAGATTCACATTTAGTTATTTCACTGCAAGTAGGCGCTTCTAGTCTCCCTAAAATAAGATACGCTGTCAGTTAATGTTTTCTTTTCTGTAAATATAACTTCGGATATCCATAAGGGATTAAATGACTTTCTCTAGCTATTCTTATTCTTCTATCTACTTCATGCTAATCGAGAAAAACATTAACAGAAACAGTCTTATTACTTGCTTCCTTGTAAGTAGAAGCGAAATAAGGGAGTACCACAGGTTAAAGTGATAGTCAAAAGCAGGTTGCTATGTGACTGAAGTTCCTTTGTTTGTATGGACAGGAGTTGACAAATTCCAGTATCAGAAAAGTACGCTTTTTAAAGATGAAACCAAAAATAAGGAATATCTCAACTCCACGAAAAAGTGTATTAACATAAATTGTGTGTTTTAATGTGCTCTACATTTTTTGTGTGATAAGTTTTTGTCCATCTCTTACGGTTTAGCAGTTATGTAAAATTCAGTAAAAATCATCCAGAATAAATTAGTCTTCAGATGCTATTCCCAAAATATTCAAGATATACATTTTATTTGTGAGGTAAATATCTTTAATATACGATATTTTAATCAAAATCGTTAGAGCCGTTTTTGAGAAAATCAAAACTTTCGAAAACAGGTCCATAAAGCGTAGTTGGGTGTGGGTCGTGTCCCTTGAATGACAAGTTTGGTATACAACGGTCTTTTCGTTTTTGAGCTCTGCTGTCCACACACACACATACACACAATAACCTTTTTCTAAAATTGCTTTCTTTTGATTCAGGGGGACCCAAAATATATATTTCTGGTGAAATCTCGGTATTGAATTTTTGGGTGCAATGCAATACCTTCTCTATACACTATGTACATACTACGTGTAGAGAAAGTAAAATGTTTATGACAAATTGTGTTTTAGGGAGATCTACATTTTTTGTAAAGTAAGTTATTCCGAATAAATAGGTCTTAAGGGGAGGTTCCTAAGAAATTTCTCAACCACGTAGAGGAAATACAGCAAGAAGGTATTGTATTCCACCCAAAAATTAAACTTTGAGATTCCACTAGAAATAGGTGCTTTTATTCTTTCTGACAGTCAATTTTTTCTTTTCTGTAAATGTACCTTTGGTCATCCATAGAGAATTAATATGACTTTATCTACCTTTTCTGAAAACAGGCTATACTTACGGCATCCTATTCTTTTATCTATCTACTTCATGATAAACATTAGCAGAAATTGTCTTATTACTTGCTTCCTAGTAAGTAGAAGGGAGTACACTAGGATAAAGTGATAGTCAAATATTTTAAAAGCTGGTAGCTATTTGTTACAAGTGAAATTTGGTTCTCTTTGCATGACAGGAGTAAAAAAAAATGGATGAGAGCTTTTCGTTTTAAGAAAATGTAAGTATTTGAAATTGACAGCAATAACAAAGAAATGGTTAGCTCTACAAAAAGGTATATATGACATAAATAATGTGTTTAAACGAGTTTTTGCTAAGGGATTGAAATCCGTTTGTTTGCGGGCCAGGAGTTGACAAGTTCCCGTATCAGAAAATATAAGTACTTTAAAACTGAAGTCAATATCTCGAAAACAGTCAACACTAGGAAAAAAAATCTCATGTGTTACACTCACATGACTTTCTCTAGCTACTCTACAAACAAACTTCTTACAAAAGATAATTCCTCTTCCAACACCATGCCAATTGAGATAAGCATTAACAGAACTTTGTTTCTTAATTCCTTATAAGTAGACTGGAACTAAGGGAATGCACTAGGCTAAAGTGATAGTCAAATGTTTTAAAAACTGTCGTTATGCGGTTGCCATTGCAAATCGCTTCTTAGCTTGGCCAGGAGTAGAACAAAATAAAAAACGGACACTTCCGTCTGAAAATAGTAATTCCCAACTGAAACTAATTAATAACAAGGAATATCTCGAAAACGGTAAGCTCCACGAAAAAAAAAAAAAAAAAAAAAATGTGTATACGACATAACTTGTGTATTTTAAGGAGATTTACTTTTTTTGTAAAGTAAGTTTTTGTCCATCTCTTACGGTTTACTTGTTATACCAAATTAAGCAAAATTCATCCACAATAAACAGGTCTTTAGAAGCTATTCCCAGAAAATTCAAGATATACATTTTATTTGTCAGGTAAATGTCTTTAATATATTATATTTTAATCAAAATCGTTAGAGTCATTTTTGAAACAAACATTTTCGAAAAATATTCCATTTAAACGGTAGTTTGTAGTGAAAGAATTTTTTCTGAAAATCTTCTTGTTTCAACCTTGAAAGATGCTGAACTTAAATGGCAAGTTTGCGTTTTTAACCGGCTTTTCGTTTTTGAACTATTGTTTACAGACACACACGAACCTTTTTCCAAAAAAAAAATATTTTTAATTCAGAAGTATTGAAAAGATATATTTTCGGGAAATCTCCGTGTCAAATTTCTGGATGGAATACAATACCTTCACTACGTACTAGCTGTAGAAAGTACTACATTTTTTACACGTTTATAAACAATTTCATAATTCGCTCGTCATATTTTAATTAAAATATATTTTCGTACTGTTTTGCCGTTTGTGGTGCAACAAATTTCAAAAAAAAAAATCTCAAATTATGAGATGTTTGACGTTTTTTGATTATTCGAAATATTTACATAATAAAGTTTATAAAATAATTTGTAGCTCTAACAGGATTTGGTGTAGCGTGTTAAATCAAGAGAACACAGGTACAGTGAAACTTTCAAAAAATTGATACAAACACGGAAATTTGGAAACCTACTGCCGCATCCCTTAGGGGAAAATGATGTCTTCCTTTCACATGACTTTCTGTACAACTCTGTGTTAATAAGCTTATTCTTATATTTAGCAATGCTAATTCTAATCTTATTCCTAGTTTCTTGTAATTAGAAGGCGAATACACTAGGCTAAACCCACATGTGCGACAAAACCATTTTAAAACTAAAACCAATAACAAGAATTATCTCGAAAATGGTCAACTCCATGAAAAAAAAATGTATATGACATAAATTGTGTGTTTTAAGGAGCTCTACATTTTTCTTTCTCTACATGTACTATGTACAGTGTATAGAGAAGGTATTGCATTCCACCCAAAAATTCGATACCGAGATTTCACCGGAAATATGTGTTTTTGGTCTCCCTGAATCCAAAAGTAGCATTTTTACATTTTGGTATTTAAGTTTGGTTTTTCCAAGGATGCGACACGAAGATTTTCAAGAAAATCCCCCACCCGCAGAACATTTTTATTTTCTCAAAAATGGCTCTAACGATTTTGATTAAAATACCGTTTATTAAAGATATTTACCTGATGTACATCTTATTTGTAATTTGTTGCACATATGTAGAGAAAGTCATGTGAATGGTACACATCAGATTTTTGTGTAGCACGTTTGTGTCTATCTCTAATGGTTTACTAGGTATGCAAAATTAAAAAAAAAAAAAAATAAAAAAGATCATCCAGAATAAAGAGGTCTTACCAGACTATTCACGATATACATCTCATGTAAATATCTTAAATATAAGAGATTTTAATCGAGATTGGTACAGCTATTTTTGAAAAATAAAAATCCAAATTTTCAAATCTTTTTCCATGTAACTTAAATATCAAGTTTGGTATTTAACGGTCTTTTCGTTTTTGAGCTATGCTGTTCACAGACAGACAAACGCACAGACAGGGAGCTGTTTCTAAATTTTTATGATTCAAGCTGTCTCAAAACACATATTTCCGGTGAAATCTCGGTATTGAATTTTAGGTGCAATACAATACCTTCTCTATACGCTATGTACATAGTACGTGTAGAGAAAGTAAAAAAAAAAAAACTTGAAAAATGTTCTAAGTGATGGGATAAGATTTCTTTTAAAATCTTTTTACCATCTTTAACATGAATACTAAGTTTGTTTTTTGTTTTTTAGTCATTTTGATCGAAAAATGTTTCAGGATTTAGAGATGCTCTAAATATGTTTCCAGTGAATATATTCCATGAATTTCGTTATCTAATTACTTTCTGTATTCGTATATACGGTCGTCTCCTTAGCGCGGTGGTAGCGCAGCCTGCACTCAGCCTGGTGAGGTCCCTGGGGGGCCAATTGAAGAGCTACTTGATGGAGAAGTAGCGGCTCCAGGTCGTGAGGACCGCATTAACCGGCCGGGAGGGGCTCGACCACGTCTCACCCTCCAATACTGCACCCCATAGTGGACGCAGCGGCCGGGCGGTAGGCCAAGCTTCCCCGTGAGCTGTCGTGCCATGGAGTTATGTTATTCGTATATACATAGTACATAGAGGAAGTATTCTATTCCACCCAAAAATTTGATACCGAGATTTAACCGTAAATATATGTTTTGAGGTCCCTTTAATCCCAAAAAGGCATTTAAAGAAAAAGGTTCGTATGTGTATCTGTGGACAACTTAGCTCAAAAATGGAAAGGCCATTAAATACCTAACTTGAGATTTAACTTTAGTATCCTCCAACGAGTATTTTCAAGAAAATTCCTCCACCCCCAACTACCCTTTACATAGAAAATTTTTCGAAAATTTTGATTTTCTCAAAAATAGCTCTAACGATTTTGATTAAAATGCTGTATACTAAAGACATTTATATGGCAAATAAAATGTTTATCTTGAATCTTCTGGGAAGATCCTCTGAAGACTTGTTTATTCTGGTTGAATTTTGTTGACTGGTAAACTGACAAAGTCTAATTAGATAACAAATGTACATCTCGTTAAAACAATTTATGCCGTATACATTTATTTCGTGGAGTTCACCATTTTTAGATATTTCTTGTTATTGGTCTCAGTTTTAAAATACATACAACATTTCATACACGGAATTTGTAAACTCGTGGCTTTGCAAAGAAACGGATTTCAACCACATGACAACCAGCTTTTAAAACATTTGACTACCACTTTAGCCTGTGGTATTCCCTTATTTTCCTTCTACTTACAAGGAAGCAAGTAACAAGACAATTTCTGTTAATGTTTTTCTTGGTTAGTAGATAAGAATAATTTGTTACAGAGATGTACAGAAAGTCGTGTGAATGGAACACATCAGAGTTTTTGGATGGAATGCAATATCTTCTTTACCTAATGTCACAGAAATATAAAATTACTATTTAAGTTCTGCATCTCCCAAAAATGGAATTGTAATGAAAATACACCACCCCAAATTACTCTTTGCATGGAACATTTTTCTTAATCTTCTATTTTCTCAAAAACTACTCCAACGATTTTGATAAATTTTGCATAACAAGTAAACCGTAAGGCAAATACAAAAACTTAAATCTCGCTGAAATACACAATTTAAGTTAAATACATTTTTTGTGGAGTTAACCATTTCCGAGATAATCATTACTTTCGGTTTAAGTTCCCCAATATCTAATAGTTTCCTCATATGAGAAGCCCACATTTGTTTTAATTTTTTTTTCATTCATCCTTGCCATGCAAATAGAATGGAATTTTAATGTCATCAGAACGCGATCAACTCTTAAAAGTTTTGACTATCCTTTAGTTTTTATTCCCCTCGTACCTACAAGGAAATGTGGAATAAAACCAATTCTACTGATGAAGCTTTTTTAAGAATAGTTTGTGGCAGAATAGGTAGAGAAAGTCATGTGAATGGACTTTACCATTCATGTATTTTTCAAGAGATCATGAGGAATACACACTTCGGGTCCTCCTGAAGTCAAAATAAAGTTTTAGTAAAAATAATAACTCAAAAAATAAAAATGAAAAAAGCATCAACCCTAACATGTTTAAAAGGTGCATTCTACGATTTTAAGAAATTGGTTTAAGTGTTTAGTTCCTTAAAAACAGTTTAAATGATTAACAGTTCGCGTCTTTAAAGTAATATATAATTTTGAATTTTCTGTGAAAATATTTACCTCTTCGTTAGATACAATTTTATAAGACATTTATATAATTTTGGAAATAAGTGAAACAAAGATAACATATTTAATTAGATAACATATTTAAATTATACAATTTATTTCAAATAACTTTTTTCCCGTAGCACTAACAGTTTCCGAACTATTCCTTAGTGTAAGTTATAGAAGCACATAAACGTAGTTTGGCATGTGCTAAACTTAATCTGTTTTACTTAAATTACATACTGCGTATAAAGAAAACACTTTTTATTTGAATACTATATTACAGAGTTATATGAAATTGATAGTTATATATTTGTCTTAGAGTTACAAAATAGTTATTTCTTTTCAAAAAATATTTCAGTTTTGAGCTGATATTAACTTCTTTAAAAAGCACTCCAGGAAAGAGAGATCTGATGTTTTACATTCACATGGCTTTCTCTACATCTCTGTAACAAATTACTGTTAAAAAGCTTATGCTTCTATTTACTTCATCCTAATCGAGAAAACATTAGCAGAAATAGTCTTATTACTTCCTTTCTTTTAAGTAGAAGGGAAATAAGGGAGTATCTTAGGCTAAAGTGATAGTCAAAAGCTGGTTGCTCTGTGACTGAAGTTCCTTTGTTTGTATGGACAGGAATTTGTATGAGAAAAGTATAATTTTTTCAAAGCTGAAAACAGAAACAAGGAATATGTAAAAAACGATCAACTCCACGAAAAAAATATACATGACAGAAATTGTGTATTTTAATGTGCTATACATTTTTTGTGTGTTAAGTTTTTGTCCATCTCTTACGGTTTAGCAGTTATGCAAAATTCCGTAAAATTCACCCAGAATAAAGTAATCTTCAGAGGCTATTCCCAGAAAATTCAAGATATACATTTTATTTGTCAGGTAAATATCTTTAATATTTGTCATTTTAATCAAAATTGTTAGTCATTTTTAATAAAATCAAAATTTTCGAAAAAAGTTCCATGTAAAGGGTAGTTGGGGGTGGGGCAATTTTCTTGAAAATCTTCGTGTCGCAACCTTGGAAGGTAAAAAACTTAAATGCCAAGTTTGGTATTTAACGGTCTTTTAGTTTTTGAGCTATGCTGTCCACAGACACACACACACACACACACACACACGGACCTTTTTGTAAAAATGCTTTTTTTGGATTCAGGGGAGCCCAAAACATGTATTTCCGGTGAAATCTCGGTTTTAAATGTTTGGGTGCATTACAAGACCTTCTCTATGTTTGTATCTGTGTAAGCGTGTGCCTGTGAACAAAGTAATTTAAAAACGGAAAGTCCGTTGAGTACCAAACTTGGTGTTTGAATTCAGCATCTTCCAAGAATACGACACGAAGGTTTTCAACAATATCCCCACACCCCAAATAACGCTTTACATGGAAAAAATTTCGAAAATTTTGATTTTCTCAAAAATGGCTCTAAAGATTTTGATTAAAATACTGTATGGTATAGATATTTAGGTAACAAATAAAATGTATATCTTGAATTTTTTGGGAATAGCTTCTGAAAACATTTTATTCTGAATGTCATGCAATACTGGTAGACTGTAAGAGATAGACAAAAAACTTACCACACAAAAATGTAGAGAACATTAAAATACACAATTTAGGTCTTTATCCTATACACTTTTTGAGTTAACCATTCTCGATGTTCTCCTGGTTATTGATCTCAATTTTTAAACTCTTAAAAGTATTCTGAAACAGAAATGTATCATTCGTTTCATATCTCTTTTATTTTATTTTTGATCACACAAAGGAAACAACATGGCAACCACATTTTAAAACATGTGACTATCACTTTAGCCTATGCTACTCCATCTACTTACAAGGAAGCAAGTAATAAGACAGTTTCTGTTAATGTTTATCTTGATAAGCATGTCGTTGATAACAGAATATGCTTTTCAACAATAATTTCTTACCGAATTGGTAGAGGAAATCATTGAACGGAACACATTTAATTTTCTATGTACTTCATGTTATTTATATAAACAATTACAAAAATACTTTTATTAAATACTTTTGAAGATGCGCGGGAATAAGCATTTTAAAATCTGGTAGCAATGAAATTGGAATTCGATTGTCTTTGTTTAATCAAAATAAAGAAAATGAATAATGATTATCCATTTTAGAAATACAAGTTATTTAAAGTTTTAACCAGCGAGAAGGAAATGGAGATAATATATCGAACACCAATTTTGTTTTATCCTGATCTATATTTTCTGTGTGGTAAGTTTTTGTCTATCTCTAACGGTTTACAGTTATACAAAATGAAGCGGTTTCCAGATAATATTTTTACTTTCTCCATACGCACTATGTACATTGTGTATAGAGAAAGTATTGCACTCCACCAAAAATTCGATACCGAGATTTCACCGGAAATATATCTTTTAGGGTCCCCAATATGCAAAAAAAGCATTTTCACAAAAAGGTCCGTGTGTGTGTGTGTGTGTGTGTGTGTGTGTGTGTGTGTTTGTGTGTGTGTGTGTGTCTGTGAACACGATAACTCAAAAACGAAAAGTCGGTAAAATACCAAACTTGGTATTTAAGTTTAGTATCTTCCAGGGATGCGACACGAAGATTTTGAGAAAAATACCCCCACCCCCAACTACCCTTTACATGGAAGTTTTTTTCGAAAATTTTGATTTTCTCAAAAATGGCTCTAACGATTTTGATTAAAATTTCGTATATTAAAGATATTTACCTGACTAATAAAATGTATATCTTGAATTTTCTGGGAATAGCCTCTGAAGAGTAGTTTATTCTGGATGCATTTTACTAAATTTTGAATAACTGCTAAACCGTAAGAGATGGACAAAAACTTACTGCGCAAAAAATGTAGAGCACATTAAAACACACAATTTATGTTATATCCATTTTTTCCTGAAGTTCATCGTTTTTGTGACATTCCTTATTTTTGGTTTCTGCTATGAAAAACGTATACTTTTCTCATACAGGAACTTGTCAACTCCTATCCATATAGACAAAGGAACTTCATTGACATAGCAACCAGCTTTTGACTATCAGTTTAACCTACAGTTCTCCCTTATTTCGCTCCTACTGACAAGGAAGCGAGTAATTAGACTATTTCTGCTATTTTTTTCTGATTAGCATAAAGTAAATAGAAGTATAAGCTTTTTAAGAATTATTTGTTGCAGGGATATGGAGAAAGTCATGTGAATGGTACACATAAGATTTTTTTACTTTCTCTAGCCCCGTATGTACAATGTACATAGGGATTGAGAAGTATTGTATTCCACCCAAAGATTCGATACCGAGATTTTACCGGAAATGCATGTTTTAGGACCCCCTGTATCCAAAAAGCATTTTCAGAAAAAGGTCCGTGTATGTCCATGTGTCTGTGAACACGATAACTCAAAAACGAAAAGTAGCTAAAATACCAAACTTGGTATTTAAGTTTAGTATCTTTCAGGGAAGCGACACGAAAATTTTGAGAAAAATACTGCCACCCCAAACTACCCTTTACATGGAACTTATTTCGAAAATTTTGATTTTCTTAAAAATGGCTCTAACGATTTTGATTAAAATATCAAATTCTAAAGATATTTACCTAAAAAATAAATTGTATATCTTGAATTTTCTGGTAATAGCTTCTGAAGACCTGTTTATTCTGGATGAATTTTGCTTAATTTGACATAACTAGTAAACCGTAAGAGATACACAAAAACTTACTATACAAAAAAATTAGATCTTGTTAAAATTTACAAGTTATGTCATATACGTTTTTCTCGTGGAGCTTACCGTTTTCGAGGTATTCATTGTTATTAGTTTCAGTTGTGAAGTACTTATACTTTTCTCAGACGGGAGTGTCCGTTTTTCTTTTGTTCTACTCCTGGCCAAGAAAGAAGCGATTTCTCAGACGGGAGTGTCCGTTTTTCTTTTGTTCTACTCCTGGCCAAGAAAGAAGCGATTTGTAATGACAATCGCATTACGACAGCTTTTAAAACATTTGACTATCGATTTAGCCGTGTATTCCCTTATTTTCTTCCTACCGATACGGAACTAAGATAAGAACATTGTGCTAATGAGTACCTCGATTAGCAAGGTGCAGAAAGAAGAAGAATCTTATGTATGAAGTTTGTAGAACAGCTAGAGAAAGTCATGTGAGTGTAACACAGAATTTTTTTCAGTAGCACATCTGAAACATATGATATGAAGTCAAAATAAAAACGTTTGAAAAATGTTCCACGTCAGGGGTAGTTGGGAGTCGGGAGATTTTCTCAAAATGTACGTGCTCGCCTGGGTAGCGTGTCTGCCTCATATTCAACAGGTCGTGAGTTCGAATCTCGCTTAGGGTGAGTTACCCGGGTAAGGTTATTTTCGGGGTTTTCCCTTATCCTGAGAAGAGTAACTTTAAGCTCCATGGACCCGAGATCATTGAGTATCATATTAAATACCAAGTTTGGTATTTAACAATCGTTTAGTTTTTGAGCTGTGCTGTCAATAAACACACAGATAAATGTTACCTGACCTTTTTCTAAAAACGTTTTTTTTTTTTTTTTTACTCAAGGGACCTCATATTTTCGGTGAAATCTCAGTATCGAATTTTTCTAACATATTACGTGTAGAGAATGTAAACATGTGACTATTCCTTTAGTAGATGTAGGGAGTTTAATAAAAACAAATCTATTCAAGTTGAACTAACGAGAATAAACAGTTTTACAAATACTTGTATTTAAACATTTTTAGCTTATACAAAAGTTTCCAGAAATGTTGGTAGTGAAAATGTGGGGAGGAAGCATGATGACGTAGGAGAAAATGCCTGAAAACACTCAGCAAGGCGTGTCACGTGACCAACCTCTCGAGCACGATGACGCAAGAGTGGGTCAAGAGGTGCGATATAATCGATCTATCGCCGTTGCTGCTTAATTAACAAAAAAGTCGACTCTGGGCGTTCTTCAAGCAAAAGGGCTCTTGTGGCGAAGAGAAAGGGGGGGGGGTCTTTTTTGTGTTCAAAGGCAGAGTATTAGGCAAAAAATTCTTTGACGTAAACCTGAGAACAGCATCGAGTTGCTATAGAAACCGCTGTAAGAAGCTACAGTGAGCATCTTATGACTTTCTCTACTCGCTCTTCACACTATGTGCGTGCTTGCTTAATAGAATGGTACTGATGTGTTCCATTCACATGACTTTCTCTACATCACTGTAACAAATTAGTGTTAAAAAGCTTATGCTTCTATTTACTTCACTTTAATAGCAGAAATTGTCTTATTACTTACTTCCTTGTAAGTAGAAGAGAAATAAGGGAGCTGCATACATTAAAGTGATAGTCAAAAGCTGGTTGCTATGTGACTGATGTTCCTTTGTTTGTATGGACAGGAGTTGACAAATTCCTGTATGAGAAAAGTATACGTTTTCAAAGCTGAAACCAAAAACAAGGAATAACTCAAAAACGATCAGCTCCACGAAAGGCATAAATTGTGTGTTTTATTGTGATCTACATTTTTGTGTATCTCTGTTTGCCAGTTAAACAAAATTCAATAAAATTCCTCCAGAATAAAGTAGTCTTCAGAGGCTATTCCCAGAAAATTCAAGATGTATATTTTATTTGTCAGGTAAATATCTTTAATATACGATATTTTAATCAAAATCGTTTGAACCATTTTTAAGAAAATTAAAATTTTCGAAAAAAATTCCATGTAAAGGGTAGTTGGGGGTGGGAATTTTCTTGAAAATCTTCGTGTCGCATCCTTGGAAGACACCAAATCTAAATGTCAAGTTTGGTATTTAACGGTATTTTCGTTTTTGAGCTATGCTGTCCAAAGACACACACACGCGCGGACCTTTTTCCAAAACTGCTTTTTTTTGGATTCAGAGGGACCCAAAACATATTTACGGTGAAATCTCGGTATTGAATTTTTGGGTACATTACAATACCTTCTCTATACACGATGTACATAGTACGTGTAGAGAAAGTACAAATCTGATGCGTTCTATTCACATGACTTTCTTTACATCACTGTAACAAATTATTGTTACATGACAGATAAGGTGTAAATATTGACTTTTCTGGGAATAGCCACTAAGACCTCTTTATTTTGGAAGAATATTTCTGAATTTTGTGTAACTGATAAACCGTAGGGCCTAGACAAAATCTTAGTATACAAAAAAATGTAGATCTCCTTAAACACAGTTTTTGGATCATATACATTTTTTCTTGGAAATGGCCATTTTCGAGCTATTCGTTGTTATTGGTTTCAGATTTAAAATACACTTTTCTGATACAGGAACTTACCTGGCCAGGCAAAGAAATGGATTTCATTGCCATAGCAACAGCATTTTAAAATACTTGACTATCACTTTAGCCTAGTATATTTCCTTATTTCCCTTCTGCTTACAAGGATGTAAGTAATAAGACTATTTCTGTTAATATTTATCTCGATTAGCTTGAAGTAAATAGAAGAATAAGCTTTTTCTGTAGAGATGTAGAGGAAGTCATGTGAATGGAACACATCATATTTTTCAGTTGAAATGGTTGGCAAGCCTGGAGGCATGTTGTGAAGCCAATAGTAGACGAACGTGCCGAAGTGTGGTATGCGGTGGTTATCAGTATGCAATGTACCCTCAGGGCGTGTACTTTCTCTTCAACACGCGCGTTGTAGTCACGTCACGTTAAGGGTATTCCAACACCACATTTTCATTCAAAATGTTTCTGCACAATGTTGGCTGCACTTGTAAAACACGTTATCAATTTTATGTTTATTAATTGTTATTCAATCACAGCTTGCAAAATACGAAGATCAGTCCAAAAGTGTTCAGAATAGACGCAAGAAAATATTGTAACAAAAAACTATTTTTATTTACTTTCTCTAACACGTATGTACCTACAAGTACACATTAGCTACGGAAAGTATTGTATTCCGCTAAAAAAATTACGTGTCAAGATTTCACCAGAAAAATATATTTTGAGGTCCGAAAAAACCGTGTTTGAAAAAGATTCTGTTGAGTACCGTCCAAGGATGCGACACGAAGGTTTTCAAGAAAATCCCCCCACCCCCACAAGCTACCCATTTCATGGAAAAAACTTTGAAATTGGTTTTCTCAAAAATGGCTCTAACGATTTTGATTATAATACCGTACATTAAAGTTATTTTCATCAGAAATAGAATGTATATTTACATTTCCTGTTAATAGCCTCTGAAGACTTCTTTATTCCGGATGAATATTGCAGAAAGTTGTGAAAAACGGCTAAACCATAAGAGATAGACAAAAACTTACCACACAAAAAATGTAGATCTCAAAACATACAAGTTATATCATCTACAGTTTTTCGTGGAGTTAGCCGTTTTCGAGATATTGCTTGTTATTGGTTCAGTTTTAAAATACTTTAACTTTTCCCATAAGGGAACTTGTCAACTCTTGTACACACACAAAAAAAAAAAAAAAAAAAAAAAAAACCGATTTCAATCACATAGCAACCACATTTTAAAACATTTGACTATCCTTTTAGCCTAGCGTATTCCCTTCTACTTACAAGGAAGCAAGTAATAAGACTATTTCTGTTAATGTTTTAGCATTAAATAGAAGAATAAGCTTACTACCAATAATTTGTTACACAGATGAAGAGAAAGTCATGTGAATGGAGCACATCAGAATTTTTTCTTTAACTTGGTCATATCACTTGTGAAGCAACTTATATTAGGTTTAAAATGTTAACATAATCATTTTATATCACCAAACACAAACTTTCACATACAAACTTCCAGACTCTGTTGGGGATAGGAAATAATTCTGGTTAAAGAAAACTTCCGCGGCCAAGCCGAGAATCGAACCTGGGTCTTCCGGGTGAGACCACTCAACCACGGAGGCAGTCCCGCACGTTTTCAGAATGGACAAAGAAAATATTGTGAAAAAAAAACTTTTTTTACTTTCTCTACCTCGTATATACGTACCTAGTAGCTAGAGAAGGTATTGTATTCCACCCAAAAATTCGATGTCAAGATTTCACTGGAAATATATGTTTTAAGTTACCCTGAGTCCGAAAAAGGCATTTTTGAAAAAGGTGTGCGTGTGTATGTGTGCAGTATAACTCAAAAACAAAAAGACCCTTAAATACCAAACTTAGTATTTATGTTTAGGATGAGCAAATCAAAATTTTCGAAAAAAGTTCTATGTAAAGGGTAGTTGGGGGGCGGGGGATTTTCTTGAACATTTTTGTGTCGCATTCTTGCAAGATACCAAACGATCTAATCGTTTTTGAGCTATCCTGTCCACACACACACACACACACACACACATACACACACACACGAACTTTTTTTTTTTTCCAGAAATGCATTATTTTTGTATTCAGGGGACCCAAAACATGTATTTCCGGTGAAATCTAGGTATCGAATTTTTGGGTGCACTATATACATAGTACGTGTAGAAAAAGCAAAAATGGTTTGAAAGGATAAAACGGTGTACAGAGTGGAAAGAAGAATATTTTCAAAAGATGCAATGATCAGATCTAAATGTTGCCCTTGGCATGAATTGTTACACGCACGTTAGTGGACACGGATGCCGACGTTCAGATTTTTTGACATCGCAGCAGTAATTGTTTCAGCTGTGAGAGTGAACATGAGCACTGTCGGGAGGTTCTTAGATGTCAAAGTCGCACATTGTGTACTGCACGTGCGGCGGCTTCTGGAAATTTTCGGTCAAGTAACCAACTTATATAAAAAGGGCAACGAAGTCCTGTTCAGCTTAACTGGGAATGGTTCAGAAATTCGGCGGGAATTTCGCAGCGAGCTGTGTCGTTGCCACAAGGGACCTCGAAAAGAAATAATACCACAGAATTGTTAAGAAAGATAGATATTTCTGAGTAGATTCTGATTCTAATCAGTTTGTGGAAGAAAAACCTGATGTGTTCCATTCACACGACTTTCTATACATTTGTACATCTCTGAAATTCTTCTTCTATCTACTTGATGCTAATCAAGATAAACATTAACAGAAATAGTCTTATTACTCGCTTCCTTCTAAGTAAAAGCGAAATAAGGGAGTACCTTAGGTTAAAGTGACTACAAAAGCTGGTTGCATGTGACTGAAGTCCGTTTCCTTGAATTGCAAGGAGTTGGCACATTCCCGTATGAGAAATGTATAAGTTTTTAAAAGCTGAAACTAATAACAAGGAACACGTCGAAAACAGCAAACTCTACAAGAAAAAATCTGATGTGTTCCATTCACATGACTTTCTCTCCATCTCTGCAACAAATTATTGTTAAAAAGTTTATGCTTCTATTTACTTCACGCTAAGTGAGAAAAAATTAGCAGAAATAGTCTTATTACTTGCTTCCCTGTAAGTAAAAGCGAAATAAGGGAGTAACATAGGTTAAAGTGATAGCAAAAGCTGGTTGCTATGTGACTGAAGTTCCTTTGTTTGTATGGCCAGGAGTTGACAAATTCCTGTATGCGAAAAGTATACGTTTTTTAAGACTGAAACAAAAAACAAGGAATATCTAAAAAACGATTAACTCCACGAAAAACTGTATACAACACAAATTGTGTGTTTTAATGTGCTTTACATTTTTTGTGAGGTAACTTTTTGTCTATATCTTACGGTTTACCAGTTACACAACATTCCGTAAAATTCTCCAGAATAAAGTAGTCTTCAGAGGCTATTCCCAGAAAATTCAAGATATACATATTATTTGCTAAATATATATCTTCAATATATGATATTGTAATCAAAATCGTTTTAGATATTTTTTAGAAAATCAAAATTTTCGAAATTTTTTCCATGTGAAGGGTAGTTGGGGGTGGGGGGATTTTCTTGAAAATCTTCGTGTTGCATCCTTGGAAGATACTGAACTTAAATATCAAGTTTGGTTTTTAACGGTCTTTTCGTTTTTGAGCTATGCTGCTCACAGACACGCACATACACACAGACATTTTTCTAAAAATGCTTTTTTTTGGATTCATGTGGTCTCAAAACATATATTTCCGGTGAAATCTTGGTAACGAATTTTTGGGTACAATGCAATACCTTCTCTATACACTATGTACATAGTACGTATAGAGAAAGTAAAAATATATGATATAAATTGTGTGTTTCAACGAGATCTACATATTTTGTGTACTAAGTTTTTGTCTAACTCTTATGGATTACCAGTTATACAAAACTCAGAAAAAAAAAAATCATCCCGAATAAAGAGGTCTTCAGAGAAAATTCAAGTTTTACATTTTATTTGTGATGTAAAACTGATGTAAGGCGTTATAATAAAAGTCATTAGAGCCATTTTTGAGAAAAATAACATTTTCAAACATTTTTTTTTTTTGTATGTAAAGGGTAGTTGGGGGTAGGGGGATTTTCTTGAAAATCTAAATACTAAACTTTGGTATTTAACGGTGTTTTCGTTTTTGAGCTTTGCTGTCCACTGACACACGGACCTTTTTCTAAAAGTGCTTTTTTTTAGATTCAGGTGGTCCTAAAGCATGTATTTCCGGTGAAAACTCTGTATCGAATTTTGGGTGGAATACAATACCTTCTCTATACACTATGTACACAGTACGTGTAGAGAAAGTAAAAAGTTGGGTGAATGGAACACTTAAAGTTGCAAAAGCAAGAATTTCGGGTCTTTAGTAACTTTGCTGACCTTTTGAGCTAATAACGTCTTCAGCAAGCTTGGCCGAAAGTGTTGCATTTTGCTTAAAATTTGGTGTCAGCAGTGGAACTATATATATAGATATGTAATGAAGATTGGCCACTCGTCAGCAAATTGACGATCGGACTTTGTCTGGCGCGGAAGTTGCAATAGTGGAACGGAAAACATGCATCCGGTTTGTGTTACAAAGTTCACGTGACGCGATGAGACATTCTGGCTAAAGGTTTAGTCAGCCATCTCCTCGCGTCATTTGTTTTGAGTCATACTTCCTTGAAATTGAAGCAGTGCACCGTCACCTTCCTCCACTTTCTATACTATCATACACGATTATGACATTTCTTCAAGTGTTGCCCCCATATGACATTTAAAAATCTGAAGTGTTCCATTCACATGACTTTCTCAACATCTCTACAATAAATTATTATTAAAAAGCTTATGCTGCTATTTACTTCATGCTAATTGAGAAAAAATGGGCAGAAATAGTCTTATTACTTGCTTCCTTGTAAGTAGAAGCGAAATAAGGGAGTACCATAGGCTAAAGTGATAGTCAAAAGCTGATTGCTATGTGACTGAAGTTCCTTTGTTTGTATAGACACGGGTTGACAAATTCCTGTATCAGAAAACTACAAGTTTTTTAAAGCTGAAACCAAAAATAAGGAACATCTCAAAAACGACCAACTCCAAGAAAAAATGTATGTGATATAAATTGTGTGTTTTAACGTGCTCTACATTTTTTGTGTGATAAGTTTTTCTCCAACTCTTACGGTTTAGCAGTTATACAAAATTCAAGATATACATTTTATTTGTCATATACATTTCTTAAAAATAAGAGATTTTAACCAAAATCGTTAAAGTCATTTTTGATAAAATCAAAATTTTCGAAAAATTTTCCATGTAAAGGGTAGTTGGGGGTGAGAAGATTTTCTTGAAAATCTTTGTGTCGCATCTTTGAAAGATACAAACTTAAATACCAAGTTTGGTATTTAACAGTCTTTTCATTTTTGATCTATGCTGCCCCCCCCCCGACACACACAGACAGAAACACACACGGACATTTTTCTAATTTTTTGGATTCAGGGGGTCTCAAAACATATATTTCCGGGGAAATCTCGGTATTGAATTTTTGGGTGCATTACAATAGCTTCTCTATACACTATGTACACACTACGTGTAGAGAAAGTAAAAAAATGTACATGAAGCTGTGTTTAGTCATGTTACTCTTGCGACCAGTAACTTCACTTGTGAGTAATTTATTGACAGAATGGTCTGTACATAGCAGGATTATCATTCGCTGATGTCGCTTCAACTGGAATTTTTCCTTTCCCTACACTTTCTATGTACATGGTGTATAGAGAAGCTAGTATAATGTACTCAAAAATCCAATTCAGGAATTTCACTGGAAATATATGTTTTAGGGTCCGCTGTATCCAAAAACAAGCATTTTCAGAAAAAGGCCCGTGTGTGTCTGTGAACACGATAACTCAAAAATGAAAAGTCAGTAAAATACCAAAATTGGTATTTGAGTTAAGTATCTTCCAGGGATACGATACGAAGATTTTGAGAAAAATCCCTGAACCCCCAACAACCCTTTACATGGAATTTTTTCGAACATTTTTATTTGCTCAAAAATGATTCTAAGAATTTTGATTAAAATATCATACATTAAAGATATTTACCTGACAAACAAAATGTATATCTTTAATTTTCTGGAAATAGCCTCTGAAGACTACTTTATTCTGGATGAATTTTACTGAATTTTGTATAACTGCTAAACCGTAAGGGATAGACAAACATTTACCACACAAAACATTTCGAGCACATTAAAACACAAAATTTATGTCATATACATTTTTTTCGTAGGGTAGATCGTTTTTGAAATATGCATTGTTTTTTGTTTCAGCTTTGAAAAACTAATACTTTTCTCATACAGGAATTTGTCAACTCTTGTCTGTGCATACAAACAAAGGAACTTCAGTCACATAGCAACCAGCTTTTGACTATCACTTTAACCTATGGTACTCCCTACTTACAAGGAAGCAAGCAATAAGACTGTTTATGCTATTTTGTCTCGATTAACATGAAGTGAATAGAAGCATAACCTTTTTCAAATATGCAGGTGTTGAGTGGTATAACGTAATGAAGTGTGACGTCACAAGCAAGGTTTTGTTGGAAGTGAGTGTAGCTTGTATAATATCAGCAAACAAGATAAAGTTCTTATCAGCGTATGGAGATGGCGAGCTTATCAAGCTCATGCCGTCCCGTCCTAACTTTTATTTTCTCCTTGCTTTACTCAATCTTATGTGTAACCATTCCAAATCCATACCTTGAATCCAGAAATGAAATATTCCTCATGTGTTCCATTCACAACACTTACTCTAGCAGAAATTGTCTTATTACCTGCTGCCTTGTAAGTAGAAGAGAAATAAGTGGGCTAAAGTGATAGTCAAATATTTTAAACGCTGAAAAAAATCCGATGTGTTCCATTCAAATGACTTTCTCAACATCTCTGCAAGAAATTATTATTAAAAAAGCTTATGCTTCTTTTTACTTCATGCTATTCGAGAAAAACATTAACAGAAATTGTCTTATAACTTAGTTTTAATTGTTTTTCACACAACCGGTGTGTAGGAAAGGAGTTGGATAGGTAGAGTTAGACTGAAAAATTCAAATGCATAGCCTGGATTTGAACCACGGATATCCCGGTCTCTAGCCGTGTATAGGACAGGAGTTGGTTAAGTAGAGTCAGACTGAAAAATTCAAATGCATAGCCTGGATTTGAACCACGGATATCCCGGTCTCTAGCCGTGTGTAGGACAGGAGTTGGATAGGTAGAGTCAGACTGAAAAATTCAATGTTATAGCCTGGATTTGAACCACGGATCTCCTGGTCTCTAGCCATGTGTAGGACAGGAGTTGGATAGGTAGAGTCAGACTGAAAAATTCAATGTCATAGCCGGGATTTGAACCACGGATATCCCGGTGTGGTTGAAATCCATTTCTATGCACGGCCAGGAGTTTACAACTTTCCGTGTGAGAAAGGTTTTAAATCTAAAACAAATAACAGGGAATATCTCAGGGATGGTTAATTCCACGAAAAAAATGAATATGACATAAATTGTGTGTTTTAACGTGATCTACATTTTCTGTGTGGTAAGCTGCTGTCTAGCTCTTACGGTTTAACCGTTTTGCAAAATTCTACAAAACTCATCCAGAAAAAAACTGATCTGCAGAGGCCATTCCCAGAAAATTGAAGATATATATTTGGCATTTAAATATCTCAAACATTACAAATTTATTCATAATTGTTAGAGGCATTTTAGAGAACACTAAAGTTTTCTCATTTTTTTCTTCGCGTTAAATCTTTGGGAGATACTGAACTAGAATATCAGTTTGATATTTAACGGACTTTTCGTTTCTCATCTAAACTGCCCACAGACGCACATGGACATTTTTCTAAAACGCCTTTTTTTTATTCAGGAGGTCCCAAAACATATATTACCGGTGAAATCTCGGTATCGAAATTTTGGGCATCATATATTACCTTTTCTATACACTATGTACCTAGTACGTGTAGAGAAAATAAAATGTACCTATATAACAGAAATTTTGAGTTTTAATGAGATCTACATTTTTGTGTATTAGATTTTGGTCTATCTGTTACGGTTTAACCGTTATGCAAAATTCTACAAAACTCTTCCAGAATAAACAGGTCTTCAGCTGCTATAGCCAGAAAAATCAAGATACAAATTTGTCATGTAAATATCTCAAACATTAGAGATTTTAATCAAAATCGTTAGAAGCATTTTTGTTTTTCAGCTAAACTACCCACAGACACAGATGGACATTTTTTTAAAACGCTTTTTTTTTTTTAGATTTGGGGAGTTCCAAAACATGTATTTCCGGTGGAACCTCGGTATTGAATTGTTGGATGGAATACAATACTTTCTCTATACATTATGTACATAGTACGTGTAGAGAAAGTAAAAATAATCTGATGTGTTTCATTCACATGACTTTCTCTACAACTCTGGAATAAATTATTGTTAAAAAGCTTATGCTTCTATTTACTTCCTGCTAATCGAGAAAAAATTAGCAGAAATAGTCTTATTACTTGCTTCCTTGTACGTAGAAGCGAAATAAGTTAAAGTGATGGTCAAAAACTGGCTCCTATGTGACTGAAGTTCCTTTGTTTGTATGGACACGAGTTTACAAAGTCCTGTATGAGAAAAGTATGTTTTTTATAGCTGAAACCAAAAACAAGGAATATCTAAAAAACAATCAACTCCACAAAAAAATGTATATAACATAAATTGTGTGTTTTAAAGTGCTCTACTTTTGTTGTGTGGTAAGGTTTTGACCATCTCTTACAGTTTAGCAGTTATGCAAAATTCCGTAAAATTGACCCAGAATAAAGTAGCCTTCAGAGGCTATTCCCAGAAAATTCAAAATGTACATTTTATTTGTCAGGTAAATATCTTTAATATACGATATTTTAATCAAAATCGTTAGAGCCATTTTTTAGAAAATCAAAATTTTCGAAAAAAGTTCCATGTAAAGGGTAGTTTGAGGTGGGGGATTTTTCTCAAAATCTTCGTGTCGCATCCCTGGAAGATACTAAACTTAAATACAAAGTTTGAATTTTACCGACTTTTCGTTTTTGATTTATCGTGTTCACAGATACACGGACACACACACACACACACACACACACACACACACACATGGACCTTTTTCTGAAAATTATTTTTTTTTTGGATACAGGGGCCCTAAAACATATATTTCCTGTGAAATCTTGGTATCGAATTTTTTGGTGGAGTGCAATACCTTCTCTATACACTATGTACGTAGTGCGTATAGAGAAAGTAAAAATGATCCCATAAACACCTCCCTGTCACTGTGTCGCCATGTGTGTTAGTTGTAAATAATGAAACTCTTTAGTAAATACGCAACAGATGGTCAAAGAACAGTATTGCAACTAGTTGTTGGGTATGCTTCAGGAAGAAAGGTTTAACACTTTATTCGTTAAAGAAACGAACCGCAAGAACACAGCGAAGTCAGATCATCTTACACGAGCAATAAATACTCTTAGGACAAGAAACATCAACTCACATTTAATTGAAAACAAGTGGTCTTTTAATTAAAATCAATGAATTATTTAAGCTCTTTTGGTTTATTCTGCTGCCTGTCACTTTCACGTAAAGGAAAGAAACCTTGTAACCTGCCTTACATATCAAGTCCTGCGTCTTCCCACGTCGTGTTTTGTAGCCTTTCAGTTGCAAATTAAAGTCAAATTTGTTTTTTACCTCAGCTATTAAAGCACAAATGTAGATCAGGCAATTTTAACCAATCGCGGTCATCTGACTGGAGCGATATTGTCGAAACATCTTATCGCAGCTGATGTTCATTTCTTTGTTTAATCTGCTGTCTTGGTTATTGGTAACAGGTGACAGTCAACCTTCACTTTTAATAACTGTCAGTTCCACAACTGTACTTTCAGTTATTACAATGTTTATTCAAAGTTTTATCCACTTCATAACACATTTAGTTAAAAAAAGGAGTGAAAATAATCATTATTTGTATTTCTTATGTATGAGATGAGTGCAATAAACTCAAATAAAATAACGTCTGTTTCCATTTCATGTATTAGTTATTAAAAGCTGAAATATAATAATTGTTCCCTATTTCTATTGTTGCTATCGATATTCGTACATTGGGTGTTGACACGGTACGCCATATCATAATTCAGGAGACAGCGAAGAAAGAAAGAAAAAGAAATCTGATGTGTTCCATTCACATCACTTTCTCTACATCTCTGCAAAAAGTATTATTAAAAAGTTCATGTTTCTATTTGCTTCATGCTAAACGAGAAAAAATTAGCAGAAATAGTCTCATTACTTGCTTCCTTGTAACTAGAAGTGAAATAAGGGAATTGCATAGGTTAAAGTGATAGTCAAAATCTGGTTGCAAAGTTCCTTTGTTTGTATGGACAGGAGTTGACAGATTCCTGTATGAGAAAAGTATGTTTTTCAAAGCTGAAAGCAATAACAAGGGATATCTAAAAACGATCAACTCCACGAAAAAAATGTATATAAAATAAATTGTGTGTTTTAATGTGCTCTACATTTTTGGTGTGCTAAGTTTTTGTCCATTTCTTACGGTTTAACAGTTATGCAAAATTCCGCAAAATTCATCCAGAATAAAGTAGTCTTCAGAAGCTATTCCCAGAAAATTCAAGATATACATTTTATTTGTCGAGTAAATATCCTTAATATACGATATTTTAATCAAAATCGTTAGAGCCATTTTTGAGAAAATCAAAATTTTCGAAAAAGTTCCATGTAAAGGCTAGTTGGGATTGGGGATTTTCTTGAAAATCTTCGTGTCGCATCCTTGGAAGATACGAAACCTAAATACCAAGTATTATTTTTATCGGACTTTTCGTTTTTGAGCTATGCTGCCCACAGACACACAAGGACATTTTTTCTAAAAATGCTTTCTTTTATTCATGGGGTTTCAAAACATGTATCTCCCGTGAAATCTCGTTATGGAATTTTTGGGTGCATTACAATACTTTCTCTATACACTATGTACTTAGTACGTGTATGGAAAGTAAAACTTGGGTAAATAAACATGGTCGAATGTGTCATCTTATCATTTGAGAACTAATGTAAGTATTACAATGATAACCTTCCTATGTTATATTATAATAGTCTATTGTCTTATCAAATACAACTCGTGTTCTCATCTCTTAGGACAATTGCCGACAAGATGAAAACACTCGCGGTGTTACTTATGATAAGTTACATGTAGAGTGTAGAGGGGGGGGGGATGACAGAAAGTAGGCAGAAAAGATCATCTTGGATTGCCCTTATCTTGGAAAATAAACCCCACCCAGGCCGCTAACGACCAGAACGTGCCCGCCGTGGGTCGCTTTCCCTTGGGTGGGGCACAAGTTCATGAAACGCTTAATGTAAAATCTTGTTAAGGTTCTTCATGCTGGATATGGCCATATGGTCGTCTTCAGAGTCAAATGCGGCAACAGTTGTCTGTCCCATGATGAATACTGACCTTCATGGGATACGATCTTAAGGTTACATCTACAGTCAAATGGGGCAACTGTTATCCTGATTACTTGAGCATTTGGACACGTTAGATGGGGCAACTTGTACAAATAACTTACAGTGGATTGTGATTATATAGATTAGAGTCAACTGGGACATCTGTTATGTGTATAACATGGTCATAAGCATAGCTAGTCAAATTGGGTAAATGTTACCCACGGATAGCTAAGGGACAACTTGTCAAAAATATATTGCAATGCATATGATCACATATTATACACTTCTAAAGTCAACTAAATCACCTATAATGCATAAAGATGATCATATGGATAGTCAAATGGGGTAACTGCTATCCTTATTACTTGAGCATTTGGACACGTTAGATGGGGCAACTTGTACAAATAACTTACAGTGGATTGTGGTTATATAGATTAGAGTCAACTGGGACATCTGTTATGCATATAACATGACCATGCATAGCTAGTCAAATTGAGTAAATGTTATCCATATGATAATATGGATAGATTTAGAGTTAAATGGGACTACTTGTCAAAAATACCTTGCAAGGGATTACGATCACATATGTACCTCTAAAGTCAACTAAATCACCTATTATGCATATAAGATGATCATATGGATAGCTAGTCAAATGGGACAACCACTATTCTTTTTAACTTGGACACATTAGATGGGGCATCTTGTTCATATAACGCAATGAATTAAGGTCATATAGATTAGAGTCAACTGGAACATGCTAGTCAAATGGTAAAATGTTATCTATATGATAATATCGATAGAGTTAGAGTTAAATGGGACAACTTGTGAAACACAGATTGCAGTGAATATGATCACATAATTCAGAAGTCTAATATAAAAATCTACCTTATCCATTTTTTTAAATGTTGAATTATGCCATACCATTAAGAATACATTTCACCACCAACCATATGCACTACTTGGTATTTTCAAGTTCAGTCAATATCCCATTTAAATGTTTTGCGAAGATCCTGCCACATCCCTCGGAAAAAGATGCTGCGTGCATTTCAAAACGTATCACATCCACTGACCAATCGTTGAGAGTTTTTAATTGGTAATTCATTTATATAAGCCATTGTGTGAGTCAGTTTAGTTGCAACAGATAAAATGTCGATTATTGGTTCTTGTACACTTGAAACATCACGGGAGAAAGTTCAAAATGGATATCTACAAATTGGACAAATCATTAGTCATCATGCCGAAGGTATTGTGTGAAAATGTGTTGCAACTTTCAGCAATTCAGTTGAAAGAAAATTAGCAAGATTTAATATTAGTAATGGAAAACGTGCTATATCCAGCAAATAGAGCCAATAGCTTTTCTCTAAAACCATAAAAGTTGATGAGGTAGGTTTGATACTAGCCTCCTCTATATATTTCTAAGGTCAACTAAATCTTCTATTATGCACAAAAGATTATCATATGGATAGGTAGTCAAATGGGACAATTGTTATTCTTATAAGATGGTGGCAACTTGTCCAAATAACGTACAATGGATTATGGTCATATAGAGTCAATTTGGAACCTGTTATACATATAACATGATCATATGCATAGCTGTTCAAATTGGGCAAATATTATCCATATGAAAATGGGGTAGATCGAGAGTTAAATAACTTACAATGGATTCTGGTAGCACATAAATACCTATACAATCAACTATAGGGTCATTAAATTATAAGGTAACCCCTGTCGTGGCATTTATCCACTGCGCGAGAATCGCTGGCAAATAAATGCTGAAAGTATTGAGCATCGGCTCCCAAAGAGGCAGCAGCAGCATAAAATTAAAGGTGTCGCGCAGCAGCAGAAATCCCTGTGTAATCCACAGAAACTTGGTGACAACTTCATGCGAGGATTCCTGCTGCCTTCATGTGAGCAGAAGGTCAATATTTCCGTAATTTATCTTAAGATAAGTATTTTAGTGCGCCATTGCTGCCACCACTTTTTCGGCGGCTCTCGGATCTCTTGCGCAGTGGAGAGAGGCTGCAACAGGGTTTACCTTATAATTAACGACCCTATATATCACCTGTTATGCGTATACTATGGTAATGTGTCAAATGGGGTAACTGCTACCCATATAACATATTTACATGGATGGATCAAGAGTTAAATGGGGGCAACTATTGTCCATATAACTTGCAATGATTATGATCACATAGATAAATCTAGTTCAACTGAATCACCTGTTGGCGGTTATGCATATGGATATTGAAGTTCCAACGCCAAGTCGGCGCATATTGGAGCACCATTACATTGGTTTCTTGATAGGGAATGTCTAGTCTACAAGTTCGACACTATGTCCACATGGTGACGGGGAATCAACTGATCGCCCATAGATTGCGACTTGCGGACGTGAAACATGTGCATTTTGCCCAGCAACCTTTTCTTTCAAGGAATTGTGGATCTTTAAAATGCAAATAAACATTACACGGGACCAACGGCTTTACTTCTCTTCCGAAGGAAGCCATGCTAAGGATTTTTACGTCCGAAGAAACAGTAATCATTTTAATTTTAAAATTTGATTTAATTTCCATGTTTCTGATCCATATGTAACTGTGCTTCTAACTGTTAGTTTGTGTATTTTTACTTTCTCTACACGTACTATGTGCATAGTATATAGAAAGGTATTGTAATGCACCCAAAACTTCAATACCGAGATTTCACCAGAAATATATGTTTTGAGAGTCTCTGAATCAAAAAAAAAATCACATTTTTAGAAAAATGTCCATGAGTATATGTGTGTGTGTGTGTGTGTGTGTGTGTGTGTGTGTGTGTGCTGCGTAGCTCAAAAACGAAAAGACCTTTAAGCACCAAACTTGGTATTTAAGTTTGGTACCTTCCAAGGAAGCGACAAGAACATTTTTAAAAAAATGTTGATTATCTCAAAAATGACTAACGATTTTAATTACGGTTTTCAACAATAATTTGTTACAGAAAGTCATGTGGAGTATATCAGATTGTTTATTATTTGCAAAGTAATGCCATTATATGAATACATTTAGAGTCAAATGCAGCAATTGTTTTCTGTATCACATTGATCATTGATCAGGACCTATACCGTTATATGCTCGTCTCCCTAGTCTGCAATGTTATACATGAACTTGGTCTGGCGATCATGTAAATGGTGGTGCATCTGTGGGGTCAAATGGGGCAACAATTACCTGTTCATGTACCGGAGTCAAACAGGGTAACTGCAATCCGCTTTTATTTACCGTATTGTGTGATGATCTTCATAGTCTGCAGAGTATAATCACCAAATTATCAAATTCCTTTGTTCATCAAGTTTAATTATGAGGGGCGTTTAACAAGTACTTAGAAAAGCCATGAAATTGCACTCGTAGCATCGAAAAAAGTTTGAATTTAACTTAATCCATCACATGGTTACGTTGCCATATGCGATTGAATCAACAATCTTGTGCTTATTTAGAAAGATGGGGGGGGGACGAGTTTTGTGCGGTGATTAAACACTTCTATTTAAAAGACTTAACACAGAAAGAGATAAAAGCCGAGTTGGATTAAGTTCATGGCACATCTGCTCCTGCGTTTGTAACAATTTACAATTGGATAAATGAATTTAAACGTGGCCGTACATCCACAAATGATGAACATCGTTCCGGACGTCCAGTAGAAGTGACTTCCTCCGAAATGGTTGACAAAATCCAGGATATGGTTTTGAGTGATCGACGGATCAAAGTTCGTGAATTAGTAGAGACCACAGCCATATCACAAGGTACAGTGTTCTCAATTTTGTACCAAAAATTAGGTCTGACAAAGGTCTCGACAAGATGGGTGCCGCGTTTGCTCTCAATGGAGAATAAACGCAATCGTGTAAGTGATTCGTAAGCTAGTTTGGCACTTTTTCATCATAATCCTGATGAATTTCTGTGTCGATACATAACTTGGATGAAACATGGATGCAGTTCTACACTCCAGAGACAAAAGCAGAGTCGAAACAGTGGATTTTTAAAGGTGAACAACTCCGAAGAAGGTACAGGTGATGGACTCGGTTTTTGACGATGCACGCAAATTCATCTTCATTGATTACTTGCACAAAGGAAGAACGATAAATGGAGAGTGGTAAGCATCGTTATTGCACCGGTTGAACGGAGAAACGCCCTCTTCTGGCAAGACAAGACAAGGGCAAACACACGCGCAGTTTCGATGGCGAAGATTATAGAATTACTACAACTTGCAGCGTATTCATCAAATTAGGGTCCCAGTGACTTTTCCATTTCCTAACATGAAAAAGTGGCGGAAAACGATTCACGTCTAACGAAGAGGTCATCTCCCAAATAGATACCTATTTTGAGGACCTTCCAAAATCCTACTTTTGGGAAGGCTTAAAACAGGGGGAAAAGTGTATCGAGATAAAAGGAGATTATGCTGAAAAAGTCTACCACAAATCATTTGTTTTTCTATGGACAAAAATGTCCCTCGTATTAGAATATTTCGTACGCTTGCTTGTGAAGTGGTACAGCCGGTAGCCGATATAATGACCTGTGAATTCAGTTGGTAAGGAATTAATAAAGCAGCTCCTTCTTCTACATTCATGGCTTCAACTGGTTTAGCAAGAAAACTGATTGACATAGGTAACGGTTTTTCGCGTGGCGGCCGTGAGTGGAGTTTTATTTACGGACGCTCTTTAACTGCCATAACTACAAGAGAAAAGCGATATCCTGAGCATAGAGTATCATCGCGATGTTTCCATAATCGGATTTGAATTTCTAGTTCGTGAGATCACCGCTATGCGCCATGGCGTCGCGCAGAGATGGCACTGTAGGATGAAATCACCACTCGCGGAAGCGGAAATGGTGGAATTTTGCCAAGTAACCGTCTTCTTTCAAGGTATAGGGTTCTTTTATGTGCAAATAAACATTACACGGGAACACCGCATTTATTTCCATTGCTAAGGATCTTTGCTTCGCCAGCTTTGAGTCTGCAATCTTCGGTTTTAGAGACTACCATGCTAACCACTACACCACAAAGGGTGACATTTTATTATAAAGTAAATTGTTAATCTAATTTATCACTGGCTTCTGTAACAATCTAACTCATCAAATAATAAATTGAACATATCTTAGGTGTTCCTTTCACATTACTTTTTCTATCCGCTCTACAAACAAGCTATTTTTACAAAATATTTTTTTATCTATTTCATGCTAATCAAGATAAACATTAGCAAGGTTCTTATTATTTGTTTCCTTGTAAGTAGAAGGGAAATAAGAGAATACACTAGGCTAAAGCGATAGACAAATCTTTGTGAACAATTGAAGTTAGGTTCGCTTTGCAAGGCCAAGAGTAAACAAAATTGAGTCTGAGAAAAATTCCATAGATTAAGCTTGAAACCAATAATAAGGAATATCTGGGAAACCGTTAACTCTACAAAAAAAAAAAAAAAAAAAAAAAAAATGCATATGACATAAATTGTGTGTTTTAAACAGATCTACATTTTTGTGTAGTAAGTTTTTGTCTATCTCTTACGTTTTGCTAATTATGCAAAATACGGAAAAATTCGTAGAAAATGAACAAGTCTTCAGAATTCAAAATCTTCTCGGGCTTCTAGCCAGGTAAAAACCTGGCTAGAAGCCCGAGAAGATTTTGAATTAACACGTCGCCAGGAAAGCTTTAGTTCTTATTTTAAGTCTTCAGAAGCTATTCTTACAAAATTCAAGATGTACATTTTATTTCTGATGCAAATATCTTTAATATACGTATTTTAGTCAAAATTGCTACAGCCATGTTTGATAAAAATAAAATGTTCAAAATATTTTCCATCTAAAGGGAAGTTGAGGGTCGGGGGATTTTCTTGACACTTCATTTCCCATCCTTGGGAGACACTACTTAAATACCAAGTTTGGTATCTAATAGTGTTTTAGTTTTTGAGCTATGCTGTTCACAGACACACATACAATCGCAGATATACCATCACACGAAGCTTTTATTAAAAACTTTTTTTTTGGACTCAGGGGACCTCAAAATATATACTTACGGTGAAATTTCGGTATCGAAATTTTGGGTAGAATTCATATTTTTACTTTCTCTATACGTACTATGTACATAGTGTATACAGAAGGTATTGCCCTCCACCAAAATATTCGATACCGAGATTTCACTGGAAATATATGTTTTAGGGTCTCCTCTATCCAAAAAAAAAGTATTTTCAGAAAAAGGTCCGTGTGTGTATGTTCGTGTGTCTGTGAAAACGTTAATTCAAAAACGAAAAACCGGTAAAATATCAAACTTGGTATTTAAGTTTAGTATCTTCCAGGGATGCGACACGAAGATTTTGAGAAAAATCTTCCCACCCCAAACTACCCTTAACATGGAACTTTTTTCGAAAATTTTGATTTTCTCAAAAATGGCTCTAAGGATTTTGATTAAAATATCGTATATTAAAGATATTTACCTGACAAATAAAATGTATATTTTGAATTTTCTGAGAATAGCCTCTGAAGCCTACTTTATTCTGGGTCAATTTTACGGAATCTTGCATAACTGCTAAACCGTAAGAGATGGACAAAAACTTACCACACAACAAATGTAGAGCACTTTGAAACACACAATTTATCTTGTATACATATATTCGTGAAGTTGATTGTTTTTTAGATATTCCTTGTTTTTGGTTTCAGCTATAAAAAACTTATACTTTTCTCATACAGAACTTTGTTAACTCGTGTCCACACAAACAAAGGAACTTCAGTCACATAGCAACAAGCTTTTGACTATCACTATAACCTATGGTACTCCCTTATTTCGCTTCTACTTACAAGGAAGCAAGTAATAAGACTATTTCTGCTAATTTTTTGTCGATTAGATGAAGTAAATAGAATAATTTGTTGCGGTGATATAGAGAACGTCATATGAATGGAACACATAAGATTTTTCTGTATACATCATGCATATAGTACGCGTAGAGGAACTAAATATTTATATGCCTCATAATGTTTCCGGTTGCGAATTTTTGAGTGGAATACCGTGTGTTCTCTTGCTCCTGTGTGGAGGTTAGAGCATTTTAACGGCGAGGGACACCTCGTCTACTTGGAACGACTCGGCGGAAGGGACGAGAGGAGGGGAAAACACAGGCCAACATACGGAAACTGCTCAGCTAAGCACGGAACTCCCTAACAGTCACTAGATGGCAGTCCTAGCGCGCCGGGAGGCCGGAAGGAGGCCTCTACAACGGTACCTAGCTTCAACCAGGGTAAGAGAATTTCACTCGGAGCAAGCACATCTCAGCATTCGCCTAAGCGACCCCAGGAAAACCCAGGGCCAAACGGGGTTCGAACCCGGATCTCCCGAATGCCAGTCCCAGACGAAAGGTCTGAAACACCTGGCTCGGTTTTCCTACTGTGTACACTGCACAGGGCAGACAAAGAAAATATCTGATGTGTAACATTCACATGTCTTAATTGTTAAAAAAGTTATCTTCTATTTACTTCAGCTAATCGAGAAAACATTAGCAGAAATAGCCTTATTACTTGCTTCCATGTAAGTAGAAGCTAAATAAGGGAGTACCATAGGTTAAAGTGATAGCCAAAAGCTGGTTGCTATGTGACTGACGTTCCTTTGTTTGTATGGACAAGAGTTGACGAATTCCCGTATGACAAAAGTATACGTTTTTTAAAGCTGAAACCAAAAACAAGGAATCTATGAGAAACTGTCAAATCCACGAAAAAATGTATATAACATAAATTGTGTATTTTAACATACTCTACATTTTTGTTTGGTAAGCTCTTGTCCATTTGTTACTGTTTAGCAGTTATGCAAAATTCCATAAAATTCATCCAGAATAAAGTACTCTTCAGAAGCTACTCCCAGAAAATTCAAAATATGCATTTTATTTGGGAGGTAAATATTTTTAATATACGATATTTTAATCAAAATCTTTAGACCCATTTTCGACAAAATAAAAATTTTCGAGAAAAGTTCCATGTAAAGGGTGGTGGGGGGATTTTCTTGACAATCTCCGTGTCGCATCCTTGGAAGATACTAAACTTAAATATCAAGCACACACACGTACACGGACATTTTTCTAAAAATGTTTGTTTGTTTCTTTTTATTTTATTCAGGAGGTCCCAAACATATATTTACGTTGAAATCTCATTATGGAATTTTTGGGTGCAATACAATACTTTCTCTATAAACTATGTACATAGTACGTGTAGAGAAAGTAAATACTGACTCGCTTAGCTTTGTTATTCTTCTTTCCCAAAACGAAATGGATAATGAAATGCTATCTTTATTAAGAAAACGGGCAATAAACGTATAAGCTGTTGTAAGAATCAGATTAACACAAAGTTAGCAACTGGAATATAACTTCTAGAAGCGAAGATAGCGATTTTTGTTGTTATTTAATTGTCTAGGAAATGTTGCGTGCATTTTAACCCGTTGCTTCCGGTACAAAACAAAAAAAGACAATTGAATTTGGTCGCTTCGTAATGGAGTTTATACCGGCAGAAATTCCTCCCGCTTATCAACTGTTTCCATCTCTCCTCCAGCAATCAGTTGTTGTTGTTGTTGTTTTCGTGCGTGGCTACAAAACTTAAATTTAATCTTCCCTTTTCGGGGGGAAGGGCCAATAAAATTACAGACTGGTTTAAATTTTCCCACAGGTTCATGTAAAGGTATTATGATTCAAGCAGGTTTTTAATGAAGCGATTTGTTTTACGGGTTATGTCGATATTGTTCTTGTTGAGGTTTTTGAAATTGTAATTACTTTGGGGCCGAGAGTATCCACCTGTTAGATTTTCAGAACTTCATTGCAAGTTAACATGACACGCAAGAAGAAAAGTCAAAATATCGCAATAATTAAAAATAATACAATTTTGGGTTTCTCTGCCGCTTACCTGTGGTAGAGGAAATAATGTACGAGGAACATCCAGAAAGTGACATACGATTTGACATAACTAAACAATAACGAAAGTTATCAACACAAAGTTACACTACCTTACTCTATTTCTCGTCATTCTATCAAGGTATTTATTGTCACGTGATACCAGTTAAACATCTGAGTCAACATGTTGACGTTTTCATCCGTTGCGAAATCTTTTCATTTATGGTGACCAAAGTGAAATATCGGTTATTGCTTTCTCTACACGTACTATGTATCTACATAATGTATAGAGAAGGTATTGTAATGCACCCAAAAATTTCATACCGAGATTTCACCGCAAATATATGTTTTAGGGTTCCCAGTACCCAAAAAAGGCATTTTTAGAGAGAGGTTCGTGCGTATGTCTGTGAACACGATAACTCAAAAATGAAAAGTCGGTAAAATACCAAACTTGGTGTTTAAGTTCAGTATCTTCCAACGATACGGAATGAAGATTTTCTCAAAAATGGCTCTATCGATTTTGATTAAAATACTGTATATTAAAACATTTACATGACAAACAAAAAATGTATATATTGAATTTTCTGGGAATAGCCTTTGAAGACCTCCTTATTCTGCACGAATTTTGCATAACCAGTAAACCGCAGGAGATAGACAAAAACACACAAAAAATATATATCGTTAAAAAACACCCAATTTTTGTCATATAACTTTTACTTTCTCTAGCCCCGTATATACAATGTACGTAGGGATACAGAAGTATTGTATTTCACTTAAAAATTGCAAGTCGAGATTTCACCGGAAATACATGTTTTAGGATCCCCTGAGTCCAAAAAAGCATTTTCAGAAACAGGTACGCGCGCGCGCACGCGTGTGTGTCTGTGGATAGCATAGCTCAAAAACGTAAAGACGGTTAAATACCAAACTTGGTATTTAAATTTGGTATCTTCCAGGGATGCGACACAAAGATTTTCAAGAAAATCCCTCCACCCCTAACTACCCTTTATAAGGAGAAATTTTAGAACATTTTGTTTTTCTTAAAAATGGCTCTAACGATTTTGATTAAAATGCCACATATTAAAGCCATTTCTATCACAAATAAAATGTATATCTTGAATTTTCTGGGAAAAGCTTCTAAAGACCTGTTTATTCTGGATGAATTTTGCTCCAATTGGTATAACTAGTAAAGCGTAAGAGATACACAAAAACTTACTTTAAAAACATTTAGATATCGTGAAAAGACAAAATTTATGTCCTTTACGTTTTTGTTGTGGAGGTAACCGTTCCCAGAATATTCCTTGTCATTCGCTTCAATTGTGAAGTACTTCATTTCTCAAATGGAAGTGTCTGTTTTTCCTTTGTTCTACTCCTGGCCAAGCAAAGAAGCGATTTGCAATGACAATCACATAACGACAGCTTTTAAAACATTTGACTATCACTTTAGCCTAGTCATTCCTTTAGTTCTATTCTACTTATAAGGAATAAAATTCTGCTAATGTTTATCTCGATTAGCATGGTGTTGAAAGAAGAATATCTTTTGTAAGAAGTTTGTTTGTAGAGTAGCTAGAGAAAGTCATGTGAGTGTAACACATCAGATTTTTTTTTTCGAAGAGCTGATCATTTTGGAGATATTGCTTGTTATTGTTTAAGTTTTAAAACAGCACTTTTAACATATGGGAATTTGTGAATCCTGGCAACGTATAGAAACGGATTTCATCCACATAGCAACCAACCTTTAATATCGTTTTATGCCCTTCTACTTACAAGGAAGCAAGTAATAAGACAATTTCTGTTAATGTTTATCATCGTGTAGATAGCAGAAAAAGCTTTTAGTAATGATTTGTTGTAGCGACGTAGAGAAAGTCCTCGCAGTCGGCTCACCCTTCCCGTATTTAGGACTGACACTCCCCTAGGACTTACAAGTGGATGTCTTGGGGTCAGAAGTCTGTCAGGGAGCCAACGGCACGAAACACAGAATGGAGAACCTGGTCCGTAGCCAGGTATGAGTGTGAGGAAGTGGATCATAGGAATTGGTGGAACTAATGGCGGGGGAAACCGGAGGATCCGGATAAATCCCACTGCTTCGTTCACCACAAATCTTGGAGTCGAACTCGGGCCGCCTAGATGGGAGGCGGGCGGTCTAACCTCGAATTTTCGGGTGGAATACAATACCTTATCTCACATACGTGCTAGAGACAGTAAAAATGTAGATCTCGTTAAAACACACGCTTTTCATTGGTGTGCTTGTCTGGAACGAAAAGTTGTTTCTCGTGGTCACATAAAGCCCACATCTCGCACTGGGAACAGCTGCCGCTCAAGTTTCCATGGTAACCACTTTAGAAGCTAGCTAGCTAGCGTGGGCAGACTTATGTTCGCACAAACACACTCAATTGTTACCATTATTGCATATTCTGCCCTACCCAAGGTTCTTGTTTTTTCTTTTGTTCTCCTTCTGACACGCACATACCGTCCTTGGCGGCCCTCTGGTCCTGGCTTCGAGATTCTTGCGTCACACATTTAATTCTCAACCATACAAATACAGAAAAAACTCTCATGTGATCCATTCACATGACTTTTTCTACATATTCTGCAAACAAGGTATTCTAGAGATGACCAATCTTCTATTTACTTCATGCTAATCAATTAACAGAAATTGTCTTATTTCTTGCTTCCTTGTAACTAGAAGGGAATACACTAGGATAAAGTGATAGTCAAATGTTTTTAAAGCTGGTTGCCATGTGACTAGTTATTATCATCTTGTGCTAAGAGATGAAAATCCGAGTTGTATTTGATAAGACAATAGACTATTATAATATAATATAGGAAGGTTATCATTGTAATACTTACATTAGTTCTCAAATGAGACCGTCTTTATTTACTCAATGTTTTATTTTCTTTCTTCACTGCCTCCTCAATTAAACAAATGAACATCAGGTGCGACAAGATTAAACAAAGAAATGAACATCAGCTGCGATAAGATGTTTCGATAATATCGCTCCAGTCACATGACCGCGATTGGTTAAAATTGCCTACTCTAGTCCATTCCATTGGTGCTTTAATAGTTGAGCTGAACTGCCATTGAAATTGGGTTTTCTTTCCATGGTCAGGAGTAAAATAATAGATCTACGAAAATTGAAACCAATAGCAAGGAATATCTCTGAAATGCTTAGCTCTACGAAAAAATAAGTCTGCATATGATATAAACTATGTATTTTAGCGAGCCTTGTATTTTCGGTATACTAACCGTTTATCTATCTGCTATGGTTTACCAGTTTTATAAAGGTCGTTCAGAATGAAGAGGAATTCAGGGGCTAGTCCCAAAAATTCATGTAAATATCTTTAGTATATTGCATATTAATCAAAATTGTTACAGCCATTTTTTCACAAATTCGCTTGGAAGATACTGAACTATTCTACAAAAGCTTATGCTTGTATTTACTTCATGCTAATCGAGAAAAAATTAGCAGAAATAGTTTTGTTACTTGCTTCCTTGTAAGTAGAAGCAAAATAAGGGAGTACATTGGCTAGAGCGATAGTCAAATATTTTAAAAATGTGAAACAATTGACGCTCGATTCGCTTCATATGGTCCCGCTTGAGAAACGTTAGGTGGCGTAAAATGAAACCAATAACAAGAATATCTCGAAAACGGTCAACTCTACAAAAAAGTATATGGCATAAGTTAAGTGTTTTAGCATGTTCTACTAGTAAGATTTTGTCAGTCTTAAGATTTAACCGCTATGTAAAATTCTGCATAACTCATGGAGAATAAAGAGATCTTTATAGGATATTTCCAGAAAATTCAAAATATGTATTTTATTTGTGATGTAAATATCTTTAATACACGTTATTTTAATGAAAATTATTAGAGCTATTTTTGAGAAAAACAAAATTCTCAAAAGTTTTTCCATGTAAAGGGTAGTTTGTGGCTGGGGAATTTTCTTGAAAATCTTCATGTCACAACCTTGAAAGATGCTAAACATAAATACCTAGTTTGGTATTTCACGATCTTTTCGTTTTTAGGTTATGCTGTCCGCAGACACACACGCGCGGTCCTTTTTCTAAAAATTCTCTGTTTTGGAATCAGTGGACCGCAAAATATATTTCCATGAAATATAGAGACTTAATTTTTGGGCGGAATACAATACCTTCTCTAGTTACCATGTACACACTTGCTAGAGAAAGAAACAAAAAAGTATGATTACGTCGGTTGAAGTTTCAAAGCGATCTATATTCTTCCCTCACATCACACCAGCTAGGGCAGAGGGCTGAAGAGTGTGACCTGTTGCGTAAACAAGCACTGAGCGTTTTATATAGGGAAATACAGCCATTCCAACACAACTTGAACATTTCTTCATGAACAAAAGTTTAGAGAATAACAAAAAAAAAAACTACAAATATTCGTTCATCACAGCGCTCTCAAATGCTGAATCAAATATTTACACTTCCCCCACCCTGTGTATGTGAAAATGTGAATTTGTAATGTGCAGAGAAAGTGATAAGAGTGTGACACATCACATTTTGTAAGCTGCAAACAATGGAATGAATACACAGTTCAAGGTTACAAAGGAAGGCCGACAGTCAGTTGTTATAGCAACTGTAGAATTACTTGGATCGTTCTTTTTTATGACTACTGCCATTAACATTAGTCTGCCGGAATAAAACACTACAGTAATCCGCTTTCTCAGATATGGTAGATGTGTCATTTGAGATATGACCGTGTCTAATCTTATGGCACAACTTCCCAACATGAGAAATGAAGATGTATTACACGACCTGACACTCTCGTAACTCGTCATTAAATTTACTTTTTTTAAGATGAACCAAATTATAAGTTTTGAACCCTAATAGTACTCATATAAAATTGTAAAAACGTGTTACGAGCTATTAATTAATTGGCCTAATACTATGGAAATTCATTATATCCATAGAAAAGCCAAAAAATTACACTCCTATCATCGAAAAAAAAATTGTACTTAGAAACCATAATCTCTTACTAGATGGTAATTAAAGTTTCAACTATATCCATCACGTGGTTTCGATACCATAGGCGCTTAAGCACTTCGTTTTAAAAGGCTTAACGCCAAAAGAGATAAAAGCTGAGGGAATATTTATATCCTAACCACAAAATCTGCCGACATTTTGTGAATTTCATGTCATTTTTGTAATATTTGATGCTCAAATGTTTTTGTTCCGTTGCATTCCGAAGTTGAAATCGCTGGATGCAAATGTTTATTATTCCTTGTGCTTTCGTCGCGTATAAGTGTTTTGATATTCTCTATGCGATTTTGTTTTCCAACAATAAGTATCATAGTTACGTGTTGATTTTCTTGGTTGTGAGGCCAGTTATCAAAAAGAGAGAGGATTTTTCACAAGGCCACTTGGAGATTACGCGTACATTAATGTATTCGCGTAGAATTATGTGCGTACAAATATTTGCAGCATTCAACAAAGTACATCGAGCGATTGCAGTTTCACTTTAGAATTGTACGAAATGATAACAAAATAAACAACAGTTCCACAAAGAAAATGCTAGTGGTTTATTATTTAAGAAGTGGCCAGGTCTGTGAAGCCCGTTAAAACGCCATGAGAAGAGTCGATTGCTGCTCCAAACAAAGCAGAGGCGTGAGTAGACTTTTAGTTCAAATTTAGCGCGAACGTGAAGAGGATCTCGTGCTTCAAAGCCGACTTGGATCAAGTTCATGGCACATTTGCTCCTGCGTTTGCAACAATTTACAATTGGATAAATGGATTTAAACGTGGCCGCACATCCACAAATGATGAACATCGTTCAAGACGTCCAGCAGAAGTGGCTTCCTCCGAAATTATTGACAAATTCCAGGATATGGTTTTGAGTGATCGACGAATGAAAGTTCGGGAGTCCACAGGCATATCACAAGGTACAGTGTTTTCAATTTTACACTAAAAATTAGGTCTGACAAAGATCTCGACAAGATGGGTGCTCTCAATTCTGCGTCGATACATAGCTGTGGATAAAACATGAAGTACAGTCGAGCAGTGTGTTTTTAACCGGCTTCGAAGAAGACAAAGGTGGTGAAACCTGCAGTCCCGGTTTTTTTAGAATGCACGCGGAATCATCTACATTGATTACTTGCAGAAAGGAAGAACGACAAATGGAGACTATTATGCGTCGTTGAACGGAAAAATGAAGAAAAAACGCCTTCATCTGACAAAGAAAAGACAATGCAAGGCTGCGCAGTTTTGATGGTGTAAATTGTAGAATTAATAGGTGATCCACCAGATTTAGCAGCCAGTGACTTTATTTTTTTATATAAAACGGTGGAAAACGATTCACGTTTAACAAAGAGGTCATCTCCCAAACAAATGTCTGTTTTGAGGACCTTCCGAAATCCTACTTTTTGGAAGGTTTAAAACAGTTGAAGAAACGCTGGGAAAAGTGTATCGAACTGAATGGAGATTATGTTGAAAAATTAAAAAAGACCTACTCTAAATAATTTGTTTTTCTATCTTTTTCTAATGACTTATTGAACGCCCCTCGTAGCTGGCTATACTGGGACTTACAACATTGTAAGTCACTATTGGGGTTGTCATCTCAAAATAATTTGACATCACCTTGTGGTTTACCGGGAAACATGTGAGTCAGTTGAGAAATTCAATGCTATGCCGGCATGTTGCCATGGTACCTCAATGGTTATAGCAATCGACTACAGACCTGTAGATCCGAGGTTCAAATCCTGGCGATGGCATTGCCTTTTTTTAATCTAACTTGGCCTGTCCAACCTATACAGTCTGGCTTACCAGATGTGTATTTCCGTTATTCGTAGTACGGAAAGTAAAAATCTAATCTGTTCCATTCACATGGCTTTCTCTACATCTCTGTAACAAATTATTGTTAAAAAGCTATTCTTCTATTTACTTCATGATAATTGACAAAACATTAACGCACCCAAAAATTCAATACCAAGATTTCATCGGAAATACATGTTTTGGGTCTTCCTAAATAAAAAAAAAACCTGGAAAAAGGTCCGTGTGTGTGTCCCACCTCAAAACTACCCTTAACATGAACAAAATTCGAACATTTTGATTTTCTCAAAATACCTCTAACGATTTTGTTTAAAGTCTCTTATATTAAAGCAATTTACCTGACAAATAAAATGTATATCTTCAATTTTCTGGGAATAGAGTCTAAATACGTGTTTATTATGGATGATTTTTTGTTGAATTTTACATGACTGGTAAACCGTAAGAGATAGACAAAAACTGTAGATCACGTTAAAACACACAATTTATGTAATATAATTTTTTTTCTCGTGGAGTTTTTTTTTTTTTTTTTTTTTTTATATATTCCTTTTTTTAGAATCAGCTTTAAAAACGGATACTTTTCTCATACAGAATTTGTCAACTCCTGTCCATACAAACAAAGCAACTTCAGTCACATAGCAACCAGCTTTTGACTATCACTTTAACCTATGGTACTCCCTTATTTCGCTTCTACTTACAAGGAAGCAAGTAAATCGGCGATTTTATGCTAATTTTTCTCGATTAGCATCAAATAAATAGAATAACGTTTATAATAATAATAATAATAATAATAATAGAAAGATGTAGAGAAAGTCATTTGAATGGAACACATCAGATATTTTTGGACACAGTGGATCCTAAAACATATATTTCCAGTGAAATCTCGGTATTGAATTTTTGGGTGGAATACAATACCTTCTGTATGCACTATGTAATAGCACGTGTAGAGAACGTAAAAATGTGGTGTGTTGCACGCACACGAATTTCTCTAGCTATGATGTGAATGTAGCAAAAGAGGTTGTTTTACAGAAATATTTAGCATTGGGTAATGTTCACGTGTGCGCGTATCAAATGCGTTCTTTGACCCGATGCGCAGGTGTTTAAAACAAAAGGCAGTTTAGGATGAGTGTGTGAAAGTGACGCTGACATGTGCATATTTAAGTACAACAATGGAGATGACGCTACCAGCTGCACCCGCGGATATTCTGTCGAGTCACTTGCCCGTCCAAGCCAGCCTGCAATGCTCGCCAGGGACCTTAGAAGGTATTGTATTGCACCCAAAACTTCAATACCGAGATTTCATTGCAAATATATGTTTTACGGTCCCCCAGAATAAAACAAAAAATGTGTTCCATTTACATGACTTTCCCTAGATCTCTGCAAAATTATTGTTGAGCTATGCTGCCCACAGACACACACACACACACACACACACACACACACACACACACACAGACATACACATAGACCTTTTTCCAAAAATCCCTTTTTTTTTTGGATTCAGGGGGACCCAAAACATGTATTTCCGGTGAAATCTCGGTATCGAGCTTTTGGAGGGGGGGGATGCAATACCTTCTCTATTCACTATGTACAGTACGCGTAGAGAAAGTAAAATATGGCGGCTTTGAATAAAGGGAAAGCATAACTCAAAAACGAGAAGTCCGTTGAATACCAAACTTGGTACTTAACTTCAGTATCTTCCAAGGATGCAACACGAAGATTTTTAAAAAAATTTCCCCACCACCAACTATCCTGTACATAGAAAAAATTTCGAAAATTTTGATTTTCTCAAAAATGTCCTTAACGATTTTAGTTAAAATATCGTATATTAAAGATAGTTTCCTGACAAGTAAAATGTATATCTTGAAGCCTCTGAAGACTACTTTATTCTAAATGAATTTTACGGACTTTTGCATAACTGCATAACTGCTAAACATAAGAGTTGTACAAAAACTTACCACACACTCTGTTAAAACACACACAATTTATGTTATATGCATTTGTTCGTGTAGTTGATCGTTTTTGAGATATTCCTTGTTATTGGTTTCAGCTTTGAAAAACTTATAGGTATTTTTCTCATACAGGAATTTGTCAACTCCAGTCCATTCAAACAAAGCAACTTCAGTCACATAGCAACCACCTTTGACTATCACTTTAAGCTATAGTACTCCCTTATTTCGCTTCTACTTACAAGGAAGCAAGTAATAAGACTATTTCTGCTATTTTTTCAAAATTAGCATGAAGTAAATAGAAGCATAAGCTTTTTAATAATATTTTTTGCAGAAATGTAGAGAAAGTTATGTGAATGGAATACATAATTTTTTTTTTTTTTTGTAGCTTAACGTCCTTTAACCTGGTTGGTCATATCGGACGATGAATGAAATTGGTGAAAGGATACTCAAATGATCTCAGGGTCCATGGAGCTTAAAGTTACTCGACATTCGTCTTCTCAGGATAAGAAGGAACCTTATCTGGGTAACTCCCCCTAAGCGAGATTCGAACTCACGAATATTTGAATGTAAAGCAGAGACGCTACCACCACACTACCCAGGTGGGCTACTGTTTTGTGTATTACAAAAGCACGTAGGTCTGTGGACCCGTGTGATTGATGACATTCAGTGTATGATATCTACTATTATATTAATAAATATAGTTATTCATTCATTCATATTTCATCCACAGTTATGTATCGACGCAGAAACTCGTCAGGAATGCGACGGAAACCGAACTTCGCATCTTTGGAAGATACTGAAGTTAAATGCCAAGTTTGCTATTTAAGGTGCTTTTCGTTTTTCAGCCATGCTGTTCACAGACACACACGACCATTTTTCTATTATTTTTTTTTTATTCAGGGGGTCTCAAAATTGTATTTCCAGTGAAATCTCCGTATATAATTTTTAGAAAGTAAAATATGACGGCTCTGAATAAAGGGAATATTCATTGATACAATTCATTTCAGTGTTATACGTCTTTCATTGTAGATACAGCGAATAAAATGGTTAGTAACCACAATGATACACGATCCGCCACTGAGTACACAAAGCCAGAAAACGTTCACAACACAAAATAGTTGACAAACGGAGCGTTTATCATATCTTTGGCAGAGTTTGATTTTCGCTTGTATGGATGGGTTTTGTTTTTCTTTATGGCGCCTTGTTTGATTACATTTAGGCGGCGCTCGTGTGCTATGATATGTGGTTACCAAGCAAACTGGCTAACGAGCATGTGGGAGACTTACAGCAGGTCTAGCTCATGAGGCATTTACAAGCGAGCTTAGACCGCGTTACCTAACAATCTGATGGATACATTCACATGACTTTCTCTGCCTATTCTGCATGAAGCACGTCTATCTCAAGTAACGTTAAGGAAATACTCATATTACGTACACAAAGAATAAGGGTATACACTGGCCTATAGCACCGAGAGGGCTGGCGCAGGGGTTAACGTCTGTAGAACACATTCGGAGATCCTAGGTTCAAATTCCATGGGGGACCAAATTTTAAAATTGATTTGATATACATAAAACCACGACTCAAAGTTCCACCTTCAGTCTAAAACAATAGCAAAACTGAAAATACGTGCTGCCTAATTGTGATTGCGCTGCCCTCTATCCACAGGTAGTGAAAGTAGGAGACTGGACGGCACCCTAACCCTATCTGACTGTCACGGAGCTAAGTGATAAGAATGGTGTGAGGAGATGAGACCTTAGAAGTCTAGCTTCACTCTGCTATCTGACTACAGATGGCACTTTCTGACTACAGATGACGCTATCTGACTACTGATGACACTATCTGACTACAGATGGCATTTTCTGACTACAGATGACATTATCTGACTACAGAAGACACTATCTGACTACTGATGGCAGTATCTGGCTACAGATGACACTTTCTGACTACAGATGAACACTATCTGACTACAGATGGCATTTTCTGACTACAGATGACACTTTCTGACTACAGATGGCACTATCTGACTACAGATTACACTTTCTGACTACAGATGACACTTTCTGACTACAGATGACACTTTCTGACTACAGATGACACTTTCTGACTACAGATGAACACTATCTGACTACAGATGGCATTTTCTGACTACAGATTACACTTTCTGACTACAGATGGCAGTATCTGACTACAGATGACACTGTCTGACTACAGATGACACTTTCTGATACAGATGACACTATCTGACTACAGATGGCAGTATCTGACTACAGATGGCACTTTCTGATACAGATGACACTATCTGACTACAGATGGCACTATCTGACTACAGATGACACTGTCTGACTACAGATGACACTTTCTGATACAGATGACACTTTCTGACTACAGATGGCAGTATCTGACTACAGATGACACTTTCTGATACAGATGACACTATCTGACTACAGATGGCAGTATCTGACTACAGATGACACTTTCTGACTACAGATGGCAGTATCTGACTACAGATGACACTATCTGACTACAGATGGCAGTATCTGACTACAGATGACACTTTCTGACTACAGATGACACTTTCTGACTACAGATGGCACTATCTGACTACAGATGGCAGTATCTGACTACAGATGACACTATCTGACTACAGATGACACTTTCTGACTACAGATGACACTATCTGACTACAGATGACACTTTCTGACTACAGATGACACTATCTGACTACAGATGGCAGTATCTGACTACAGATGACACTATCTGACTACAGATGACACTTTCTGACTACAGATGGCACTATCTGACTACAGATGACACTATCTGACTACAGATGACACTATCTGACTACAGATGACACTATCTGACTACAGATGACACTATCTGACTACAGATGACACTATCTGACTACAGATGACACTATCTGACTACAGATGACACTATCTGACTACAGATGGCAGTATCTGACTACAGATGACACTTTCTGACTACAGATGGCACTATCTGACTACAGATGACACTATCTGACTACAGATGACACTATCTGACTACAGATGACACTATCTGACTACAGATGACACTATCTGACTACAGATGCCAGTATCTGACTACAGATGGCACTATCTGACTACAGATGGCACTATCTGACTACAGATGACACTATCTGACTACAGATGACACTATCTGACTACAGATGACAGTATCTGACTACAGATGACACTATCTGACTACAGATGCCAGTATCTGACTACAGATGGCACTATCTGACTACAGATGGCAGTATCTGACTACAGATGACACTATCTGACTACAGATGACACTATCTGACTACAGATGACACTATCTGACTACAGATGACACTATCTGACTACAGATGACACTATCTGACTACAGATGACACTATCTGACTACAGATGACACTATCTGACTACAGATGGCACTATCTGACTACAGATGACACTATCTGACTACAGATGACACTATCTGACTACAGATGGCACTATCTGACTACAGATGACACTATCTGACTACAGATGACACTATCTGACTACAGATGACACTATCTGACTACAGATGACACTATCTGACTACAGATGGCACTATCTGACTACAGATGACACTATCTGACTACAGATGACACTATCTGACTACAGATGGCACTATCTGACTACAGATGACACTATCTGACTACAGATGACACTATCTGACTACAGATGACACTATCTGACTACAGATGACACTATCTGACTACAGATGACACTATCTGACTACAGATGCCAGTATCTGACTACAGATGGCATTCTGACTACAGGGTAGTGCAACTAGACTGGACGGCCCTCTAAAACCATCTGCTTGGTGCTAAGTGAAGGTCTATGGATCATTTTAAAAGGCTATTGTCCATCACATACCGTAAAAGAGCTCCTTACCGAACACTTCCGTCGCAATATTACAGAGTTGTTAAAGCGACGTGAAATAAGATAGAATTGATGGGCTGTAGCGAGGCTAACATCTGAACTGAGTTTTATTTATGGACGCCCTTTAACTGCTGCAGTTCTCAGCGTCCCATTCTATATTGGTCGTGAAACACTTATTAATTGATGGGCTGTAGCGAGGCTAACATCTGAACTGAGTTTTATTTATGGACGCCCTTTAACTGCTGCAGTTCTCAGCGTCCCTTCTATATTGGTCGTGAAACACTTATTAATTGATGGGCTGTAGCGAGGCTAACATCTGAACTGAGTTTTATTTATGGACGCCCTTTAACTGCTGCAGTTCTCAGCGTCCCTTCTATATTGGTCGTGAAACACTTATTAATTGATGGGCTGTAGCGAGGCTAACATCTGAACTGAGTTTTATTTATGGACGCCCTTTAACTGCTGCAGTTCTCAGCGTCCCTTCTATATTGGTCGTGAAACACTTATTAATTGATGGGCTGTAGCGAGGCTAACATCTGAACTGAGTTTTATTTATGGACGCCCTTTAACTGCTGCAGTTCTCAGCGTCCCATTCCATATTGGTCGTGAAACACTTATTAATTTTGCTCATAGGACTCTTTATCATACTTGAGGTTCTTTTATGTGCTGTAAATATACGACACGGGACCCACGGCTTTATTTCCCTTTCGAAGGAAACCATGCTAAGAAGTTTTATGCCCGAAAATAATCCATCGCCCTCCGCTGGGTTTGAACCTGGGACCTTGGAAATCGGAGACTACCATGTTACCCCTATACCATGGACGACAGACAAATTCCATTGTATTTGCATGTCTTGGAGTAAAATAAAAATAAATTTCTGCTTTCCATTTTTAAAAAATCTGATGTTTCATTCATATGACTTTCTCTACACCTCTGAAACAAATAATTCTTCTTCTATCTACTTCACGCAAAATGTTCTTGTTACTTGCTTCCTTATAAGTAGAAGGGAATACACTGTGATAGTGAAGTGCTTCAGAATATGATTGCTATGGAATTGAAATGTGTTTCTTTGCGTGGTCAGCAGTTGACACGTTCCTGTATCAGAAAATGTTTTAGTATTTTAAATCCCCCATCCCCAATTACCCTTTACATGGAATTTTCTGGGAATAGCCTCTGAACACTACTTTATTCTGGAGGAATTTTACGGAATTTTGCATATCTGCTAAACCGTAAGGGATGAACAAAAACTTACCACACAAAAAATGTACAGCGCTTTAAAACACAATTTATGTTATGTACTTTTTTTCGTGGAATTGGTCGTTTTTTAGATATTCCTTGTTTTTGGTTTCAGCTAGGAAAAACATACTTTTCTCATACAGGAATTTGTCAACTCCTATCCATAGAAATAAAGGAAATTCAGTCACATAGCAACCAGCTTTTGACTATCACTTTAACCTATGGTACTCCCTTATTTCGCTTCTACTTACAAGGAAGCCAGTAATAAGACTATTTCTGCTAATTTTTTCTCGATTAGCATGAAGTAAATAGAAGCATAAGCTTTTCAGCAACAATTTGTGGTAGAGATGTAGAGAAAGTCATGTGATTGGATCTCATCAGATTTTTCTAAGGACTTCCGCATATACGGTGAAATCTCGGTATCGAAATTTTCGATGGAATGCGATGCTTTCTTTCCATGCTATATACAGTGTATATGGTGGAGAAAGTGATGTGAATGCAACACACACGGGTTGATATCGTGAATGCAGGATGAGGAAGTCGAGTATTTTTACCTAATTAACTGTACAGGAAGTTGGCTGCAACATAATTTTGAGCTAACATTTGTTGACATTTAAGATGAGTATCAACCGGAAGGCGCTGACCAGAGTAGTAAAACTGTCACAGCAGCGGCCGGAAATGACGTCGGTCACACACGCCAAGCTTGCGTCATCATCATAAAACCGTCCCAGACCTTCTCTCTTCATTATATGTCTACATAGCACCAACATTTAGATGGTTTCAACATTAAAACTTAGATACCTTAATAAACAAAAAAGAATCTGATGTATTCAATTCACATGACTTTCTCTACATATCTGCAACAAATTATTGTTAAAAAGCTTAAGCTTCTATTTACTTCATGCTAATCGAGAAAAAAATTAGTAGAAATAGTCTTATTAATTGCTTCCTTGTAAGTAGAAGGGAAATAAGGGAATACTATAGGCTAAATTAATAATCAAAAGCTGGTTGCTAAGTGACTGAAGTTCCTTTGTTTGTATGGACAGGAGTTGACAAATTTCTGTATGAGAAAAGTAAAAGTTTTTCATAGCTGAAACTAAAAACAAGGAATATGTCAAAAACGATCAACTCCACGAAAAAAATGTACATAACATAAATTGTGTGTTTTAATGTACTCTACATTTTTGTGTGGTAAGTTTTTGCCCATCTCTTACGGTTTACCAGTTATACAAAATACCGTGAAATTCATCCAGAATAAAGTAGTCTTCAGAGGCTATTCCCAGAAAATTCAAAATATACATTTTATTTGTCAGGTGAATATCTTTAATATACGATATTTTAATCGAAATCGTTAGAGCCATTTTTAAGAAAATCAAAATTTTCGAAAAATGTTTCATGTAAAGGGTAGTTTGAGGTGGGGGGATTTTCTTGAAAATCTTCCTGTCGTATTCTTGGAAGATACCAAACTTGAATACAAATTTTGCTATTTAATGGACTTAACGCTTTTGAGCTATACTGTTCACAGACACACACACACGCGCGGACTTTTTGTAATAATCTGATGTGTTACACTCACATGACTTTCCATAGCTGCTCTACAAAGAAACTTCTTATAAAAGATTATTCTTCTTTCAACACAATGCTAATTGAGATAAACATTAGCAGAATGTTCTTATTACTTAGTTCCTTATAAGTAGAAGGGAACTAAAGGAATGTGCTATGTTAAAGTGATAGTCAAATGTTTTAAAAGTTATCGTTATGCATTTATCATTGAAAATCGCTTCTTTGCTTGGCCAGGAGTAGGAAAAAAAAAGGACATAAACATACTATATGAAATAAGTACTTTACAATTGAAACCAATAACAAGGAATATCTCGGGAACGGCTACCTCCACAACAAAAACGTAACGGACATAAATTGTGTGTTTTGACGAGATCTACAGTTTTTGTGTAGTAAGTTTTTCTGTATCTCTTACGGTTCAGTAGTTAAGCACAAGTCGGCAAAATTCATACAGAATGAAGAGGTCTTAGAGGCTATCCCAGAAAATTCAAGATATACATTTTATTTATCGTGTAAATATATAAGATATCTTAATCAAAATCATTAGTTATTTTTGAGAAAATAAAATGTTCCTAAATGTTTTCCATGTAAAGGATAGTTTAGGGTGGGAGGATTTTTTTTTTTAAATCTTGTTGTTGCAACCCTGGGAGATACTAAACTTATTTACCAAGTTTGGTATTTAAGGACGTTTCGTTTTTGACTATGCTGTCCACACACACAGGGGCATTTTTCTAAAAATGTTTTTTTTTTATTATTATTCAGGGAGTCACAAATCCTATATTTTATATTGAATGTTTGGGTGGAGTACAATACCTTCTCTAAGCACTATGTACATAGTACATACGGGGCTAGAGAAAGAAAAAAGGTGCATCTGACGTAGGGTAGCCATTTGTCCTGGAAAACCAACATGGTCCTAGTTTTCCGGATAAGCTCCGAGAACGGCGGTTGGTAAAATTCTCGGGTTTATAGGGAGTAGACACTTTAGGGTATTATGTCTTTTAAACGATACAAGTAGATAAGCTTATTAACAGTAATTTGTTACTACGATGTAGTGAAAGTCATGTGAATGGAATACCTCAGATTTTTACTTTCTCTACACGTACTATGTATATAGTGCATAGAGAAGGTAATGTAATCCACCCAACAATTCGATACGAGATTTCACCGCATATAGTGTTTTAGGCCCCCCTTTATCCCAAAAAAGCAGTTGTCAGTTTGTCCGTCTGTCTATGATCACGATAATTCAAAAATGAAAAGTCGGTAAAATACCAAACTTGGTATATAAGTTTAATATCTTCCAGGGATGCGACTCGAAGATTTTGAGAAAAATCCCCCCACCCAATACTACCCTTTACATGGAACTTTTTTCGAGAATTTTGATTTTCTTATAAATGGCTCTAACGCTTTTGATTAAAATATCGCCCATTAAGGATATTTACCTGACAAATAAAATGTATATCTTCAATTTTCTGGGAATAGCCTCTGAAGAGTACTTTATTCTGGATGGATTTTATTTTCCTCATACAAGAATTTATCAACTCGTGCCCATACAAAAGAGGAATTTCAGTCACATAGCAACCAGCTTTTGACTATCACTTTAACCTATGATACTCCATTATTTCGCTTCTACTTACAAGGAAGCAAGTAATAAGACTAGTTCTGCTAATTGTTTCTCGATTAGCATGAAGTTAATAGAAGAATTAGCTTTTTAACAGCAATTTGTTTCAGAGATGTAGAGAAAGTCATGTGAATGGAAGACGTCAGATGAATCCTTCATCACGCGAGCCTCCATAACCAAAGATAACTTACATGTTTGAAGAAACTCATGTATCAGTTTCTATAGCAACGCTCCTCATTTGTTTGCCAGTAGTCTCAGCTATTCCAGCATTATGGAGCGCACTCACATTGTTGTAGGCCCAGTTTTGAGAACAGGTTCTTTTATATCATAATTAGCCGTTATATTCTTGGCACGGGAATTATATAATGACCTTCAAGCGCTTAGGATGGACTAAACACTATGTTATTAGCATGACGGCCTTGGGAACGAAAATTTCTGGTTTCTCGGCAGAAACGCAAGCCTTCTGCAGGAATTCTGAATATTACTGAAACCTTGACAACATAAAGAAGTACTATTCTTCAGGAGCTTGTATGGGAATGAGACCCAAAATTATATACTTCAGGGGGCAGTAGCACTGAATTTTATAATTTTATTACTTTCTCTACACGTACTGTGTACATACTGCACAGAGAAGGTATTGTATTGCACCCAAAAATTCAATACCAAGATTTCACCGGAAATACATGTTTTGAATCCCCCTGATTAAAACAAAGCAGTTTTAGGAAAATGTCCGTGTGTGTGTGTGTGTCTTTGGGCAGCATAGCTCAAAAACAGAAAGACCGTTAAATACGAAACTTGGTATCTAAGTAAGTAGAAAATGTCTAAACTTTTGATTTTCTTAAAAAAGGCTCTAACGATTTTGATTAAAATCTCTTATATTTAAGAAATATACTTGGGAAATAAAATGTATATCTTGAATTTTCTGGGAATAACCTCAAAAGACCTCTTTATTCTAGATGATTTTTATTGAATTTTGCATAAGTAGTAAACCGTAAGAGATAGACAAAAACTTACTATACAAAAATGTAGGTAACGTTAAAATACACAATTTATGTTATATACATTTTTTTCGTGGAGTTTTCGTTTTTGAGATATTCATTGTTATTGGTTTCAGCTTTGAAAAACATACTTTTCTCATACAGTCATTTGTCAACTTCTATTCGTACAAAAAAAGGAACTTCAGTCACAGAGCAACCAGCTTTTGACTTCACTTTAACCTATGGTACTCCCTTAGTTCGCTTCTATTTGCAAGGAAGCAAGTAATAAGACAATTCTGCTAATTTTTCTCAATTACCCTGAAGTAAATAGAAGCATAAGCTTTATAACAATAATTTGTTACAGAGATGTAGAGAAGGTCATGTGCATGGAACACATCACATTTCTTTAATTTAACATATTGCCACGCTCTTTAAAAATGTGACTATTCCTTTTGCTTAGCGGTCTTCTTGTGGGTAGAGAAATGCATGTGATTGTTATTCATCAGCACATTTTACACCTGGCACGTGTTGCTAGTTAAATTAATAAATGTATGCAGCAATAATGAGGCCAATGTTGGCAGCACTGTCATTTTCAGCAATTATTAAGGAAGATGAAGTGCCAGGTGAAGCAACTTGTGGAACATCCTGTGCCGCGCTAGCAAGTCGCTAATAATGCAACAGAACGAGCGTAGCCGACTGATGGATTTGAAACGTCGTGCACTGATTTATGGAACAGCCTGTGATAAATATTTAAACGTCATTGCTGATGCGAACAATTGGTAGGGCGTAATGACCGAAGCAATTTTGTGGGCGGGTTCAAAATGACAAGTGTTTAATAAGCGAAAAGCAGGAACCGCCTTTTTGTGCCGACTTCCTGTCTTGCGAACTTTAATTCCTGCAAAACTTGAGACTCAAGGGATAGTCAAATATTTAAAAAGGGGACCACGACATGCAAGAAAATAAAGAACACCGACTTTCGGCTTCAAAACATCTACGTAAAAGTATTGAAAATTAGACACCAATATTAGCCAATATCTTAGAATAGATTAATAACAAAACAAAACAAAAAATAAATAATTGACATACTTGATATGTAAGTTAATGATTGTGAACACATATTTGGTAATGTAAGTTAAATTCATTTATTGACTGGCATGGCAACAAGCACTGTAAGAGTTTGAGAGGTCATTAATACTTACAGTACAATTAGCAAATGACGTAACATGTACTACTTCAAGTAAAGAATCTATTGCATTAACAAAAGAGTGTATAAGAAGGCTTTGTCCATATCATTTAGATATGCCTTTCATTTGTTCACATCGAGAATTCATTTTTTCTTAATGTTAAATAAAATACTGAAAAGCAATTTTGATTTATTATATTTTTTTATAGTTCTTTCAAGTATTTCAAAAGGTAATTGGTAACCAGGAACTGTAAATTATTTATCAGATCTCGTATTCCCAATATACATTCTCGACCTGATAAGTATAAGTTACAGGTCTTAGAACGGAATATACTATTCTATTCTATTCACATGACTTTTTCAACATATTAGTAACATATTACTGTTAGTAAGATTATTCTTCTATCTCCTTGCTAATCGAGATAAACATTCACTGAAAGTGTCTTATTACTTGCTTCCTTGTAAGTAGAAGGTAATAAACTAGGCTAAAGTGATAGTCAAATGTTTTAAAAACTGGTTGCTATCCGTTTCTTTGTTTGGCCAGGAGTTGACAAGATCCCATATGACAAAAATTTTTAGTATTTTAAAACTGAAACTAATAACAAGGAATATATCGAAAACGGTTGACTCTACGAAAAGAATGTATATGATCTAGATTGTGTGTTTCAACGAGATCTACATTTTTTGTGCGGCAAGTTTTTATCTATCTCTTACGGTTTACCATTAATGCAAAAGTCAGAAAAGTTCATCCAAAATAAAGAGATCTTCAGAGGCTATTCCTAGAAATTAAAGATATGCATATTATTTGCGATGTAAATACCTTTAATAAGCAATATTTTAATCAAAATCGTTACAGCTGTTTTTGAGAAATCAAAAGTTTTGAACATTTTTGTATGTAAAGGGTATTTTCGGGTGGGGGATTATCATCAACAAGTTCTTGCCGCATCCCTGGAAGACACTAAATTGAAAAATATTTTACCGACTTTTCGTTTTTCAGTTATCGTGTTTACAGACACACGCGGGTGTTTTTACCTGCTCTATGTACATAGGGAATAGAGAAGTTATTGTATTGCACCGGAAATATATGTTCTAGGGTCGGTCCCCTGTATCCACAAAAAAAGCATTTTCAAAAAAAGGTCCGTGTGTCTGTGAAAACGATAACTCAAAAACGAGAAGTGTGTAAAATACCAAACTTGGTATTTACGTTTAGTATCTTCCAGGGATGCGACACGAAGATTTTGAGATAAATCCCCCACCCCAAACTACCCTTTACAAGGAACGTTTTTCGATTTTGATTAAAATCCCGTTAATTAAAGATATTTAAATCACAAATAAAATGTATATTTTGAATTTTCTGCGAATAGCCTTTGAAGACATCTTTATTATGGAAGAATTTTGCTTAACTGCTAAACCGTAAGAGGTAGATAAAAACTTACTGAAAAAATGTAGATCTCGTCAAAACGCACAGTTCATGTCCTTTACGTTTTTTGTCGTGGAGGTAACCGTTTCCGAGATATTCCTTGTTACTGGTTTCAATTATGAAGTACCTTTTTCAGACAGGAAGTGTCCGTTTTTCTTGTATTCGGCCAAGCAAAGAAGCGATCTGCAATTATTCGTTTAATTGCCTTCTACTTATAAGGAACTAAGTAATAAGAACATTCTGCTAATGTTTATCTCGATTAGCATTGTGTGGAAAGAAGAATAATCTTTTGTAACAAGTTTGTAGAGCAGGTAGAGAAAGTCATGTGAATGTAACATATTAGATATTCTTGCAAAGGCATTAAGGAATGTAGTTTTAAAAAATGACGGTTCAGGTACGATATCTGTTGGAGAAGACAGAATTTGAATTTTGCTAATAACATTGATAGGGTGATCCAAAAAGCTCTCGGCCTGATAGCGAAAAACGACAATTCAAGCTTTCAAAGTTGTTTTATTTTTCAACATAGTCTCCTCTAATATCAATGTTCCAATGCCATTATCCCCTCTCTGTAGTGTTCCTCTGCAAGTGCTGCAAAGTACCCATTTACAGCCGCAATTGCTTCTTCATTGGACGAGAAGCGCCTACCAGCGAGGAATTTCTTCAGTTTTGTAACCAGATGGAAGCCCGAGGGAGCCAAATCTGGGGAATAGGGCGGATGTTCCAGCACTTCATAGTGCAGATCTCTCAATTTCCCCATTGCCAAAACACTTTTGTGGGCAGGTGCATTGTCCTGATGGAAAACAATTTTTCTTTTTTAACCTGGGTCTGTTTTCACGTAGTTTCGTTAGAACTTAAGAGTAGTATTCTCCAGTAATGGTTTTACCTTTTTCTAGATAGTCAATCAACACAATTCCTTTGGCATCCCAAAACACTGACGCCATCATCCTCGCTGAAGAACCAGCTTCTGTCCACTGCCTCGACTGCTGCTTGGATTCGGGTGTGTAGTACTGAATCCATGTTTCATCTATTGTGACGTATCGGTGCAAAAAGTCACTTCTGTTCTTCTGAAAATGCGCCAAACACTTTTCAGAAAGTGTCGTGTGTCTGCGTTTGTTATCCACAGTGAGGATACGCGGCACCCATCTTGCGCAAAGCTTTTTAATGTTTAATTCCTGATGCAAGATGTGACCAATACGTTCCAAGAACATTAGCAATTTCACACACCGATCTTCCAAAATCATGTCATGCACTTTTTCAATGATTTCCGTGTGGTTACAGTTTTTGGACGTCCTTCGCGTGGACCGTCTTTTTTTTGTTTGTTAAATACGGTACCGGAGTCTGATCAGGATCACTGTATACCCTACTTTTATTCACCTTGTTTTTCTGTATTCTTATTGGATTGCTCTTTTTTTTTCTTACTGTTACAACACAAACATGTAACACCCATGACCAAGGCGGGACTCGAATCCACGATCCCCAGCGCTACGAAGCACCAAAGCGGGACGCCTTGGCGAGCGCGGCAATGGGGACCGGCGGACGCTTTGAAATCTGTCGCCCATTTCTTCACAGTGTAAACTGAAGGTGAAGAGTCACCATACACATTTACGATCCGCAAATGATTTTCTGTAGGTGTTAAACCTTCTTTCAGGAAGAATTTTATCACAGCACGATACTCGAATTTCTCCATTTTCAAAGCAATGCGCACTTCCACTGCTTCAAACAACTGCCGACACTCAACTATTGCCTGGAATGACTTGTAATTTTACATAGGGTACATTAACATGTGTACCAACGTAAGCAAAAAAAAAAAAAAAAAAAAAAATCATGCAAGTAGTACCGCGATCTCTGGGTGAGGTCGAGAACTTTTCAGACCACCCTCGTAATTAATTAATATTTAGTTTGAGAATGACGTTATACGAATATTGTGTTGAAACTTGGAATACATCTGTGCTAAAATTAAAAGCTCTAGCTTTTTGAGGAAATGACTCACAGTACTTTGGTGTCCTCTTAAGTAACCTGTCAATGTCAGGATCATTTCAACGCCTCCAGTGTGCCGGAATTTTGTACATCAAGAGTTTTTAAGGGGACTGCGAACATCGTATCCTATCTTCTTACAACATATTATTTTCTAGGAATACTTCTGAAAACAATTTATTCTGGATGAATTTTACGGAGTTTTGTATAACCGGCAAACCGTAGGAGATAGACAAAAAAACTTACTTAACAGAGAATGTAGAACTCGTTAAAACACATAATTTATGTTATATACATTTTTCTCGTCGAGTGGGTCGTTTTTGAGATATTCCTTGTTATTGCTTTCAACTTTAAAAAACATACTTTTCTCATACAGGAATTTGTCAACTCCTGTCCATACACACAAAGGAACTTCAGCCACATAGCAATCGGCTTTTGACTATCACTTTAACCTATGGTACTCCCTCATTTGCATCTACTTACAAGGAAGGAAGTAATACGACTATTTCTGCTATTTTTTTTCCCATTAGCATGAAGTAAAAAGAAAAATAAACTTTTTAACATTAATTTGTTGCAGAAATGTAGAGAAAGTCATGTGAATGGAAAACATCAGATTTTTATAAGTACTGTGTAACATTGTAGAACGTACTTGGTAGAGAAAGTAAAATGTGTATTGTGATCTTTTTGCCCTCTTTCAGCCATTTTGAATGCCTAAAAGTTTTTAGGTGACTTAACAGACTTTTAAGAAGAAAAATTGCTGATCTTTTCTGGAAAAAGGAAAAATATGGTTCTCCTATATATGGTGAGGGTATGCTTTTCCGTAATACAGTACGTATACTACAAAACTAGGCGCACGGTCACGTACTGCACACTTGCGTGCACGTCAACTTACCTTATCACAGGAGAAGTTGGAAATTTCTCGACACAGTAACCTTGTTTGGTTTGAGTTGTAAAAGTTTTGTTGCTTTCCATGCTGAGTCTTTCGACATTTCTATTTTTTTGTACAAGACGCATAAGATTTTCTCCGATTTTATCTAACTTCTATTCCGTAAGCAGACACCTCTTTACCTTTCTTTTTCTATCACAAATTGATCCTGTCTTCCTGAATTTATTTACAAGCAAACAAACAGCCTCTCTACTCGGAACACCAGGCCAGGAAATTTACTTTCATCTCTACAAGGTGACGTAAGCACATATAAACACCATTTGTGGCAGTATATATTGCAAGCAAAACTAAACTCTTGTAAACATTGCTAATTTTATTCACGTGTGAACTGGACTATAAAGAAGCAACACTGACGGACATGTGACGACAGAACGGATGTATAACCCGCGCCCGTGAAAGTCACACGGGCCGTGCTACTGGCGGCCAAGTTTTGTAACAAACATTTGTATAAAGGTATTTTTGTTTTAATTATTTAAAGTCGCAGACCTCATTGTTTTTTTATTTCTTTTCTGCAATCACAGTATTATATAATAAAACACAAACATTGCAGAATGACAATAATGGAGAACAAAGACTATTCTCAAAACATACATAAAATGTTACAAAGGTAATTAACAATAGCTTTTCAAATCATTATGGAATACAAAGCAAAGTGTTACAATTTAAATTGATTTGTACAAAGAAATGTCTTTAAAATAACAAACAGTATTATGACAAAACTTTGGATTGTTCAGAGCTGTGATAATTTCGTGTTTGTTTCTAAATGTGCTGTACAGATGCTGCTGCACTGTGGCGGCTCTTCTCACGTAGCAGTGCGCTAGTTTGGTGTAATGATGAGCACTTTTGAATGAAAACTTACGAATTTTTCGATAATCGTACTGTTTCGCTGTGTGCGCTGCGGACGCCGGGTACCCGTGAGACACTCAAAGACAATACAAACACGCCTGGCGCTGTGACTTTGCTGAAAATGTGAACGTTTGACGGAGACTTGGGTCTTTCCACGATTTTCATTGGTGCCATTCTGGAACAAAATACCACGCGAGTAAGAAGAGGAAAAACCGATTGGATAATCCGCTCGTTCATCTCTCGCCCCGCTCGACGCTCCAGTTGACTTCTATAAGTAGTGTATTAATTTTGTCCATCACATGCACGGATTACTTTGGCATTAGAAGTTCGGTATGTAGCGCAGAGAAAAGATTAATCTAATTTTGTATCACCCGGTGAGACTGGTAAATTATTGTCCAACCGGAAAGTTTAGGTATCCGCCACTCAGTATTTCATTTCTCGCAAGTTATAATTGATATCTAACCCGCATAGCAAACAGGTAAAAGAAATGGGCGAGGTCACCGAAAAGACCCCGTCTTAAGATTAGTACTTTTAGACTATTTTAATGTTTACTTATAACGTTGCAAGAAGTATGTCGGGCCGAACGTCTGAATCCCTCACGCAACGGAGCTGTTTGAATTGGGTTGGACTCGGTGGTAGTTCCCGAAAGGCATGGGAGATTGGGTACCTCTGAGCGGTGTTGTGAGACATCTTAATGTCCTCCACCACTAACATGGAGAATTTAGTAGATAAAATCTGATGTGCTCCATTCACATGACTTTCTCTACTTCTGTGTAACAAATTATTGTTAATAAGCTTATTCTTCTATTTATTTCATGCTAAATGAGGAAAAATTTGCAGAAACAGTCTTATTACTTGCTTCCTTGTAAGTAGAAGCGAAAAATGGGAATATCATAGGTTAAAGTGATGGTCAAAAGCTGGTTGCTATGGACTGAAGTTCCTTTGTTTGTATGGACACGAGTTGACAAATTCCTGTATGAGAAAATAGTTTTTCAAAGCTGAAACCAAAAACAAGGAATATCTCAAAAACGATCAACTATAAATTGCGTGTTTTAGTATGCTCTAAATTTTTTGTGTGGTAAGATTTTGTCCATTTCTTACGGTTTAGCAGTTATGCAAAATTCATCCAGAATAAACTAGTCTTCAGTGGCTATTCCCGGAAAATTCAAAATGTAAATGTAAATGGCGCGTTATTTATGGACGCTCTTTAACTGCTGTGGTTCTCAGCGTCCCATTCTATATTGGGCGTGAAAGACCGTTCTATCAGGCTTGAGATTCTTTGATATACATATTATTTGTCAGGTAAATATCTTTAATACACAATACTTATCCAAAATCGTTAGCCATTTTTGAGAAAATCAAAATTTTCGAAAAAAAGTTCCATGTAAAGGGTAGTTGGAGATGGGGGGATTTTCTTGAAAATCTTCGTGTGACATCCTTTGAAGATACCAAACTTAAATACCAACGGTCTTTTCGTTTTTGAGCTATACTGTCCACAGACACACGGACCTTTTTCCGATTCAGGGGGACCCAAAACATGTATTTCCGGTGAAATCTCGGTATCGAATTTTTGGGTGCAGTACAATACACTATGTACATAGTACGTGTAGAGAAAGTAAAAAGTGGTAGTTGTCGTCCTCACCATCGCCCTAAGGGTTGATGCACGCAAGTGCTGTATCCACTTGCGTCCTTGTGTCAGCAACGGGGCCGCGGTATAGAACAGGTAGTGGCCTAATAGAAAACCCCACGGACTTTTTCCCTGGGGCGATCCACACCCTTGACTAGTCAAATTACTGTTATATGGCTTAGTTAGTCAAATGTACCAAATATTCGGTTTTAAAATGTTACTGCACTATTGGCTGCATAGCAGTCCAATCACTTTTCAAGTCGCTTTCATGGATGAGCGAAAACAGATGACGCCAACCCCATTCCATATAAACTGCAGTATTTACGGTCGTATCACAGAAATGGAGCGAGCAATCCTGGTAGCTGACACCGCGCACCATACTCCAGCCTTTTCATCATACAGCGGTGTCTAGTGGATTGCATGGGGTTTACACAGTATCTGCTGTTTTGTTTCTTGATATACAAGGGTGCTCTGAAAACTTCTCGGCCTGATAGTGAAAAATAGTTTTATTTTTCAACATAATCTCCTCTAATATCAACACAGCGGTGTTCCAATGCCATTATCCCCTCTCTGTAGTGTTCCTCTGGAAGTGCTGCAAAGTACCCATTTACAGCTGCAATTGCTTCTTCATTGGACGAAAAGCGCCTACCAGCGAGGAATTTCTTCAGTTTTGGAAACAGATGGAAGTCCGAGGGAGCCAAATCTGGGGAATAGCGTGGATGTTCCAGCACTTCATAGTGCAGATCTCTCAATTTCCCCATTGCCAAAACACTTTTGTGGGCAGGTGCATTGTCCTGATGGAAAACAATTTTCTTTTCTTAACCCGAGTCTGTTTTCACGTAGTTTCGTTAGAACTTAAGAGTAGTATTCTCCAGTAATGGTTTTACCTTTTTCTAGATAGTCAATCAACACAATTCCTTTGGCATCCCAAAACACTGACGCCATGATGGCATCATCCTCGCTGAAGAACCAGCTTCTGTCCACTGCCTCGACTTTTCTTTCATCCATTGTGACGTACCGGCGCGAAAAGTCACTTCTGTGTCGTGCGAATGCGTTTGTTATCCACAGTGAGAACACGCGGCACCCATCTTGCGCAAAGCTTTTTAATGTTTAATTCCTGATGCAAGATGTGACCAATACGTTGCTTTGGAATTTCCAAGAGCATTAGCAATTTCACACACCTTTGTAAGCCGATCTTCCAAAATCATGTCATGCACTTTTGCAATGGTTTCCGGCGTGGTTACAGTTTTTGGACGTCCTTCCTGTGGATCATCTTGGACGCTTTCACGGCCACGTTTAAAATCTGCCGCCCATTTCTTCACAGTGGAAACTGGAAGTGAAGAGTCACCATACACATTTACAAGCCGCAAGTGACTTTCTGTAGGTGTTAAACCTTTTAGGAAGAATTTGAATACAGTACGACAAGTCACTGAAGTCTCTGGTATATTGCAGTAGAATATGTTGTGTTGCAGGTGCTGGGTCTTTATTAGTGATGAAGGAATGTGTCAGTTTGCAGTGACCAATTCTGAGGCGGGTGATTACTGTTTGCTCACGACGTTCTAATTTTCGGACAGGTTCGAAGAAATTGACAGATCCAGCACGAGCGTTAAGCAGTTTGCTGTAGGATGTTGACCATGCCGTCATCCAGTTTTCTATAAACATTTATGACGTCTTGATGTGCAGAAGTTATTCCATAGTCACTGATAGAATGTCAGGTGGCTTCCTTTGCAGCTTTATCGGCGTTTTCATTTCCATCAACATTTGCATATGATGGGGTTACTTGTTTTCCAGAGCGCTGAATGATAGCATACAGGTGAAGCAGTGCCTTGTGGCAAGCATTGTGCCTTGTGAACCAGTGTAAATTATATTCTTTCTGATTGCTATTTTGAATGATGAACTGCAGGGTTTCCTTAATTGCAAAAGCTTCACAAGAGAAAATGGAGAAATATTTGGGTAGTGCGAGAGTGTAGTGTGGGTAGGATATATCACTTTATTTGTTGCTGATCCATCCGTGAAGATTTCCACAGCATCTCTATGACTGTCTCGTAGAGCGTTGTGCATTTGTTTGCAGATGATATCAGGCGCTTTAGTTTTTGTGTAACAATGAAGTTGGGGATGAATGCAATGAACTTGTATGACTTCAAATGTGGCTTAAATGAAACATAGTCACCTGAACTTTTGATGGGGGCAGAGGTTTTGGGGACTATTCTCTCTTCCGCTGGTTTGGAGAATTCAAGAGGAGGCGACAATCTCCTAAAGATGAAGAGAAGAGTGCCAGACCAACAAATGTGGACAAATGATTAGAAAATATCTAAGACTAATCTACAGGGATATTTAGCTGCATTAGCGATTAGTTCACCAAGTGTAACAAGCAATCTCCATGAACACTTTCGTGTAAACACTTTTTTCTCAAGATGGGTGCCCCATAGTTTATCTTAGTACAGAAACATCATAGGGTGGAACAGTGCCAAGAAATGCTACAAAGATTTAACTGCGTTTCAGCTATTGTTACGGGTGAAGAAACATGGATATATGGTCTGATCCACAAACAAAACGTCAGTTCCCAGATGGCTGTCAAGGTCAAGAGAGCAAGGAGTGTCTGAAAACATTATTGCTTCTCACTTGCCAACAGTTTTGCTCGAAAATCAACAAATGGTACCCAGAAGTTTTCCTTCAGAATGTGTTTCAACAGAGTAAGGGGCATTCTGTTGCATCATGACAATGCACCAGCTCACAACGCTAATGTAACAATGGAGTTTCTGCAAGGAACTGAGGCAAAACTATTGTTTCATCCACTTTATAGTCCAAATCTGGCACCTGATGATTTCTTCCTGTTCCCTACAGTAAAGAACTGTCTTCGAGGTCACCAATTTTCTATCCCTGATGAAGTGTTGCAACATTCGAAGAGGAGTTATCTCCAATGCTGGAAACAGAGTGGAAAGAAATTCTTATATTTAATTCCCAAAGCTAATATTTTACTTTAAACTATCTTTTGACGTATATTATTAAGTATTATATTAACATTAAGAATTATATAATTTTGGATAATTCCAAAAGTGATTTCAGAGGATGCAGCGCTGCATATAGTGCCAGGAGAATACTTTGAAACACTGGGATAAACAAAACAGTTCTATGAATATTCCTTCTTTTCTGTCAACACTTATCTAGTGACTCTTATATTAAGATATGAAATATTCCTGGACGCCCTTTAACTTCTATGGTTCTCAGCGTCCCATTCTACATGCCCAGACCACCTAATTTGGCTCAGAGGCCTCTTTATAAGGCTTGAGGTTCTTTTACATGCCGTGAATCTACGACATGAATTTGTTTTCCCAGCATTTTCACAATGAAAACACACTCCAAGTGAACACTGCATGTTTTTGTTACGATTGTCAACAATGCTCGAAACTGCCATCAAAATCAACAAAATGGTCAACAATAGCCACTGCTATTGATTCTTCCAGACCCACTAAAGTCACTGAAACAAAGTTCAGAGGAAAGTCATGATATTTACACTGCAGAATGCAGTCCCAAGGTTCTGAGGCTTTTTTACTTTCTCTACATTTGGTGCATTCCACCCAAAAAATCTATACCGAAATACACGTTTTTTGTGAACACGATAACTCAAAAACGTAAAGTCGGTAAAACACCAAGCTTCATATTATCTTGCAAGGATGCGACATGAAGATTTTCAGCAAAATCTGCTCACCACAAACTACCTTTTACTGGACTTTGTTAGCTCCCGACCGCGCAAAGAAACCTATTTCAATCACATAGCAACCGCTTTTAAAACATTTGACTACTCCCTTATTTCGCTTCTACTTACAAGGAAGCAAGTAATAAGACTATTTCTGTTGATTTTCTTGATTAGCATGAAGGAGATAGATGAATACTTTTTTATTTCTCTACACGTACTATGTACATAGTGTATTGAGAAGGTATTGTAATTCACCCAAAAATTCAATACCGAGATTTCACCGCAAATACATGTTTTGGGTCCCCCTGAATCTAAAAAAATGTCCGTGTGTGCGCGTGTGTGTGTCTGTGGACAGCATAGCTCAAAAACGAAAAGACCGTTAAATACCAAACTTTGGTATTTAAGTTTGATATCTTGCAAGAGTGCGACGCGAAGATTTTCAACAAAATCCCCCCACCTCCAACTACCCTTTACATGGAACCTTTTTCGTACATTTTGATTTTCTCAAAAATGGCTCTAACGATTTTGATTAAAATATCGTATATTAAAGATATTTACCTGAAAAATAATATGTATAGCTTGAATTTTATGGGACTAGTCTCTGAAGACTACTTTATTCAGGATGAATTTTACAGAATTTTGCATAACTGCTAAACCGTAAGAGATGGACAAAAACTTACCACAGAAAACACGTAGAACACATTAAAACACACAATTTATGTCAAATAATTCGTGGAGTTGATCGTTTTTGAGATATTCCTTGTTTTTAGTTTCGCTTTAAAAACATAATTTTCTCATACAGGAATTTGTCAACTCCTGTCCATACAAACAAAGGAACTTCAGTCACATAGCAACCAGCTTTTGACTGTCACTTTAACCTATGGTACTTCCTTATTTCACTTCTACCTACAAGGAAGCAAGTAATGAGACTATTTCTGCTAATTTTTTCTCGATTAGCATGAAGTAAATAGAAGCATAAGCTTTTTAACAATAATTTGTTGCAGAGATGAGAGAAAGTCCTGTGAATGCAACTCACAGAGAACTTGTCCCTTTGAAAGGTTTCTTCAACAGAAAGTAGCGTATCTATCACTTTAACCTATGGTACTCCCTTATTTTTCTTCTACTTACAAGGAAGCAAGTAATAAGACTATTTGTGCTAATATTTTCTCTATTAGCATGAAGTAAATAGAAGCATAAACTTTTTAAAATAATTTGTTACAGATATTGTAGAGAAACGTTGGTGTTCCATATTAATGTTCAGCACTTAAAAGTATAGACTTTCATTTGTTCCAGTCACGTATCTACCCTTAAACTCTTATCTTCTGTTTGCTGAAGTGTTACATCAGTGCCATCTGTGTATATTCTTTGCAATTAACCGGTTTTGTTTTTTTATCGCACTTTATTGAGTAGTCTACGAACTCATTTCCGATCACAAACTTAATTTTTACGGAATCCACACGCAGCAAGCGTAATGTAATATTGTTGCAAGTTTACGATATTAGTGTGTACACACCAACACGATGTTATGTTCAATAAGTGACAACTATTGTTTCGCAGCAGCAGCAGCTCTAAGGATATCATAACTCTCATCACAGAACAAAAATATTGCTTTGTCACGGCCTGCTATAACCGTACCAGCAATGCCAAATAAATAACCAACCCTTGGTGAATGGCTCAAACTTAACCTCAAATTTAGTTCATCTTTCGTTGCTTTTCTTTTAATATCAGAAAACTCTCGTAAAAAAAACATTGTATGATACGCGAGAGTAAAGTTTCTTTTTGATTCTCGTTTTACAATATTCCCGCTCGAATCAAAAACAACTTTACGCTCTTACATCATAAATAATTGTTTTAGTGTTTTATAAACTTATGGATGGAAAATTGAAGTTTTAGAGCCCATATACGTCAAAAGGATACGGATTTTCAACAGTGAAAGAATTATTAAAATTGGCTGAGGGTATTCTGTCACTCTTGTGTACAAGTTAGCATGCTAGGTTCCAATATCCAAGGTTGCGGATTCAAATCTGTCTTTTTGGAGGTAGAAAACCTTAGCATAGGTTTCTTCGGTAGGGAAGTACAGCCGTTGATCCCATCAAGTAAAACAACCCAATAACTTGAAAAAGAAGGTTTCTGGGCAAAATACCGTCTTTTCACGTCCGCAAGTTGTGATTTCTCCTGTGGAGGAACTGGGGAGTGATGCGGAGGGAAGTTTTTTTTTCATTATAAACGCTGCTTAACAAAATATCTAGTAACATCAACTCAAAATCTCTCTTAATGTTCAACCCATTAAAGTGAATATGATAAAACAGACTAAATATAGACTAACTACTATATCTATAAACCACAAGTTTGGGTAGAAATACAGTTAGTATGCAATAATACATATACAATAGTGCTGGTGTAATATCACAGGTCACATGAATTATAAACATATTAATACAGTTTCCATGTTTATTGTAATATAAAATGTAATCCAGGTCTTACTATGTATTTTCAATTTTTTTACAGAAGATAAACTAAAACAATTAAAATGTCCATTTACAATTCAAAGACGATTATTTAATATGTAAATCTAAACTAAAATTCTACTCTTATCAGTTTATTTTAACATTTTATATATCTTAGTTTTAAAATAGTCCTATATTCAATTAATTATTAAATAACACATCTATAATTTTTCATATATTAATATATTTTATTTAACTTATTTTACTTAATATATTTTTACTTTTTCTACACGTACTATGTACATAGTGTATAGAGAAGGTATTGTAATGCACCCAAAAATTCAATACCGAGATTTCACCGGAAATACATGTTTGGGTTAGCCTGAATCCAGAAAAAGAATTTTTAGAAAATGCCTGTGTGTGTGTGTATGTATCTGTGTGTTTGTGTGTGTATGTAGCATAGCTAAAAAATGGTAAGACCGTTAAATACCAAACTTGGTATTTAAGATTTTCAAGAACATTCCTCAACCCCAACCTACCCTTTACATGCAACTTTTTTCAAATATTTTGATTTTCTAAAAAATAGCTATAACGAGTTTGATTAAAGTATCGTATTTTACTACTGGTCAAACAGAGGAACGTCAGTCACTTAGCAACCAGCTTTTGACTATCACTTTAACCTATGGTACTCCCCTTCTACTTACAAGGAAGGAAGTAATAAAGACTATTTCTGCTAATGTTTTCTCGATTAGCATGAAGTAAATAGAAACATAAACTTTTTAACAGTTATTTGTTACATAGATGTAGAGAAAGTCATGTGAATGGAACACATCAGATATTTTCTTTCTTCTCTCTTCGTCTCTGAAGTATACATATTTTATTTACTGGCAAGCAGCCATTCAAATTATAGTCGTGAGTTTACCAATCCCGCCTTTGTCTCTGATGTCATCAATCCCTCAAACGTTACCCCGTCTGTTCTTCCTAGAACTAGATTGATTGTATTTTGTTTACCCACTTGGTAGTGGTACTTGAATTGACTAGTCTACATAAATTCGCATTGATTTCGCGAATATTGACGTGAAGGAAATGAAAATTGTCAGATGATATAAACTGACAATTTTAAAACTCCTTATTTTCAAATTCATTTAGTTTCAAACCGATATCAATAATACAATCAAAAGTCACAAGTTGTGACATTTCTATCTGTTACAATTAAGTTATATGTAGAGATAAATCTCTCATTTGATATTGTTATTCAAAGATATTGAAGGGAATTTTGCACAGAAAACGTGGTAAGACTCATCTTTTGGTTTCAAATACTACATGTATTTATTATTATTATTATTATTAATTTTGTGTTGCTTAACCTCCTTGAACATACGTGGTCATATCAGACGATGAATGATGTTCAAATGTTCTCGGCGTGCATGGAGCTTTAAAGGTAAAAACTCCGCAAAAAAAAAAAAAAAAAAAAAAAAAGTTTGAATGTGAGGCAGACACGTTATCTGCAGACTACAGGGGCGGGCACAGCTAATTTCTTATCATTGGCCACAATGCCTTAGCTATTAAACAGTAGCACACAATTCCTTTTAACAAACAAGTAAATCAGAATACAACTAGTTTTAAATGCATTTAAATCCTCTCATTATATTATTTAAATTACTGATATTTGATATAGTACGGTTGGCTGATAAGTCCTGGGCCTCTGAATGAAAACAGAGTTTAAATAACTTTTTTTTTTACTTTATTTCTCAACATAATCTCCAGAAAGGCTAATTATCATATCGGTGTTCTAATTTAATTAAACCATCTCTGTAGTGCGATTTATCAAGGTCCTCAAAATAGCTGTTTACCGCATCAATGACCTGTGAAATCTTCATCCTCCAAGATTTGGGACCAGGTGGTAGTCACTGGGCGCTAGATCTGGCGAATAGGGTGGATGTTCAAGCAATTCACACATTTTCCCCATTGCAATGATGGGCCAGAACATTGTCGTGATGAAACAAGATCTTCTTTTTACCAATTGAGGTATTTTTCTTTTCACCTCATGACTCAAACGTTGCAGTAAGTTTGCGTAGTAGTCACCAGTGATACTTTTACCCTTTTCCAAGTAATTCATAAAAATAATTCCCTGTGCATCCCAGAAAACACTCTCCATAACCTTGTTAGCTGACAAAATTGACTTTGCCTTTTTTGAAGTTGGTTAACCTGGAGTAATCCACTGTTTTGACTGTGATTGACTTTCTGGAGTGTAGTGATGTATCCAAGTTTCATCCATGGTAATAAGCTATCTCAAAAATTCACTCGTATTTTTACGGTAGAGCTCCACATTCTTAACTGAATCAGTTTTTCTTTGCAACTTTTGATCTGATGTCAACAAACGCGGCACCCATCTTGCACAGCCTTGTAAAAGCCCAAGACATTACTTAAAATATTACCTGCACGTTCTTTTGATATGTTTACATCCTCTGCTATCTCAAACAACTTTAATCTGCGGTCTTCCAGTACTAAACGATGAATTTTTTCAATGATCTCTGGAGTTGTCACTTCTACAGGACGTCCAGAGCGAGGCTCTCACTAGTGCTCGTACGTCCCATTTTAAACTGTGCAACCCACCTTTTAATCATTGAATATGAAGGGACAGAGTCTTTCAATGTACTGTCCATTTCCTCCTTGATTTCTTTAGGCGTTAAGGCTTTCAAATGGAAGTATTTAATCACTGCTCGTTTTTCCAAATGCTCCATTTTCGTGAAAACTGTAAAGTTGTCTTGTTTAAAATGCTGTCATTGGAAAACTAAACAAGCTAGTAACTATGGAAACAAGCTAGTCTAGAGTTAAACTACCGTCTAACTGGCCTAGTGGCGCCATGTCTGTGTGAGGCCCGGGACTTATCAGCCGACCCTCTTACAGTAGGCTACAAAGGGTTTAAAATGCTGTCATTGGAAAACTAAACGAGCTACTGACCTATAACTATGGATACAAGCTAGTCTAGAGTTAAACTACCGTCTAACTGACCTAGTGGCGCCATTTCTGTGTGGGGCCCGGGACTTATCAGCCGACCCTAGTAGTAACTAGTCTTAAAGACTCAAACAAATGCTCTTTGATTTTATTGTTAGTGTATTATTATTATTATTATTATTTTAATAGTCCAATTTAGACAAAGTTGGGTTACTTTGCTTCCAAAAGAACCCCTCTTTAATATTTCACATTTAGCTCCCAGGAAATTAGTTTGGGGGAAAACAAGCTGAGCTATAGACATTTCTTTGCATTGAAATTGTAATATTGATCTGTTACCAACCTTTCAGAAACAAAGACTTTTGCTTGCTGGTCGCCTTATTTAAGTCAACTGCCAACTTTCGTTGAAATTCTTAACATTGTTTCACAACTTCTAGCTTCAAGATATGAAGACGTAAAAATATTACCTCATAATTCTAATTTTGTAAGTTGAAGCAAATGCAAATGTGTAAAATAAAATATAAATATTATTATTTCAAAATAATTTAAACTTCTTACAAACCATTTTTATTTGTAACTTAACAACTTTCTCGTTAGAAATCAAAAGGGTTGTCTATGACCATGACTATTCATTTGCAGCGTCTCCAACATGTTCGTATAGTCATTTCTGTCAGGAAGAACCCTTCTCTTTAGTGGTGAGACGCTGGTATATAAAGAGCATAACTCAACAGTCGAATGTTTAACTAGATGAAACACCGGGCGTGCCTCCTCATTTCAAATGATTAAAAACAATATTGATAATTCAAACATTAAAATTATAAATAAATGATTAAGTAATAATAGAATTCAATAATATAATTCAAAATTTATTGTTTTTTTAATGAATACTTGCTCAATAGCCTTGCATTTTTAGAGACATTTAAAAAGTATATTACTACTCCACAAGCGCCTCACCTGTAAATCTATTAATGTATTATTTCTAGACTGGTGCTACCCAGATTTAGAAATTCCTCAAGACAAATCTTTAAGGCTCAATGCGACTCACGATTTATATTCAAATACACTAAAATACAACATTAGCTTTGGTGGCTTTATTGCACTATGTGAATCAGAACTGCCAACATATTTCACCAAGGTCGTTCGCGCCCGCTATTTTAGGTCTAGGTTAGTGTGCTTACGCTGATTTTCGTGCAATAATGCTCATCCGATTTTGCTGTTTAACCCGATAGACATTTAATTACCAATCAAGTATTTTTTCTACACCCGAGCAAGTTCATTTCAGATGGTAAACTTTATTTTCACGGAATCCACGCGCAAAGTAATTTTGTTCCAACTTTACGCTCACAATATTAATGTGTATACATAGGTTATAGCAGGCCGTGACAAGCAAATACTATTATAATATCCATAGAGCTGCAACAGCAGAATCAATTTTACTACGTGACTGAATGCTGAGAAATAAATAACCTTTGGTAAATGGCTCAAACTTAACCTCAAATTTATTTCATCTTTCGTTGCTTTTCTTTTACTATCAGAAAATTCTCGTAGAAAAAACATTGTTTGATACGCGAGCGTTAAGTTTCTTTTTGATTCTCGTTTCACAATATTCCCGCTCGAATCAAAAACTATAACATTACGCTCTTATATCATAAATAATAATCTAATATTTATGACACAATAACTACAATATTAAATTTGCGCATCAGCGGCAAAATTGCATGATTTTCTTCCCCGCGACGCAGATTTTCGTATTTTCGATATTTAAGCAAATACGGCTCTGCCGGTTGATTCAAAGCGCAACGGACTTCCAAACGCTCTTCAGTGGATAATACCTTATTTGTCTGGGATACTACACAATCCACTCAAATATCGACTAAATTAAAACTCTCAGGATAAGAAACGTACTTCTGTTACCAACACATTAGGTATTTCTAGTTTACATTGGTAAAAGTAATTTGCTTCAGAAGTTGAAATGTCATGGCGTACGCTTTTAAGGAGCATAAAATTGCTGCGGCCAAAGGTAAGCTAGAGTTACAAAAATCTATACGCCAGGTAGTAAAAAAGTGTGAAACACTAAATAAATATTTCAGGTGCTAAACTATCTTGTCCTGGCACTTTTTTTTAATGTTATTGTTGGCAGATCAGCATGTATGCTATACAGGCCGTAGATAACAACAATATAACAAAGCCATTAAATACATTGACATTTGAGGTTGACCATTTTGGCTTCTGTAACATAAACAAAAATAATTAGTAATATAAGTTTACAAATAAATGTTACAATTGAATGAAAGTAAAAATAATAACAATAATAAATTAAAAAAAATCTGATGTGTTCCATTCACATGACTTTCTCTACATCTGTACAACAAATTGTTAAAAAGCTTGTGCTTCTATTGACTTTACACTAATCGAAAAAAAAAATTAGCACAAATAGTCTTATTACTTGCTTCCTTGTAAGTAGAAGCGAAATAAGAGAGCACCATAGGTTAAAGTGATAGTCAAAAGCTGGTTGCTATGTGACTGATGTTCCTTTGTTTGTATGGACAGGAGTTCAGAAATTCCTGTACGAGAAAAGCTAAATTTTTCATAGCTGAAACTAAAAACAAGGAATATCTCAAAAACGATCAACTCCACGAAAAAAATGTATGTAACATAAATTATGTGTTTTAATGTGCTCTACAAGTTTTGCCTGGTAAGTTTTTGTCCATCTCTTATGGTTTAGCAGTTATTCAAAATTCCATAAAATTCATCCAGAATAAAGTAGTCTTCAGAGGCTATTCCCAGAAAATTCAAGATATACATTTTATTTGTCAGATAAACATCTTTAATATATGATACTTTAATCAAAATCGTTAGAGCCTTTTTTAAGAAAATCAAAAAGTTTCATGTAAAGGGTAGTTGGGGGTGGGGGGATTTTTTTTTTTAAAATCTTCCTGTCGCATCCTTGGAAGATACCAAACTTAAATACCAAGTTTGATATTTAACGGCCTTTTCGTTTTTGAGTTATGGTGCCCATAGACACACACACATACACACGGACATTTTTCTAAAAATGCTTTTTTTTTTGGATTCAGGGGGTCTCAAAACATATATTTGCGGTGAAATCTCGGTATCGAATTTTTGGGTGCAATACAATACCTTCTCTATACACTATCTATATAGTACGTATAGAGAAAGTAAAAAACTACGTTATTATGAAATTTATGAATAATCATTAACAGGAGTGCTCTGTGTTAAGAAATGTTTAGTGTAGTTTTGATGTGCAGGTTAAATGGTTGAGCACCAGTAACGTTGCCTTCATATTCTGTTGTTCTATTGGAAGTCCGTGTTGAAGCTGAAGCTCTGCGGAGAAACTTATTGTGTACAACTTGCAGTTTTATTTCTTGTGGACCATATAGCAGCTGAGAACAGGTCCAATCTTGGAGTGTTTATTGGATACAGTTTGATGAGCCTTGAGTTAGCACGTCCTTGCACCTTAAAAATTAAAAACATATTATAATATCGTGGCTTCTATATACACAAGTATAAGTTATTTATATTTTTATTATTAAAATATTTAATGTTCCTAATTTTGAAAGGGATGAACCGGTCTTCAGAAGCTATTCCCAGAAAATTCAAAATATACATTTTATTTTTCATGTAAATATCTTTAATATAGGGCGTTTTAATCAAAATCGTGATAAGTATTTTTGAGAAAATATAAATTCTCGAAAATGTTTCCGTGTAAATGGTAGTTTGGGGGGGGGGAGGCGAGGAAACCCTCAAAATCTTCGTGTCGCATCCTTGTACGATACTAAACTTAACTAACAACCGACTTTTCGTTTTTGAGTTATCCAATTCACAGACACACACAATGACATTTTTTGTAAATAATCCTAAAAGTGTATTTCCAGTAAAAGTTCGGTACAGATTTTTTGGAGTGCAATACCTTTTCTGCCTGTGTACGCTATACTATGTATAGAAAATAATATACATACCTATAAGCAGAAACATGCATACATACATACTTTTATATACAGGCTGATTCAAAACGACACCAAACGAAGATAGCAGTCGATTAGCTTATAGTTTGACTTTTCCGAAACTTGATGTCGCAACTTTCCAACTCTTCTATTTAAAGTTTTATGTGTGTTTAAAAATCGCACACGTTTGGGATTAGGCAGCGAAGGAACAACGGTTGTCATACGCCACGTAAACAATCTCAGAACGTGTTATACGAAACACTTAACAAAACCCACATGCTACGTTTTCCATTGCTAAGGTGACCTGTGCCGCGCCGGCGTGTCTATCAAACCACGCGACTGGGACCTTCGCTACCAACCGCCATCTCTCTTGGAGTGGGCCAGGCACGTGTCATGTGGATATGTACGACTGCCTAATCCATGGTGATTTTATGGCAGTTTTTGTATGTGCCGAATTGAGCTGAAAATTATATTCACGTATCACGTACAGTATGACCAACAAGGTCCACATCTTCGTTTGGTGTCCTTTTGAAACACCCTGTATATTAAGACACAAGGTGGTGAAAATGTTGATGACGACGTTGGTACTGCTGAAAATGGTGCATCCAAGAGCACGGTATGAAGTTCCTACTATAATCAAATGCCACGTAGGAACTCTATACCTCGCTACTGGCAAGCTACCAACCTCACAACGCCAACTTTCTCTTCTGTCTTCTCTCTTCAAACCCACACTGCAAGGAAAATACACACAGCTGATGGCAAAACAGACGTACTATTTTATATGTATAACTACATTAAATATTTCTAAAACATTCTAATACAGAATGAAAAATATAAATATAATTCATTAGTACAATTATTATTCTTAATTTAAAACTAGAATTATACAATGCGTAGATGTAATTCACTTTGTGCACGATTTTCAGTGGGGAAAGTCTTATTTTTAGCATCCACGACGTCCAGGACAATCTACTTGGGAACTATTCTATCATTATTAAAGAATACATCATTTTTAATTTCTCTAAGTCCTATAGTAAGGGAAATTTTGTATTCCACCAAAAAAATCGTACGCGTGTCTGTGAAACGAAAAGTCTATTAAATACCAAACTTGTTATTTAAGTTTAGTATCTCCCAAGGATGTCAAGAAGAAAACTTCTCCATATAAAACTACCTTTACAAAATACATTTTTTGTAACTTTTGATTTTCTCAAAAAATAGTTACAGTGGTTTTGATTAAAATATATGTTTAAGATTTTTTATGGTACCTGATATGTATATCCCCAATTTTTTGGGAGTAGTCTCTGCATATCACTTCATTCTGGATTACTTTCTGGAAATTCATAAGAGGTAATAACTTAAAACACAATTTGCGATATGCATTTTCACTTTCTCTAACCCGTAAGCACATATAATGTAGAGAAGGTATTGTATTCCACCCAAAAATTCGATGTCGAGATTTCGACGGAAAAATGTGTTGAGACCCCCTAAGTCAAAACAACAAAAAGAACATTTTTAGAAAAATATCAGTGTGTGTCTGTGGACAACATAGCTCAAAAACTGTTAAAAACCAAACTTGGTATTTAAGTTTGGTATCTTCCAAGGATGCGACACGAAGATTTTCAAGAAAACTCTCCTAACTCAAAAAACCTTTTACATGGAACATTTTTGAATGGGCTCTGAAGACCTCTTTACTCTGGATGAATTTTTCTGGATTTTGCAATACTGGCAAACCGTAAGATATCGTTAAAACACACAATTTGTATCATTTACTTTCTCTACACGTACTGTGTACACAGTGTATAGTGATGACATTGAAATGCACCCAAAAATTCGATACCGAGATTTCACCGGAAATATATGTTTTGAGACCCTCTGATCCAAAAAAAAGCATTTTTAGAAAAATGTCCGTGTGTGTGTGTGGGCAGCATAGCTCAAAAACGAAAAGACCGTTAAAAACCAAACTTGGTATTTAAGTTTGGTATCTTCCGAGGATACGACACGAATATTTTCAAGAAAATCCCCCCACCCCAAACTACTCTTTATATAGAAAAAATTTCGAAATACTTAAAAATGGCTAACGATTTTGATTAAATTCTCTTATACTTAAAGATATTTATTTACTTACCAAATAAAATATATATCTTGAATTTTATGGGGATAGTCTATGAAGACTACTTTATTCTGGATGAATTTTACGGAATTTTGTATAACTGCTAAACCGTAAGAGATGAGAAAAACTTACCAACAAAAAATGTATAGCATAAAGCACACAATTTATATTATATAAATTCTTTTCGTGGAGTTGATCCTTTTTGAAATATTCCTTGTTTTTGGTTTCAGCTTTTAAAAACTTATACTTTTCTCATACAGGAATTTGTCAACTGCTGTCCATACAAACAAACGAACTTCAGTCACATAGCAACCAGCTTTTGACTATCACTTTAACCCTTATTTCACGTCTACTTACAAGAAAGTAAATAATAAGACTACTTCTGCTAATTTTTCCTCGATTAGAATGAGATAAATGGAAGCACAAGCTTTTGAACAATAATTTGATGCAGAGATGTAGAGAAAGTCATGTGAATGGAATACATCAGATTTTTTTTTTATTTTGGTTTTCAGTAAGCTGTTGAGAAACGAAAGTCAATGGCCTTTGGCGGAGAAGCGCCACGATTTTGAACTTGGCTGAAACGCAAGCCTGGAATTACAAAAGCCGAACAGCTTCTATATTACACTTAGCCTTGAAATTATCGATTAGTAACGCCAGCAGGGGAGGTGCCCAGTTCACGCGTATTACAATTTTGATTTTGGGTTATCACATAGGAATGTTTGGCCATCGGCTGGCTGGCTTCAAGACTCGAGCTAACTGGCGAAGCTCTTGACAATTGATTACTGCTGTTTTTTTCCCTCCGTGATGCTCCCCAGCATGACGACCCTACAGCCTGGCAAGATGCACCCAGCATCACAAAGGCTTCTGCTCACTTTACACTCGCGGTCCATCCTGAACACGGTAGCTCGCAAACTAAAACTTGGTTAAATATTTCATACGACAATTCAGCTCAACCAATCCCATGGCCGAGATTAGGCAATTTTAACCAATCGCGGTCATGTGACTGGAGCGATATTGTCGAAACATCTTATCGCAGCTGATGTTCATTTCTTTGTTTAATCTGCTGTCTTGGTTATTGGTAACAGGTGACAGTCAACCTTCACTTTTAATAACTGTCAGTTCCACAATTGTACTTTCAATTAATTCAGTTATTACAATGTTTATTTAAACGTTTATCCACTTCATAATGTATTTAGTTCAAAAAGGAGTGAAAATAATCATTGTTTGTATTTCCTATGTATGAGATGAGAGCAATAACCTCAAATAAAATAATTGTTCCCTATTTCTATTGTTGCTATCGTACATTGGGTGTAGACACGGTCGGTCATGTCAAAATTCAGGAGGCAGTGAAGAAGGAAATAAACATTGTGTAAATAAGGAGGGTCTCATTTGAGAACTAATGTAAGTATTACAATGATAACCTTCCTTTATTATATTATAATAGTCTATTGTCTTATCAAATACAACTCGTGTTTTAGGACAAGATGGAGACACTCCTGCTATTACTTATCATAGATTGATATTTAAGTTCAATATCTTCCAAGGATGTAACACGAAGATTTTGAAGAAAGTCCTCCCTTCTCGAATACTTGACATTTTTCAAATTGTTACTCTCCTCAAAAAATGTATATCCTGAATTTTCTGAGAATATACTTTTGTATAACTGGTAAAAAGTAAGAAATACACAAAAAGTTGCTGCAAAAATATCTGATGTATTCCATTCATATGACTTTCTCTACTTATTCTGGAACAAACTATTCTTACAAAAGCTTATTCTTCTATCTACTTGATGCTAATCGAGATAAACATTAACAGAAATTGTCTTATTACTTGCTTCCTTAAAAGGGAAATAACGGAATACACTAGGCTAAAAATATGTGTCAAAAGCTGGTTGCTATGTGACTGAAGTTCATTTGGCTGTATGGACACGAGTTGACAAATTCCTGTATGAGAAAAGTATTCGTTTTTAAAGCTGAAACTAATAAAAAGGAATATTTCAAAAACGGTTAACTCCAGGGAAAAAAAAAAAAAAAAAAAATGTATACAACATAAATTGTGTGTTTTAACGAACTCTACATTTTTTGTGTTGTAAGTTTTTGTCCAATTCTTACGGTTTAGCAGTATGCAACATTCCGTAAAATTAAATTAGAATAAAGTAGTCTTCAGTGGATATTCCTGGAAAATTCAAGATATACAGTTCATTTGTGAGGTAAGTATCTTTAATACACGATATTTTAATTAAAATCGTTTGAGACATTTTGGAGAAAATAAAAATCTTCGTGTCGCATCCTTGGAAGATGCTGAGCAAGTTTGGTATTAAACGGACCTTCTTCTAAAAATGTTTTTTATTTAGGACGGACCCAAAAGATGTATTAATGGTGAAATCTTGGTATCAACTTTTTGGGTGCAATAAAATACTCTATGTACATAGTACGTGTAGAGAAATTTAAAATAGTTCCCAAACTTGCTAGGCGTACCAGACAGAAGACAGACAACACACGCACGCGCATTGTACCCTAAATATCAGTTTGTGAGGGAATTTGGACAGCAAGCAGTGAAGGATGTAAACCCGCCTCAGTTTCCATGGTAACGAACTCTTGTCATGCACAAGTGCGTGTAATTAACAAAACACGGTTGTCATTACTGATAATTACAGGTTTTGATGTCCGAGGACCTCACAGAAAGCGACTGTACGCAGAGCGTGTTAAGAACACTACGGCTAATAAAACATGAGAACGACGCAGAGGTCAAATGGCCCGAGTGTGAATATTAAAACAAAAAACGCTCGCGAAGGGGTGGAAAATGCCGCCGATGGAATGTGTGGGGGGAATGGTTGCCATATTGTGACGTCATCTATCTGCCAGTAGGAGGGACACATTGTCGTCAATTAGTTAACCTTGGTCTCCCCCCCCCCCTTTTGGTCTCTAGAGGGCCACGCCCCGACCCCCTTCCCCCTCGTGAAATGAAACTTGAAAATTAATAATAAAAGCAGTCTTCTGTTTCTTCATTTGAATTGCTACACGCTGTTTTTGTGACATGAATACCTCTCTCGCGGACCGGTAGAGGAGCTGCGGTCTGCAACCAAAAATGTACGTTATCATTGTTGCTGTAAACATCGCGGATACTACAACAATGTGAGCGTCACCAACAATGGATCTAATACCGTTGTTTTAAAAAACTATTCTCTTCCGAACTTAAACTAGAATAATAAAAATCTGATGTGTTCCATTCACATGACTTTCTCTACCTCTCTCCAACAAATTATTGTTAAAAAGCGTATACTTCTATTTACTTCATGCTCATCAGAAAGAAATAGAAATAGTCTTATTACTTGCTTCCTTGCAAGTAGAAGCGAAATAAGGGAGTACCATAGGTTAAAGTGATAGTCAGAAGCTGGTTGATATGTGACCGAAACTCCTTTGTGTGTATGGACAGGAGTTCAGAAATTCCTGTATGAGGAAAGTTAGGTTTTTCAAAGTTGAAACCAAAAACAAGGAATATTAAAACGATCAACTCCACGCAAAAATGTATATAACATAAATTGTGTGTTTTAACGTGCTCTACATTTTTTTTTTGTCCATCTCTTACGGATTACCAGTTATACAAAATTCCGTAAAAGTCATTCAGAATAAAGTAGTCTTCAGAGGCAATTTCAAGGTATACATTTTATTTGTCAGGTCTTTTATATACGATATTTTAATCAAAATCGTTAGAGCTATTTTTGAGAAAAACACAATTTTCGAAAAAAAAGTTCCATGTAAAGGGTAGTTGGGTGTGGGGGGATTTTCTTGAAAATCTTCGTGTCGCATCCTTGAGCTATGCAGTCTACAGTCACGCACACGTTTTTTGTAGTCAGGAGGTGCTAACACATATTTCCGGTGAAATCTGGTATCGAATTTTTGGGTGCATTACAATACCTTCTCTATACACTATGTGCATAGTGAGTGTAGAGAAAGTAAAGACACAAACAAAAGCCGCAAGAAGAGGTCAGGGAACACAGTTCGAGTAGCAGCACACGTCACTTTTTGTTTTACTTGCCCCGGAAGTTCAGGAGCTCGTAAATAAGAAGGGCCCTAAGCTGATTCTTATGTGAGAGGTGTGCGCAAATGACATGCTTTGTACAATACTCCTCTTTATTTTCTCTAGCACGTGTCTACAATATATTGTATTCCACCCAAAATTTCGTTACCGAGATTTCACCGTAAAAAAACATTTTTAGTAATATGTCCGTGTGTGTGTGTGTTCAGTATTTTCCAAGGATGCGACAGGCAGAGTTTCAAGAAAATCCCCCACTTCTCCAAACATTTATCGCAAATTTTGTTTTTCTCAAAAGTGCCTTTAGCGATATTTATTAAAATGTCATGACAAACGAAAATTTCTGGGAATAACCTCTTTATTCTGTATAACTTTTATATAACTGGTGAACAGTAAGAGAGAGACAAAAACTAACAATTTCCCTTTTTTGGGATATTCCTTGTTATTTGTTTCAGTTTTAACCCTTCATATACGGGAATTTATCAACTCGTGGCAATGCAAAGAAACGGCTTTCATCTACATTGCAGTCATATTTTAAAATATTTGACTATCACTTTAACCTATGTTACTCCCTTATTTCCAAGGAAGCAAGTAATAAGACTTTTAACAATAATTTGTTAAAGAGTTATAGAGAAAGTCATGTGAATGGTACATACATGAAAACAAGAGACTGTTAACTCAAGAATACACGACCTGATTCTGCGCATTTCGTTTCTTGCGCACGTGCAACTAGATTTATAAGCTGACAATTCGATCACGGATATTCAAATGAACATGCACTGTTTGTATCGCGGGCAATTTCGTCTGAGGAAAGGTCAAGAATGCCAAAACGTGGCGCATTTGACGGTAAAATAGCCGATATTGCCGATCCGGTGGCGGATCCCAGTGACGTGACCGATGCTCTTCTGTTTAATATCCGGGAAACGTGAGTGACATCCGCCATCTTGCACGCATGCCCAGAACCACATTCTGCGTGTGTGTAATTATTATTCCTTCAACTTTTAATTTATACCTTCAAACTCTTACCAGGAACCAGTAATTACCGTCCCGATCACGCCACTGTGTGACAGACAACTTTCCTTTTCCTTCTTTCTTTCGGGCAGAAAAAACAAGCCGTGATCTCACCTCAGAAGTGTTTCTCACCAACATCATCGACGTTTGTAAAACATTTCCCTCGTGTACATTCTTATATAAGAAACACCACTGTTAAAAATCTGATGTGTTCATTCACATGACTTTCTCTACCTCTCTGCAAAAAATTGTTCTTAAACAGCCTATGCTTCTATTTACCTCATGCTAATCGAGAAAAATTAGCAGAAATAGTCTTATTACTTGCTTTATTGTAAGTAGAAGGGAAATAAGGGAGTACCATAGGTTAAAGTGATAGTCAAAAGCTGGTTGCTATGTGACTGAAGTTCCTTTGTTTATATGGACAGAAGTTCCTGTATAGGAAAGGTATGGTGTTTTAAAGGTGAAACCAAAAAACAAGGAATATTTAAAAAACGACCAACTCCACTAAAAAATGCATATAACATATAATGTGTGTTTTAAAGTGGTCTACATTTTTTGTGTGGTAAGTTTTTGTCCATCTCGCACGGTTTAGCATCCAGAGTAGTCTTCAGAGACTATTCCCAGAAATTTCAGGATATACATTTTATTTTTCATGTAAACGTGTTTAATTACGGTATTTTAATCAAAATCGTTAGAACATTTTTAAAATGTTTTCTTGTAAAGGGTGGTTTGGTGTGGAGAATGTTGTCGTGTCGCCTCCTAAGAAAATGCGACATCAAGATTCGTATTTGACTTTTTTCAGTTATCGTGTTCACAGACACACAAACACCAACCTTTTTCCTATGTATTTAATTTTAGTATCTTTCAGGGATGCGACACGAAGCTTTTGAGAAAAATCCCCCCACCCTACACTACCCTTTACATGGAACTTTTTTTCGAAAATTTTGATTTTCTCAAAAATGCCTCTAAACAGTTTTGATTAAAATATCATATATTAAAGATATTTACCTAACAAATAAAATGTATATCTTGAATTTTCTGGGAATAGCCTCTGAAGACTGCTTCATTCTGGACGAATTTTACGGAATTTTGCATAAGTGCTAAATCGTGAGAGATAGACAAAAACTTACAATAGAAAAAATGTACAGCATATTTAAATACACAATTTATCTTATATACATTTTTTTCGTGGAGTTGATCGTTTTTGAGATTGTTTTTGGTTTTAGCTTTAAAAACTACTTTTGTCATAAACGAACAAAGGAACTTCAGTCACATAGCAACCAGCTTTTGACTATCACTTTAACCTATGGTACTCCCTTATTTCGCTTCTACTTACAAGGAAGCAAGTAATAAGACTATTTCTGCTAATTTTTTCTCGATTAGCATGAAGTAAATAGAAGCATAAGCTTTTTAACAATAATTTTTGCAGATATAGAGAAAGTAATGTGAATGGAACACATCAGATGTTTTTGATTCACGAATCATAAAACAGGCATTTCCGGTGAAATCTCAATAACGAATTTTTTGGGGTTAGAATACGATACGTTCGCTTGTTTCTGTTAATATTGAACGTGTTACAAATTTTAAATATTCTAATTTTAAAATTGCAGGTGTGTTGAAATCTTGGCATGGTTGACTAAAAACCACATTTCAGATTTTTAGTTTGGTTTGGAAACATGGTTTAGTTGCTTTGTTACATTGATTTTCCTGTACATTGTTGCGTGAGTTTTGACGCCAGAGCGCAGTGGTATCGCTTGCTGTATCTGCCACATGAATTATTAGCTTCTCGGCTAGTTTTCATGATATTTGTGCAGCTAAAATAAAACACCGCTAATTTATGTTAACGAGATATAATACTTTCTCACAGACTGGAAAATAAAAACGCCGTTCTTTTGTTTCCACTAGATTGCTGAACACGATTTTTTTTTCAATTTTATAAAACTTTGGTCAAAACCCTTAGAAGTAAAACAACATAAAATCTGTTCCATTCACATGACTTTCTCTACATATCTGTAACAAATTATTACTAAAAAGCAAATGCTTCTATTTACTTAACGCTAATCGAGAAAAAATTAGCAGAAATAGTTTTTCCAAGCTGAAACCAAAAACAAGGAATATCTAAAAAACGACCAACTTTACGAAAAACATTTATATAACATAAATTGTGTGTTTTAAAGTGCTCTACATTTTTTGTGTGTTAAATTTTTGTCCATCTGTTACGGTTTAGCAGTTATACAAAATTCCGTAAAATTGATCCAGAATAAAGCAGAGGCTATTACCAGAAAATTGAATACATATATTTTATTTGTCAGGTAATATACGATATTTTAATGAAAATCGTTGGAGCCATTTTTAAGAAAATGAAAATGTTGGAGTAAAGTTTGATGTAAAGGGGTGGGAGGATTTACTGGAAACTCCTTGTGTCGCATCCTTGGAAGACACCAAACACGCTACTGTTTAACTGTAGGGCAACTGCAGAAGATGGGTCTCGGGAACGATGTTTTCAGGTTAGACTAATCTGCGAGTTGCCGAGACTACGGGACCTGCTAGAGGAAGCAAAGCCTCTGATATGTGAATTTCGCCAGTGGCTGGGTACGCGCGCGCGTGTGTTCTACTGTATCAGGAACGAAGCTTCGCGACTGGGATATATAAAGAAATCGAACTGACGACAAAGACGGATGTCCCAATGTGTCTCCGCCCTAGCATGCAAACTCTGCGCAATATCACTGGCATATGTTTCGGCATGCCATCCCAATAAATCACATATCGACAACACGTGACCTGCCCGGATAAAACATCCATTTTCGATAAATATTCAACTGACGTGATCGCGCTTCTCTGATTTTTTTTTTACTTTCTCTACACGCACTATGTACATAGTGTACAGAGAAGGTATTGCATTGCACCCAAAAATTCGTTCACCGGAAATATACGTTTTAGGGTCCCTTGTATAAAAAAAAAAAAAAAAAGTTATTTTCAGAAAAAAGGTCAGTGTCTGTGTGTGTGTGTCCGCGTGTCTATGAACACAATAACTCAAAAACGAAAAGTCGGTAAAATACCAAACTTGATATACGAAATGTATATTTTGAATTTTCTGGGAATGGCCTCTGAAGACTACTTTATTCTGGATAAATTTTACGGAATTTTGCATAACTGCTAAACCATAGGAGCCGGACATAAACTTACCACACAAAAAATGTAGAGCACGTTAAAACACACAATTTATGTTATATACCGTTTTTCATGGAATTGATCGTTTTTAAGATATTTCTTTTTGTTTCAGCTATGAAAAACTTTTCTTATGCAGGAATTTGTCAACTCCTGTCCACACAAACAAAGGAACTTCAGTCAGATAGCAACCAGCTTTTGACTATCACTTTAACCTCTGGTAGTCCTTTATTCTGCTTCTACTTACAAAGAAGCAAGTAATAAGACTATTTCTGCTACTTTTTTCTCGAATGAAGTAAATAGAAGCATAAGGTTTTTATCAATAATTTGTTACAGAGATGTAGAGAAAGTTATGTGAATGGAACACATAAGATTTTTAGCTTATAACTCTATACGCTTAAAAACGCATCAGAAGTTTAGATTTAAATTAGGTCCGAGTTTTGTCCGCTAGATGCAAAATCAAATCGCTCGCAACAAAAATTAGTGTTCAAGAGTTTACAACCTTGACAGGGAATTTTAATGTGGTAAACTGAAACTCTAAAACGGAAACTGGAAATTAAACAACGGAAAAATAAAAACAGCTCTAATGTTGTTTTACGGGGAGCTGTTAACGTAAACTTTCTGACATTTACGACTGTACACTTCCTGGAGGCGTGGAAAGATTAGGGAGGACTGGGGAGAAACGCTCCTCCACATCTGTAACCCCCGGCAGAATTGCAAATGTTCATTTTATCTTTCACGAAACACAAATTAAGAAAATTACTCACGACGCCCATTCTTAAGTCGTGCTTTTTTTTTCCCACAAAAGAAAGTTTCAAACCAAGTTTTTATTTGCATGTTCTGTTGCTTAGTTACTTAAAGTGCTCTTATATTGGCAACATTTCACCACCTAGAAAAGCATTTTTGTCTGATTCTGGTAATATTTGCCCAAAGTCAGAAAACACTCCTAATTCTGATAACATTGTTCAAAGGTGAAAATGATTTATTGTAACACTTGTGTAAAACAAAATTAAGTTGGTAGTATTTTTAACAAAGGTCGAACAATTTTTAATTTTTTAAAATGTGGTTTTTAGAAATATTTGCCTTAAGGCGGAGTAGTCTGTGAAATTTAGCAACGCTGTCCCAAAAAAATAAACATTGATTTGTAACAACATTTTTCCAAAGCTAAATATCTGAACTTCAGCAACGCTTTCACCATGTCTGATTTTAGCCATACATCCGCCCAAAAACATAACAATGATTTGAACAATACTTCCATAAACCCCCCAAAAATGGCTGACTTTTTGCAACCCTTCGCAAAGTTAAATAATATCTGAATTTTAGCAACACTTTCACAAAACTAGAATAAAAAAGTGGGCTTTTAAAACCTAATACTTCCACTAAACTAAATAATGTCTGATTTTGTGCAATATTCCCCCAAAATACAATGTTTGATTTTTAGCAATGGTTCCCAAATCCAGAAAAAAATGTCGGACTTTTAGCAATACTTCCCCAGAACTAGAGAATGTGTGATTTTTAGCAATATTTCTATAAAACTACACAATATCTGATTTATAGTAACGCCTTCCGAAACCCAGAAAAAATAACGGTTTTAGCAATACTTCCCAAAGCAAGACATTGCCTGTTTTTTTAGCGGTATTTCTACAAAAATCACACAATGTCTGATTTTTATCACTACTTTCCCAAACCCAGAAAATGTCGGGCTTTAAACAATACTTCCCAAAAATTATATGTCTGATTTTAGCGCTATTTCCACACTATGACTTTTTAGCTATGCTTCCCCAAAACCTAACAATATTTGATCTTTATCAATGTTTCTGCTCAAGTATAGAATGTGTGATTTTTAGTAATGCTTCCCCAAAACCAAATAATGTCTTATCAATGTTCCTGCTAAAGAACACAATGTCTGATTTTTTTTACTAATGCTTCCCTCAAAACCTAACAATGTCTTATCAATGTTTCTGTTAAAGAACAGAATGTCTGATTTTTAGCAATGCTTCCCCCAAAACCTAACAATGTCTTATCAATGTTTCTGTTAAAGAACAGAATGTCTGATTTTTAGCAATGCTTCCCCCAAACCAACAATGTCTCTGCTAAAGAACACAATGTCTGATTTTTAGCAATGCTTCCCGCAAACCAAACAATGTCTTATTAATGTCTCTGTTAAAGGACACAATGATTTTTAGCAATGCTTCCCCCAAAACCTAACAATGTCTTATCAATGTTTCTGTTAAAGAACAGAATGTCTGATTTTTAGCAATGCTTCCCCCAAACCAACAATGTTTCTGCTTAGGAACACAATATCTCATTTTTAGCAATGCTTCCCCAAAACCTAACAATGTCTGATCTTTATCAATGCTTCCCCAGGACATGTTTGATTCCAGTAGCCGATGACAAGCACACAAAAGCACTTCCTCCCCGCCGCAAATGCGCTGCTGGAGACTATGCAAAACTAAGCCGCCTGTCTGTCTCTAATTGATGAAGGGGGCCATGACAGGCCTAGATTGTCTTTTGTTCCCATTTTCTTGCTTGTCTCGTCGGTCGGCAGGATATCCCCCAGAGGAACACAAGGAATTCCTTCTCCAGCATTAAAACCTTGTTAGGGATTTCATGCTAATTTCCTGGGCCAGGGACTCAGGGACACCAACTTAACTGCGAATTTAAAATTTAAACAATACATTCCATTTAATACCTAACCTGTTCAAACTTATTCAGAAATGCACTTCATGTTAACCAAGATAAAAGTTTACAGAAATAGTTACATTATATATTTCGTTGTAGATACAAGAAACCGAAGCGATAGTCAAATGTTGCATTTTGCTGTCTTTTAAACTGCATAATCTCAAAAACAACTGAAAGGTGAATTAGCAGATCAAAAAGTATCTTAAAATTCAAGCAATATTAATGAAAAACTCGAAAATAATTTGTATGACACAAGTTTCTTGTCTTGATTTGTATAACGATATATTTTTTTATTATCTTTGAGGTTTACTAGTTACACAAAATTATTCCCAGAAAATTCAAGATATACATTTCATTTGTCATATCCGGACCCGTATTTGGATATTTCCCGTCCATATGCACGCAACTATGGAATTTAAATTTTATATAATATAAAAATACATGATTAGTGCTCCCCTGAACAAAATATTTAGAAAAAGGCTCTTGCTTATGTGTGTGTGTGTGAACAGTAAAACTTAATCATTCACGTAACTTTCTTTAACTATGATGCAGCAAACTATTTTTACAAAAGCTTATTCTACCATCTACTTTATGCTTATTAAGATAAACGTTAGCACATATGGTTTATGGGAATACAATAAGTTAAATCAATAGTACATTTTAAAAGGCGGTCGCTAGGTGATATGTATTGAAAATCCGTTCTCTTTGAGGATGAAAGATTTGCGAAAAATATAAGGATTGGAAACTAACCCGATAACAAACAATATCTCGGAAATTGTAAGTTGCACACAAAAAAAGTATGACAAATTGTATGTTTAGACGAGGAGAGATCTTCACAGGGTTTTCCCAAGATGTCATGAAAACACACGACATTTTAATAAAAATAGTTTGCGCATTTTGAGAAAATAAACTTTTTCTATGTAAAGGGTAGTTTGAGATTTTCTTGAAAATGTTCGTGTCGCATCCTTGGAAGATGCTGTATTAAGAACTAAGTTTGGCATTTAACACAATTTTGGGTTTTGAGTTATCTTGTCCACAGACACAGCAACTTTTTTTCTAATATATATATATATATATATATAAGGCTCTAAAAACTCCATTGAAATCTCGGTATCGATTTTTTGGGTAGAATACAACGCTTTTTGTATGTACTACGCACGAAGTAGAGAAACTAAAAATAATTCTTTTTTTTTTTTGGATACAGAGGGCTCTAAAACGTGTATTTCCAGTGAAACCTCGGTCTTGAATTTTTTGGTGGAATGTAAAACCTTCTCTACCTATGTTCGAAGTAGAGAAAGTAAAAATTTAATTTCATTTCCAAAATGTTTTTCTTGTAAAGTTAACCCTATCGAACTGGCATTTAATCCCCCCATCCCCAACTACCCTTTACATGTCGAAAATGACTCAAAGGATTTGATTAAAATCTCATATTTAAGATATGTACGTGGCAATTAAAATATATCTGTGAGTTTCTGGGAATAGTCCCTGAAGACTTCTTCATTCTGGATGACTTTTGTAAAACCGGCAAACCGTAAGATATACTAAAAAACTCACTACGCAGAAATGTAGATCTCCTTAAATCACACAAATTATGTCATACATTTCTTCGTGGAATTGACCGTCTTAGAAATATTCCGTGTTGCTGGTTTCAGTTTTCTAATTCTTAAAACTTTTCTCATACTGGAACTTGTCAACTCCTGGCCACGCAAAGTAATTGATTTCAACCACATTTTAAAACATTTGACTATCACTTTATCCTAGTGTATTCCCTTCTACTTACAAGGAAGCAAGTAATAAGACAATTTCTGTTAATGTTTATCTTGGTTAGCATCAAGCAGATAGAAGAATACGCTTATTAAAATAATTTGTTACAGAGCTGCAGAGAAAGTCATGTAAATGGAACACATTAGACTTTTTTCTGACGTAAAAATTCTTAGCACGTCTTCCTTCGGAAGGGGAGTCAAGCCGGTGGTTCTGTTTAAAATTGAATTGCAAGTATCTTAAAAGAAAATATTCCTGGGTAAAATTCGTCATATTTCACCTCCGCAAGCAGTGTTTTCGTTCTATAGTGCCATCTATGTGTGATAATTTGAACCCTCGTCGCTATAAACACGGAGATGAACTAGAACTTTCCCGATCAAGCGGAATGGAACTTGGTTTATCTGTATTAACAACAAGTAGATACAAGAATAAGATTATAAAAATGTGACTATCACTTTATCTTACAGTATTCTTCTTCTTATATCTGCAACGAAATGTGTGATGAAAGTTTATCAACAAGTAGATACAAGATAAAACTTTTGTAAGAATTTTGGGTGGAATGCAGCATTTACCGTAGCTCAAGTAAGCGGCAAGGATCAGAGAAGAAATAAATGAATGGATTTCTTTGTCTGGAAAACGCGACGGACCCTAACACAGCCAGGTGGGGGATCATTAGGGATTCGTCAGGCCCTGAGATTCTCGGCTGTAACAAAGATCCTATGCGTCTTCAAGATTAACTCGTAACAATAGTTGTGTCAGCTGTCAATACCGGAAGCGATATATGACTTCGTTACCTCACCCAAAGAAATAAAAGAAACCGGCTTTTGTTTTCTGAGCGCGCCTTCAAGCGTAGCTGATGAAATAAATTTCAATTACCGCTTCATTGAATTGAATTAATTATGCAATTGATTATGACATCAGTAGAAATATAGTCGCCCTCCGTGGTGTAGTGGTTACCCAAGGTCGCGGGTTCAAACCCGGCGGGGGACGATGGACTTTTTCGGGTGTAAAAAACCTTAGCATGGCTTCCTTCGGAAGGGAAGTAAAGCCGTTGGTCCCATGTCGTAGATTTACGGCACGTAAAAGAACCTCAAGCCTGATAGAGAGGCCTCTGAGCAAAATTAAGCGGTCTTTCACGCCCAATATAGAATGGGACGCTGAGAACCACAGCAGTTAAAGAGTGTCCATAAATAACACACCACTTCCATTTCCAGTAAAAAAAATAGCTGTGTAAAACACTTCAGTAAATCTAATAATTTACCAATTAACATTTTATATAATTATTACGATTTTGCTTTGTGTAATATGTTTGAGGCATTTTACGGTATTTATATACTTTAATAAAAAACAATCTGATATATTCCATTCACATGACTTTCTCTAACTGTTTTACAAAGTTCTTACAAAATATTCTTTCTACTTCATGCTAAGCGACAGTCATTTGCTTCTTTGCATGACCCGGAGTAAAACAAAACAAACAGGGACGACTTCCTGAGAAGTATAATTATTTTAAAATTGAAAGTAATAACAAGAAATATCTCGGAAACGGTTAGCTCTACAAGAAAAGTTTATGACATAAATTGTGTATTTTAACGAGATCTACACTTTTTGTGTAGTAAGTTTTTGTCTATCGCTTACGGTTTACCAGTTATACAAAAGTTACGTGGTATGAAGAGAATTTGAGGCAATTCCTAGAAAAGTCAAGATATGCAGTTTATCAGTCATGCAAATATCTTTAATGTACGGTATTTTAATCAACATCGTTTCCCATTTTTGAGAAAATGAGAATTTTCGAAAATGTTCCCATATGAAAGGTAATTTGGGGGAGATCTATGGAAGATACTAAACATCAATGCCAAGTTTGGTATTATCAGACTTTTCGTTATGCTGTCCACACACACGGACCTTTTTCTAAAAATGCTCAAAACATGTATTTAGAAATTTTGGGTGGAATACATATGCACTAGAGAAAGTAATTAGGCACATTTTCTAAAACTTCATCTTACGTTTTGTGGGAATTAAACTGTGTACTTTAAATTTCGTTTCCATATCCTTATATACTAAATTCGTTGGTGAAATTTCACAGGAAATATAGGCGGCCTGAATAGAAAAAGCAATTTTAAAAAACTACGTGAAAACAGCAAAACTGAAAAACGGTTAAATATCAAACTTAGAAAAAGCAATTTTAAAAAACTACGTGAAAACAGCAAAACTGAAAAACGGTTAAATATCAAACTTGGTGCTTTAAGTTCTCCATCCTCCAAAGATTTGCAAGGGTCCCGGGTTCGATTCCCGGCTGGAGGGTACGGATTTTTCTCTAACGCAGATTATTCCCTGGAATATGTACATATATGTGTGTGTGTGTGTGTGTGTGTGTGTGTGTGTGTGGGGGGGGGGGGCGGCAGCATAGCTCAAAAACGAAAATTCCATTAAATACCAATTTGATATTTAAGTTCAGTACCTTCCAAGGATGCGACACGAAGATTTTCAAGAAACCTAACTACCCCTTAAATGGAAAAAATTTAAAAAATTTTGATTTTTTCAAAATTGACTAACGATTTTTATTAAAATCTCTCATATTTAAGATATTCACCTGACAAATAAAATGTATATCTTAAACTTTCTGGGAATAGCCTCTGAAGACCCCTTTATTCTGGATGATTTTTTTTTTTTTTTTTTTTTTTTTTTTTTAATTTTGCATATCTAGTAAACAGTAAGAGGTAAACGAAAACTTACTATACAAAAAATTGTAGAGCTCCTTAAAACACACAATTTGTCATAGGTATATATTTTCTTCGTGGAGTTGACCGTTTTCGAGATATTCCTTGATGTTGGTTTCAGTTTTAAAATAGTGAGACTTTTCTCACACGGGAACTTGTCAACTCCTGGCTACGCAAAGAAACGGATTTCATTCCCATAGCAACCACATTTTAAAACATCTGACTGTCTGTATAGCCTAGTACACTCCCTTACTTCCCTTCTACTTACGAGGAAGCAAGTAATAAGACAATTTCTGTTAATGTTTATCTCGATTAGCATGAAGTAAAGAGAAGAATAAGCTTTTTAACAGTAATTTGTTACAGAGATGTAGAGAAAGTCATGTGAGTGGAGCACATCAGCCTATGCACTTTGACCAGGACGATTAGAAGCGCTCAGTAAATTTTGCAACGCCAATAAGACAATCGTTAAGCACACAAAAGTGATTCACGACGTGATTTCCCTTCTAAACTGTTTGACTTGTGAATTCTTAACTCCAAAGGTTAATGGGGGCATTAGAAACTTATACCAATATAGTTATTTCCCGACCCGGTAACCATGGAAACTGCGAGGAGCCTGGATTAAAAACCAAAAGTGAATCAGCTGAAAAAAGCCAGGGGGGTTTAACAGTCGTGCAAAACATATCAGTGTTACCAACTGTATTTGTCAAGGTCCTATAAACTACTTCAAACATACCAAGGTTAGGAATTTCGTTCTTATTTATGAACAAAATATTTATAATCGTTTTGTTTCTATAAAATGCGCCATTGCATACATTTAAACAATAATATGTTTAAAACATTTTATAGTAATTTAGATAACGAAACAGAGAAATTGAAAAAAGTAACTAAAAGTCAACAAAGATGCGAAATTTTGTGTTACAAGCCCTTTTTGAAATAGTTTATTTAAAATAAATAATTTTACATCTAATAAAATTGTATTTTCATTATATTCGTCCAAATATATCATTTTGAACTTAAAAAAAGTAAAAAAATATTGTAATAAACTTGTGTATCAGAGAGTAAAAACACAAATTTTATACAAGTCTTATCGAATAACTACAAATTTGAAAACTTTATTGATGCATTGATATTCCGTTTTCTTGTTTCACCAGGAGAAAGAAAAATCTCATGTGTTCCATTCACATGACTTTTTCTACATCTCTGTAACAAATTATTGCTATAAACCTTATTCTTGTATCTACTTGATGCTAATCGAGATGAACATTAACAGAAATTGTCTTATTACTTGCTTCCTTGTAAGAAGAAGGGAAATTACCAAGTTATACAAAAGTTATCCAGAGTAAAGTGGTCTTCAGAGGCTATTCCCAGAAAATTCAAAATATACATTTTATTTGTCACGTATATAGCCTTAATATACGATATTTTAATCAAAATCATTAAGAGCCATTTTTAGGGAAATGAAATTTTTGAAACCTTTTTACCATGCAAAGAGTAGTTTGTGGGGGGGGGGGATTTTTTTTAACTTCGTGTCGCATCTTTGGAAGACACTAGACATAATACCAAGTTTGGCATTTAACGGACTTTTCGTTTTTGAGCTATGCTGTCTACATACACACACAAGTGCATTTTTAATTTTTTTTTTATTATGGGGTCCCAAAACATATATTTCCGGTGAAATCTCGGTATTGAAGTTTTGAGTGAAACACAATACCTTCTCTACATACGACGTACAAAAAAATAGTTACAATACCCAATATCATTTAATAATTTTATATTTATTCTAGATATTTTGAAAAAGCTCATTTATTATATATTTAAAAAAAGTATATACATATATTCTGCGTTTTTCGTGTAATAAGCTTTTGGACATTATCATACGATTTATAAAATAATTCTTTCGGAATGAAAAGAGCTTCACTTAAGATATTTTGATCAAAATTGTTGAGAGCTAATGTATATTTTAGAATTCTGAGTATCTCAAACCGTACACAATGCTGTGAACACATTACACCTAAACCTAACTCACTATGTACATAAAGTATAGAGAAAGTATTATATTCCACCCAAAAATTCCATACCGAGATTTCACCGGAAATATATATTTTGGATCCCCCTGAATAAAAAAAAAAAAAAGCAGTTTTGGAAAAAGGTCCGTGGTGTAATGGTTAATAGTAACTTCATACACCCAAGGTCGCGGGTTCAAACCCGGCGGACGATGGATTTTTCCAGGTGTAAAAATCCTTAGCATGGTTTCCTTCGGAAGGGAAGTAAAGCCGTTGGTCCCGTGTCGTAGATTTACCACACGTAAAAGAACCTCAAGCCTGATAAAGAGGCCTCTGAGCAAAATTAAGCTGTCTTTCACGCTCAGTATAGAATGGGACGCTGAAAACCACAGCAGTTAAAGAGCGTCCATAAATAACACATTTACATATGTGTGTGTGTGTGTCTGTGGACAGCATAGCTCAAAAACGAACAGACCGTCAAATACCAAACTTGGTGTTTAAGTTTGGTATCTTCCAAGGATGCGACACTAAGATTTTCAAGAAAATCCGCCCACACCAAACTACCCTTTACATGGAAATTTTTTCGAAAATTTTGATTTTCTCAAAAATGGCTCTAACGATTTTGATTAATATATAGTATAATAAACATATTTACTTGACAAATAAAAATATATATATATCTTGAATTTTCTGGCAATAGCCTCAAGACTTCTTCATTCTGGATGAACTTGAAGGCATGTGAATGGAACACACCAGATTTTTTAAAATTAAATTCAGCAATTTTGACACAGAAGCAAAATATATTTCAAAACTCTCTTAAGACACGTAAGATAAAACAGTGAGAGAAAGTGAACTTTACGGAATGTTGTGGTTGCCATAGTAACTTTGTGCTACTTACACGTTATTTATGAAACGTTTTGGAATTAGGAAATGCATGCTATTGATCGTAGTTTGTTTTCCGCAGCAGGGTGGCATACTCAGGTGACAACATGCAGCAGTATCGGCGGTGAAAAAGAGGTTAGGTACACGCTAACACACCACCTTCTCTAACCATAGTACATATCCGTTTTAATCATACAACAGGCGTTATTTAGAAAATAGTAATGCGAAGAAAGGAAGAAGAACAAATAAACCTGATGTGATCCATTTACATAACTTTCTCCACATCTCTGCAACAAATTATTCTATTTACTTCATCTAATTGAGAAAAAATTAGCAGAAATAGTCTTTATTACTTGCTTCCTTGTTAGTAGAAGCGAAATAAGGGAGTAGCATAGGTTAAAATGATAGTCAAAAGCTGGTTGCTATGTGACTGAACTTCCTTTGTTTCTATGGACAGCAGTTGATAAATTCCTGTATGACAAAAGTATTTGTTTCTAAAGGTGATATCAAAAACAAGGAATATCTCAAAACGATGAACTCCACGAGAAAAATGCATATAACATAAAGTGTATGTTTTATAGTACTCTACATTTTTTGTGTGGTAAGTTTTTGTCCACCATTTACGGTTTAGCAGTTATGCAAAATTCCGTAAATTTCATCCAGAATAAAGTAGTCTTCAGAGGCTGTCCCAAGAAAATTCAAGATATACATATTATTTGTCAGGTAAAAATCTTTAATATACGACATTTTCATCATAATCGTTACAGCCATTTTGAGAAAATTTTAGAAAATTTTCTTGTAAAGTGTAGTTGTGGGTTAGGGGGATTTTCTTGAAAATATTCGTGTAGCATCCTCGGAAGATACCAAACTTAAATATCAAGTTTGGTATTTAACTGTCTTTTCGTTTTTGAGTATGTTGTCACATACACACGGACACACACACATCGAATTTTTTGGTGGAGTGCAATACCTTCTCTACATATTATGTACATAGTACGCGTAGAGAAAGTAAAAAGTATTAAATAGTTGTGTTACCTCAGACTACTTTCTCTACCCACTATTCTTGCAACAGCTTATCTAGATAAATCTTACAGAAATATTTTTATCGTATATTTCGTTATAGGTAGTAAGATGAATATAGAAAACTAAAGCGATAGACAATTTTTAACTCCTATAATCTCTGCCTGTATTCAACTAGAAAGTTTTTCCCTATTGGCGATTCGTAAAAATTGTAAAAATCTCCTGTGATGCATTCAAATCACGTTCTCTAGCCATTCCTCAACAAACTAATTCTTACAAAAGATTATTCTTCTATCCATTCCATTCTAATCGAGATAAACTTTTACAGAAATTGTCTTCTTATTTGTATGAACAGAGGAGCTTCGCATTTGAGAAAAATATATCTGGAATATGAATCTAATAGAACATGCATTTTATCACGACCTACTCTTCTTGTGAAGTAAGATGGGTTTACCAGTTATATCAACAGGCTTTTCCCGTAAAATTCACGAAACTCCTTCAACATCAAGTATTCTAACTAAAAATCTATCAGAGCCCTTCTGAGTAAAAACATTTTCGAAAAAAAATCCATGTTTGGAGTGGAGAATTTTTTGAAATGTATTTTCGGAAGATTCTGAACTTGAATATCCCTACATTGAATTTTTAGGAGGAATACAATACCTTCGTTACTAATTTAATAGTACGTGTAGACAAGTAATAAAGCATTAGAAAATTCAAATCAATAGGAACGATTTCAGATATGGCAAATGCCACAAATTTTAAAAGCAAAATATGAATTTTTCGACAGTTAATTCTTTTTAGCTCTATTTTTGAGAAACACAAATGTGGATGAAAGATTTTCCGTGAAGAATAGATGGTGAGATTAGATATAAATGTTGAATTTTTGCACATTTTATAGAGTTAAGTAAAAGTCGAAAACGTTCAAAACTGGTTTTTAGGATTGCTTTCCAAAAATATCTACTAAATACGAGCTTACGGACGCAATGGTATGCATACATTTAAATGTTTTAAACCTTTTGCATAGATATTCACGTAAGAAGGGGAATTATGATATTTTTGTTCACACGTAAGAAGCTTAGCCATCTGGCGGGCAGGCTGGTAACCTCCCCCAAGTGTCTGCTGCGAGAAGAAATTATAAATCGCAGGGGAATGTTTCTTGCGCTGGTTAATGGGGTATCGCTGTGGGAGATTGCAATTATCACCGTGTTCTGGTCCAGAAGGTGATGCTGTGCACACATCTCAAACAAAATTGAAATAATGGAGCAACACTTGAGGGGGTCTGCGTCTGCAAGGGCGCTGCTGTGAATAGAATTACCAGGGGGTTGTAAAAACTCCTTTTTATACGCGTTGTTTCATATAATTATGTATTACTGCTTTTCTGCCCCTAAATACATTATACTGCACACAAATTTCGAAAATATAAAACCAGTAGTCCTACATATAACAAAGATTTTAAAGAAATTGACTATTTTTCTGCATTTTTGTATATTCTGGAAACCATAAGAAATAACGGTTATTACAGAAAAACTGGTTATTAGATTTCTTAAAGAATCTGCACACAGATTTCTTCCTATTTATATCTTCTTTGCTACGTATACTAATTAGAGGAAGTATTGATTTCAATCCAGAGATTTCACCAGAAATACACGTTTTGAGGCTCCCTTAATTAAAAAAAAAACATTCGTGAGTGGTTAATGTGAACAGCGTAACTCAAGACGCGAAAAATCGGTTGGGATTTTAAGTTTAGTATCTTCTTTTCAAATAAAATCCCCCCACCCCAAACTACCCTTTACATGGAAAAATTGTTGAATTTTTTTTCCATCAAAAATGGCTCTAACGATTTCGATTAAAAAAACGTATATTAAAGATATTTACATGACAAATATAATGTATATCTTGAGTTTTCCGGGAATAACTTCTGAAGACCTGAATTTTGCATAACTTGCAAACCGTAAGAAATAGACAAAAACTTAGCATACAACAAGTGTAGATCTCGTTAAAACACACAATTTATGTCATATACATTTTTGTTGTAAAGTTGACCGTTTCCAAGATATTCCTTGTTATTGTTTCAATTTTTCTCAGACAGAAAATGTCCGTTTTTCTTTTTTTCTCCTCCTGGCCAAGCGAAGAAGCCAATTTCAATGACAATTGCATAACGATAGCTTTTAAAACATTTGACTATCACTTTACCATAGCACATTCCTTTAGTTGCCTTCTACTTATAAGGAACTAAGTAATAAGAACATTCTGCTAATGTTTATCTCAATTAGCATTGTGTAGAAAGAAATGACTTCTATGAGAAAGAAACATTCGATAGTCGTTATGTAACTTTTCACTGTTTTTATAAACAAGGTTTGTTGGCTGTGGAAACATGTATACACTAATTAGAATCGATTTGAAATAGTTGTGGCAGAGAATAGAGAAGTAGAAGAAGCCTGGAGATGTTCCACATTAATTCCGTAGACGTGTAAACAAAAGTACAAGTTAGTGTACAATATATAGAAACTTAATTACTTACCGCACGTGTGTTTTTTGAGACCATATCAGTATTGCTGTTTCTTTTATTTCTATAGCAACCAGGTGGGAATGTTAACTTCCGTCAAGTATCGGTAAGTGGTAGAAATTACTCACATCGTCCAAAAATAGTATTTAACTTTCCAAAAATGTCTTCGCTGAATTTCTTTGTTTTTTTTTTAAATATTTATAATAGAATTAGAGGTTAAACTTTTGGATGTATTGTGACTAATTTTATTTGCTTTAAGGATATCATTTTTACCAAATACTATTAGTGATTATTTTAATTGTTATAGTAAAATTTAAAACCTTTGATTTTTACTTTGAAAAGCTGGCTACATTTCCGGAGGTGCGGCCGATAGAATAATGATGATGCATATTTTTAATATTATTTGCAGGAGTAACAAAACTCGGTAAAACTTCCACAGGCGATACGGAATATTAACATGCCCGATTCGATATCCGCTAGAGTGCCTAGGTTTTGACCCCCTCTTGGGATCATAGATACCTTAGCTACACTTTGCGGCTTGCGGCCTTAAAAGTTTACAAAGACCAGTAAGTATAAAGCTGTTGCTATGGTAAAACAGCAAACATATGAAATCCGGATCACATATGGAAATATTTCTGAAAGAAGATGTCACTTCCTCAGTAACAACGAAAAGAATTTCTGAGGCCATTCCTAAAAATCTGATGTGTTCCGTTCACGTGACTTTCTCTACATCTCTGTTACAAATTATTGTTAGAAAGCTTATTGTTCTGTCTACTTCACGCTAATCGAGATAAACATTAACAGAAATAGTCTTATTACTTGCTTCCTTGTGAGTAGAAGGGAAATAAGGGACAACCGTAGGTTAATGTGATAGTCAAATGTTTTAAAATGTGGTTGCTATGAGATTGAAATCAGTTTCTTTGCGTGGCCAGGAGTTGGCAAGCTCCTGTATGAGTATTTTAAAACTCAAACCAATAACAAGGAATATCTCGAAAACGGCCAATCCATGAAAAAAAAAAAAAATAAATAAATAAACAAAAAAAAATAATATAACACAAATTGTGTGTCATCCAAAATGAACAAGTCTTCAGAAGCTATGCCTAGAGGAGTTATACATTTATTTTGTGAGGTAAAGAGCTTTAATTTATATTTTAATCTAAATCGTTAAGCCATTTTAGAGAAAAACAAAAATGTCAGCTATTTTCCTTGTGAAGGGTAGTTTGTGGTGTGGGGATTTTCTTGAAATTCTTCGTGTCGCTTTAAATACCAAGTCTCAAAACATGTATTTCCACAGAAATCCCGGTATGGCATTTTTGGGTGCAATGTAATACCTTCTCTATACATATGCACATAGTAGTGTAGAGTCAGTAAAAAAGATACATTTGCCATGAAAATACCTTTAAAAAAATCGCATGTGTTCCATTCACATGACTTTCTCTGCCACAAATTATTGTTAAAAAGCTTGTGCTTCTATTTACTTCACGCTAACCGAGAAAAAATTAGCAGAAATAGTCTTATTACTTGTTTCCTTGTAAGTAGAAGCGAAATAAGGGAGTAGCACAGGTTAAAGTGATAGTCAAAAGCTGGTTGCTATGTGACTGAAGTTTCTTTGTCTGTATGGACACGAGTTGACAAATTCAAACTATCTCAAATTATGAGAAAAGTATAAGTATTATTTCAAAAACGATCCACTCCACGAAAAAAAATGTATATGACATAAATCGTGTGTTTTAACGTGCTCTACATTTTTTGTTTGATAAGTTTTTGTCCATCTCTTACGGTTTAGCAGTTATGCAAAATTCCGTAAATTTCATCCAGAATAAAGTAGTCTTCAGAGGCTATTCCCAGAAAATTCAATAGCGCCATTTTTGAGAAAATAAAACATTTTGAAAAACGTTCCATGTAAAGCATAATTTGAGGCGGAGGGATTTTCCTGAAAATCTTCGTGTCGCATGCTTGGAAGATACCAAACTTAAATACCAAGTTTGGTATTTAACGGACTTTTCGTTTTTGAGCTATGCTGTCCACAGGCACACACGGGCCTTTTCCAAAAATGCTTTTTTTTGGTTTCAGGGGGACCCAAAACATGTATTTCCAGTGAAGTCTCGGTATGAATGTTTGTATGCAATACAATACCTTCTCTATACACGTGTAGAGAAAGTAAAGAGTGATCAGAGTTATTTTTGAGATTTTGTTGAAAGTTGGCGATCCCACGTCCCCCAGGCATGAGATCAGCCAAGGATGTAATAAATCCTATTTAGTTATGCACTTGCAATTTACTTGTGGGCGCGGTTTTTACTGCGCATGCGTGGCTTGGAGCACATAAAGAAAGTGTCTAATGATGGCATCGGTAGGCGGTGTAGTAATTTATACTACAACAAAATATCCTTTGTTATGTTGGTACTGCTTTATGGTGGATACGGTATCGGCGGAGGATACTCGCTTCCAAAACAAATAGGTCCTGCGCTATCTTCAAGAGTTTCAAGAAAATCACAACTTTTACCAACATATTTACATGACAAATAAAATGTATATATTGAATTTTCCGGGAATACCCTCTGAAGACTTCTTCATTCTGGATGAATTTTGCTAAATTTTAAATCGTATGAAATAGACCAAAACTTACTACCTAAATCAAAAAATGTAACTCTTGTTAAAACACATAATTTATGCCATATACATTTTTTTTTTTTTTTTTTTCGTAGAGGTGACATTTCCGAGATATTCCTTGTTATTAGTTTTCGTTTTTAAATACTTAAAGCTTTTCTCATACGGAATTTGTAAACTCCTGGCCACGCAAAGAAACGAATTTGAATCACATGGCATCCACTTTTTAAAACATTTGACTATCACTTTATCCTAGTGTATTCCCTTCTACTTGCAAGGAAGCAAGTAATAAGACAATTTCTGTTAATGTTTATCTCGATTAGCAGATAGAAGATTAAACCTTTTTTTTTTTTAAAAAAAAAAAAATGTTACAGAGATGTAGAGAAAGTATGGTGAACAGCAACAGATTATTCTGTTCCAAATTTCATTTTCCACTTTTGATTTCTTACAAAGTTCTTCACTGGTAATTTTTTTAGCCCAACTAATTTTCATGATTTCTCTCTAGCACATTGTTTCAAATATTTCACATCATATAACATTGTTCATAAAATTCTTCATTTATAAACTAATATTATTGGATGTAAATAATGTATTTTTCTTAATGAACACAACAACAATCTATTAATAATTTATTTTACTTCTTCCATTACGTGCTATTTTACTACCTAAGGTATGAAAATCTTCATCCTTTTCAAAAAATGTTCTCTTTAATATAATTTGTGTTTTATTTAAGTTAAACTGTTTTGCTATCGATTTATCAATATTTAAATTTCTATATATGTGTGACCATGTCTATTTCTTCAGACATAATACGAGTGCCATCCAGAAAGTAACGAACGATTTGACATAACCAAAGTTACACTACCTTACTCTATTTCTCAACGTCATTGCTATCGAGGTATTTATTGTCACGTGGAACTATTTTTTTAATGCACAAAATGTTCGGCCAACTGATGTTTATATGCAAATAACACAAGTGTATAGTGATAAGCAATGAACGAGTCTTCAGTGAGGAAATGTCACATAATTTACGAGTAATCAAGGAAGAACATAACAGTGTGTACGATAAAGACCGTTCATCAACCGTTATGGACCAGTTGACAGCAAATGTTGATAAAAGAATTCAGAAAAACCGGTGTTTCACTTTGGACACAATGACTTTTTGGGTGGAAAAGATTTCAGCATTAAAATATTAAAATTATAAATGAAGTAAAACTTTTGGACAAAATAAAATTGGTAAATATTCACGACATAAAGATAATGGCAGTTTGAAATTGAACGTTGGAAAGCTAACACCTCAGTTAGGTATTCATTTTGCTATAGAAGCGAGAGTAACTTTTATGTGCAATAATTAACTCACGTTAGGCTCATGAGTTACAGACACTTGAATGTCGCAACAAACCATGCGGCCAACATCTCAGTCGATTATTGCAGACAGCTTTATTACCGGCGGTTACAAATGAAACATCAGACAGACGACCAACTTTTTTTTTTGCCTGCAACATTTGCCTTAAATTTAACAAGCACTGTTCGCCTTAACGCTCACGGCTGCCCCAAAGTAGACGAGATTGCGATGTATTCAGAGGAAGTAGATGCTAAAAATTGTCCACAAAATTGACAGTTTTTGGTAGGCTTATTGTTATTACTTCCTCTTGATTTGATATATACTTTATCAATATAGCCACACTATTTTATATAAAATGTACATGAACCATTTTGTACAGAGAATTCTGCCAGATTTTAGGGAATGTTTTGCTTATCAACTTGGTATGTCCGCTTGAAGTCATGTGATTTCTTTGTTATAAATATGTGTTTGTTTTCTCCATTTTACTTCGAAAATCCTGCTGAATGACATTTTGATATAAAGCCTCTATAAACTATTGGAGATAGATAAGTTAAATTTTAGGATAAAAAAATATATATTCCATTCCCATGACTTTTTCTATCTGCTTTTGTTAAAAACGATTTTTATATACTTCGTGCTAATTGAGCTAAGCATTAACTTGTCTTATTTAATTTCTTATAAGTAGATGGGAAATTAAGCTAAAGTACAGTCACATCGTTTAAAAATAGTCAATATATACCTGCACTGACCAGAAACAATTGTATAGCAAGATTTCTTTTTTCTGTCTCGCAGTTTGCCAGCTATACAAATATCATTCAGAATAAAGAGAAATTCAAGGGACTATTCATAGAAAATTTAGGACACATATTTTTATCATGAAAATATCTTAAACACATGGTATTTTAATCAATATTGTTAGAGCCATTTTGAGAACGTCTATATTTTAGGGGGAAAAAAAAAAAAAAAAGTTGTAGGTAAAGCGTAGTTTGGGGTTGAGAGGATTTTTCTGAAAATCTTCGTGTCGCATCCTGAAACTGCTGACGCTAAAAAATATTAATTTTCATTTCAACGAGTGTTTCGTTTTTGATTTATCTATGCTATTGCCATAGACACACACGGACATTTTTTGTTAAAAATGCTTTTTCTGGATCAGGGTACATGAAAACATATTTCCGGTGAAATCTTTACATCGAATTTTTGGCTGGAATACAATACGTCGTAGATAAATTAAAAATCTGATGTGTTCCACTCACATGACTTTCTCTACATCTGTGTAACAAATTACTGTTAATAAGCTTATTCTTTTATCCACTTCTTGCTAATCGAGATAAACATTAGCAGAAATTTTCTTAGTACTTGCTTCCTTGTAAGTAGAAGGGGATACACTAGGATAAAGTGATAGTCAAATGTTTTAAAAGCAAGTTGCCATACGGTAGAAAATCCATTTCTATGCATGGGCAAGAGTTTACAAATTTCCGTTGAGAAAAGTTTAGTATTCTAAGGAATACCTCAGAAATGGTGAACTTCACGAAAAAAGCGTATATGACATAAATTGCGTGTTTTAACGAGATGTACATTTTTTGTGTAGTAAGTTTTTGTCTATGTCTTACGGTTTACCAGTTACGCAAAATTCTTCCGAATAAAGAGGTCTTCAGAGACATACGCAGAAAATTCAAGATACGCATTTTATCTGCCATATAAATATCTTTAATATGCGATATTTTAACCAAAATCGTTAGGAGCCATTTTTGAAAATCAAAATGTTCGAAATTTTTCTCCATGTCGCGTCCTTGGTATTTTACCGACTTTTCGTTTTTGAGTTATCGTGTTCACAGCCACACGGACATACACGGACCTTTTTCTAAAAAAAAATTCAGGCGAACCTATACTTGTATTTGCGATATCGAATTTTTAGGTGGAATGCAATACTTTCTCTATACACCATATACATTTTACGTGTAGAAAAGGAAAAATTGATGATACAAAAGTTAAGGGTTATGATTTTAGCAGCTTTCACACTGACGAGATGGAAGCAAGGATTTTGTAACAGCCTATACCTGAGCGCAATAATCCAAACTAAATAAATGTGTGTTTAAAGGAATTATTTCATGACTGAGCAGAACATGGCAGAAGCAATTTCGCCCTAAACGGTGTGCAAACAAGAGGAATCAGTTCCCCGTGTGGAAGATGGAATTAGGCAATCCATAAAACATTTCTGTGGGCCGGGATAGCCAATCACATTCCGCTTATCAAATTGTACACGAGGGTGTCTTCACATATTGGATTTGTGCTCTTGTCAATGCTGGGGAAAAATACGTTAACTTTTACGTTAACAGGGGTGTCCTTAGCTGCGTCTAACAACATACATGTTTTTACTCTCTCTAGCACTACTTTATCATGCAGATAGAGAAGGTATTGTATTCCAACAAAAATTCTATACCGAGATTTCTCCGGAAATACCCTTTTTAAGATCCCCTGAATAAAAAAAATAGGCCAGTGCGTGTGTTTATGTTAAAATACGTTTTGTTTATTCTTTGGAATGAATTTAGAATTCTGTGTATTTATAATAACACCTTATCAAATTGATTTACATTATTCGCATAAATTAACATTTTTATTTATACAAAGTATAATAACCTATACCAGAAATAGAAAAGGGGCAGAATAGACTGCCATTCTGATTATTTTAACGAGATGCGCATTAAATACTTATTATATACTCACACTTTCCATTTTCTAAAAGAATTAAGGATGCGATACGAAGATTTTCAGAAAAATTCCAAGTTACCGTTTACATGGTACAGTTTACGAAGTTTTCGATTTCCTCAAAAATGGTTCTAACCATTTTGATTAAAATGCCGTATATTAAAGCTATTTACACCATAAATAAACTGTACACCTTGAATTTTCTAAGTCCTGTTCCTACTAAATGAATTTTGTATAACTACCCGTAGTAAAGTTACAGATATACAACAATTTACAACACAAAAAATGTAGATTTTTAAAATGCACAACTCATGTCACATAACTTTTTTTTCTTGGTAGAGTTAACACTTTCCAGAGACATTCTCTGTTATTGGTTCCAATTTTAAAATACTTAAACTTTTCTCACATAGGAAAGCCTCACCCGTTTCATGTATCTTTTGTCTTATTTCTGGCTATGAAGGACAACAGAATTTCAATGACAATCGCATACACGGAACAGCTAGAGAAAGTAATGTGAATGAAACACATCAGATTTTGTATTGGTAATTATTCGATTTTTGATAGTTGATGTAATTCTAGGATAATCTTCTCAAATTTTTAATTCGAACTTAGAAATCACAAAAAAGTATGACGCAGGAATTTCTTAATTTTAAGTAACTACTTTTAAGAGAAAAAAGCATTACGACTTGTTGAATTTTTACATTTTTGCAATGTGATATATAAAAATAAATATGCAACAGTAATTAATGAGTTTCTCCTCAAAATTTCAAGCTCACGATTTATAAACTTCTGTTCCAGAAACATTTAGATGCTACGTTTTCATGACCTTCTCTACTCAGTCTTTAGCCAACTTATCGATATATGATGACTTTGAAATTCCGTTCTCTTTGCTTGACCAGCACAACGAAAAACGAATCTCATTTGAAAACAGTACAAGTACGGGAGAATAGAAACCAATAAATGGTTAACTACACAAAAATGTATTTCACATAAATTCCCAAAAATCTTCCATGTAAACGGTAGCTTGGGGGTTTGGTATTTAACCAACTTTTCGTTTTTTGAGTTTTGTAGTTCATAGACACAACATACCTTTTCTAAACAGGCTTTTTATTGGATTTATTGGTCCTCTAAACATGTATTTCCGGTGAAATATCGTGTAGAATTTTTGGGTGTAGTGCAATACTTTCTCTATCGATAGAAAGATTGAAAATTAAAAATGTTCAGATTTCACTGATACACTTGGAGGTATTTTTGTTTTTAAATTATGCTGTTCACAAACACACACGAATCTTTTTCTAAATTTTTTATTCAGGGGACCGTAAAACATTTATTTCCTGTGATGTCTCGACATGGAATATTTGGGTGGAATGCAATACTTTCTGTTTTATTTTAAAATTCGTTAATTTTTCAGGAAGTTATAATTGTAAATCGTTGAATATTAGGTATTTATGAACACATGATTATAAATTCTGTATTCTCGAGATTTCAGCAAAACTAGTGTGTGCGTGTTGAATCGCATTTATTAGCGAAAACTTGATCACATTTTGTGTTAAACTAAGAAGAGTACGTTTAATGTTGAGAGGACGTATTTAGGTTGTAAAAGCATATTTTGAGGGCGATGAAAGATGTACAAGCACTTAAAATCTCCCTACAACCGCTGTTAGTGCGTCCCGCCCATTACATGAGGCATGTTTCAACGCGTAATAACTGCCCATCTTCAGGGGCTTGTCGACGTCGCATATTACACATGTTAATTCCAGTCCAAGTTTCCTAATCGGCCATTTTCAACACACGCTTTGCATACAGATGTCGAATACAACACACCTGCCAAAAACCAAATTATGGAGCTAAAGTTTTGACTTCGGAGCCTGACCCCGAGGGGACGTTGAACCACGAATTATGTAGATCAGAGTCGGCTATAAATATATGTATCAGCAGGCCTGTCCAAGGGCATAATGCTACCCCTAATCTCGAAACAACTGGTCAGTTTCAAGTTTCCAATAATATTGCTAAATTCCCACAAACACAAGAAGAAAATTCTGGTGTCACTTTTGTTTTAACTGTTCACATCAATCCACAGATAAACGTGTACATAATATTTCCTAGTAAATTTGCTTTTGCTTCTCTTTGCTTCACCAAAAGGAAAAACGAATAACGACATCCTATTGGAGAAAAGTAAAAGTATTTAAGGAGAGTCGAAATGAGATTTTAATTTTTTTTTTCCATGTTCATATTTCAATTGCATATAAATATTTCGAGTCTCCCGCTCATTTTGGTATAACTTTCATAGAGATACACTAATTATAAATAGTTTAAAAATATTGGTAAAGCTATACGATGGTTGCAGCACATACACACACAACGGTCTTAAGAAGTAGTTTAAGTGACTTTTACTGGCGACCCAAACTTGAATGTGTTGAAAACATCAAGTTGTTCAGATGTGAAAGTCGCCAGATCGCCCAAGTTCTGCCTACTTCTTGGGATATTGGGGTTTTAGCTTCACAGATCCCTTGGCTACGCCCTGTCGTCGTTCCGCAGTAGCGGCCGCAATGCTACACTCCTCTACTTATAAAAATATCCCTTGGTTACGCTTTGCGGCTTACGGCCCTAAACGTTTATAATTTAATAATCTTTAATGACGAAATAACAAAAGGAGCCACCTATTGAAGTAGTGTCAAGTGGTGGCACCATCGTACACTAATAAAACATTCCTGCGTATTTGTTTTTAGAACATTTTGGTAAACTCACTTGGTAAAACATCAATAACTTTGTAAATATTACTGTTAGAATGGAAATCTTTTATTTTATTTTGATCGGAAAATTCAGCTTTGGTTCCGCTCATATTTTCCTTCATGTGAGACTTTGCGAAGTTAGGATGCATTTTGTTAAAAAAAAAAAAAAAAAAAAAAAAAAAAAAAAAAAAAAAATATATATATATATATATATATATATATATATATATATATGTTAGTAATTTCTGAAGAAATAAAATTCTCTATATAAATGAAATCTCAGAAACTAATTGACACTAAGGACTGAAACTTTTACCATACATTTGCACCTAAAATATGCTTTATTTTAACGCGCAAGTTTTAATGTACATAGATAAGTTATTTTTTTAAATTTAAAAATCATAATTTCTCAATAAGATTTGAAGGGATTTCCTTCTAATCAACAGAAGTATTCGATTTTCATCAATCAACAGCAAAAGTATTACTGGATATAGCTTGTAAAACTCAGCTGATTATCTTAAATAGTTTTTCAACTCTCCTTAAACGTTGAAACGAGGAAAATGTATATGACATAAATTGTGTGTTTCTTAAACACAAGATATTTTAATGAAATATTTGAAGAAAATAAAAATTTGCGGAATATTTTCCAAGTAACGGATAGTTTGAGACTGGGAGATTTTTTTTTTTAAATTTTCTTGTCGCATCCTTGTTGAACTTGGATATCAAATTTGTTAATTAAACGAGTTTTCGTGCTTCAGTTACCCTGTTCACAGATACAAGACTTTTTTTTTTTTTTTTTTTTCAAATTTACCATTTAATATGCAAAATGAGTATTTCGGCATCCAATTTATTTTTTGAAAATAATATCTTCTCTGCCTATATGTACGTGGTACAGAAAGTAACATTCTACAAAAGACCTTCCTACTTATTACATTAACTAAGAGAAAATGTTAATGAAAAAGAACCCGCTTGTTTGCAGCGCCTCTAGCGACAGGTTAAGTGAAATATGTTAACACTTGAAACACTGGCCACCCATGTTTCTTGTATGTAAATGCGATCGCATTGTGTTCGTCTTTTGTTCTTGTAGAAGGCCGTGCTAATTCTCCGCGCGGATTGAAATGTAAAACCTGAATATCTGTATTTGTTCACAATGCGACTTAACCGAAGCAGTAACGTTGATACTTCAAATCGTCGGTAGTGGAGAAGAATAGACTGTGATCAAGATGCCTGAAACCAGGTTTATTTTATTACGAGGTGGCAATATTCCAAAATTTCAAGCTTCAATGGTCCCATTCTAAATTACTTGTCAAATACTTACATTAAATGATGCAAACACTTCATGATTACTTTCGTAAACGTTTAATTCAGCTTGAAGGTAATGAAATTAGGAAATCAAATTATGAAAAATACAATTTTAGACAACTGGCTTGACTAATGACAAATAAATTCACACTATTTCATTCCTCGATTATCTTTTGCTCCTACAACCTCAACAATCTTAAGATGCATCAATTCCTTTTCAGCAAGAAAAATTCCGTTTTGATGGATGAAGATAGAGGACATGAAAATCTCAATCTCCAAATGACTACCTCAGAATTTGACCAAGTTTGTAACGAATAATAAGTACAAAGAGGGTGATGAAACTATTGTCATTTGCGGTACACCGGGCGCAATTTAATTATCATTAGGACTTTGGAATTTCTGAATGTAGCCTTTTTTCTGAGAATCACACAAAATGAAGCATGTTTGTTTAACTCGCCTCAAGAGGTATCGAAATGACAACTTTGTTTTAACATTTTCGATATGTCATTGGCTATAGACAATCTTTATTGTAGACTTTTGCAACATTACAGGCGATAACATAATTTCGACTATGGAGTTGCATCATGCTGACTTTGGCAATGTTACATTGTTTTTTATAGTTCTGATGTTGTGAAGTTAACTTGTACAGGTCATTTTTGGCAAGACTTGTTGGTTGAAAAGTTTGGTATCCATTAGGATAACTTTCCTACTCTAACTACCCAATATCGAGTCTTCTTCACTTCTCGAGAAGATAGCATTCTGCAGAAAAAACTGGCCAAGAAAATTAAACCTAGAACATTGGTTACACGATACAATTCTGCAAACTGAACTCTTCGATGATGATTTATTGATCTGTGAAATTTGGAAAATCCACAGTATATATTGTAATTTATACAGAATACTGACATTTTTGTCATGTATCAAAATTCTAAATTGCTGGTTATTTATATTATATTTCTTGTTAATGTTTTTAAAATATCCAATACTTACACTTTTCTCAAATGGGAAGTACTTTTTCATCTTGGTCATCTAGAGAAAGGAGTTTCAATTGGATCATATTCAAGCAACTAAAACATTTGACAATCACTTTATCCTAGTGTATTCCCTTCTACTTACAAGGAAGCAAGTAATAAGACAATTTCTGTTAATGTTTATCTTGGTTAGCAGCAAGTATATAGAAGAATAAACTTTTGTAAAAATAATTTGTTGCAGAAAGATAGAGAACGTCCAGGCTTTTCTTCAGTAATTTTGCAACCCGTCTCAGTCACAGCCCTCTGTGTTTGTCATCAAAAAAAGAGCAAACGTTTTGTAAGCAGCTAAACTACTTATTTTAATTGTTGTGTCAGGTTAAGTTAGGACTGTAAGAAAGAAGCGCAGCTATTATTTCAGTTGGACGAGTCCGGAGAGAAGCCCATTACTGCTTCCCCTGGCAGATATACTCCTCGAGCTCCTCTCTGATTATTATAAAACGACTCTCCCCCTAAAGTAAACCTGGATCTTGTTTAAAGTGAGATTGTTACGTTGGTTTGTCTCACATGATCAAGATAATACCTCGCCTCAGGAAATTCTCTTTTTTGTAGACTCGCTAACAGGTAGTTATGGAAGACCTTGGACAGCCTACCTGGCTCGAAACAACCCCGTCACTTTCACCCTCCCCCCAAAACTTTCCTTTTCTTTCATCCCCGCTGGCTACCGCGAGTTCCTTCTCGATGCAGGTTGCAAGTCTCGTGGATAATCATCCGCTGGAGGATCCAACCTGGGAATTTTCACGACAGTGTAACCTCACTTAAACCTTCTTCAATACTGCATAAATGAGAAAACGTGCAACTGATTTCCTCTTCTGGTATGGACCTCATCCAGAATTTCTAATTTTTCACCAAGAGTTGAGAATTTTCTTGTTTTCTTCCTTGCTGGTTGATATTCACACATGTTTCTTCTCCTGTTTGTAACTCGAAACTGTTGGAATGATATGACGACAGTGAAAACCGCAAGCCAGGCAATTGCAAGCATACTTACGTTTTTTTTAAAAACGTATAATTGAGCAAAATTTTAATGGAGAACGATTGGTCCCTAAACTTTTACCGTATATGTGCGAAAAATGTTGAAATGAATAACGTATAAGCGCGTTCCAATTGTATTTAGAAGTATTTAACCACTTGTCTAAACCAGTGCTTAATCGTTATTTCTGTTATAAGTGGCTTAAATACACTATTATTTGTGATTGGATGTGTTCTAATTTCTCGTGAGCAAGTCTAATAAGCCACGTGTTTTATCCTAACCTATTAACTGAAATATTCTTATATTATTGGAGTCGTCATTACGAGGAACTGAGTTTCAGTCGGAATAAACAGTTTCAATTCTGGTTGTTTAAACTGCACCAAATAAATCAATAAATGAATGAAAATGGATATTCCCGAAAGCGTTTTAGATTATGGTAAAACTTAGTTTGTTGCCCGGCAAGTCGAAGGACTTATATGGCATAACGTCAAAGCTAAATTATAAAAATCTGATGCGTTCCATTCACATGACTTTCTCTACATCTATGCAACAAATTATTGTTGAAAAGCCTATGCTTCTATTTACTTCATGCTAATCGAGAAAAACTTAGCAGAAATGGTCTTATTACTTGCTTCCTTGTAAGTAGAAGCGAAATAAAGGAGAACCATAGGTTAAAGTGATAGTCAAAAGCTGGTTGCTATGTGACTGACGTTCCTTTGTTTGTATGGACAGGAGTTGATAAATTTCTGTATGAGAAAAGCATAAGTTTTTCAAAGCTGAAACAAAAAACGATCAACTCTACGAAAAAATGTATATATCATAAGTTGTGTGTTTTAACGTGCTCTACATTTTTCTGTGGTAAGTTTTTGTCCATCTCTTACGGTTTAGCAGTTATCCAAAATTCTGTAAAATTCATCCAGAATAAAGTAGTTTTCAGAGATTATTCCCAGAAAATTCAAGATATACATTTTATTTATCAGGTAAATATCGTTAGTATGCGATATTTTAATCAAAATCGTTAGAGCCATTTTTGAGAAGAAAATCAACACGTAACTATGATACTTATTGTTGGAAAACAAAATCGCATAGAGAACATCAAAACACTTATACGCGCCGAAAGCACAAGGAATAATAAACATTTGCATCCAGCGATTTCAACTTCGGAATGCAACGGAACATAAATATTTGAGCATCAAATATTACAAAAATGACATGAAATTCACAAAATGTCGGCAGATTTTGTGGTTAGGATATAAATATTGCCTCAAATGTAACACGATGAATCTCGAAATAAAATAAAATCTTTCTCAACAAATGCAATGAGGCATTAAAATGACAGCGAAGTTATTTTTGTGAGCAGAGAAACTTTTTCTAAGATTTGCTCCATCGCCCAGCCGGTGAGTGGATTTCATTCTCCGGGCTGTGCAAGTTTGTACTACCGTGGGCCAAGAATAGACTGTAACACACGCAGAGTGGAAATTTCCATCGAGACCCGCGGAGATTTCCGATGCTCTTCAAGAAGCCGTTCTCTCTGGTCCGAGTAAATAATATTTTAAAAAATTATTTAAATGAAATAAAGTCCGTTGTTATACATTTTTATTTCTTTGGCAGCTAACAGTTGTTAACCAGGTATTAAGTAACATATTTACCTCTCTAGTGAATAGAAACGTTGTTTTCACTTACTATTTATTATTTACAGCACTAGTTAAGTACAGCTAATTTTGTAACGTGTTGTCTACAATACTTTATCTATGTAAATAAGTTGTATATTTAGTATATTTAATGACATTGATTGATTGCAGAAACGATATATATTGAGAAAGATTTTGGGCTTTGGAAAAAACATGCGATGTATTCCATTTACATGACTTTATCTACATATCTGTAACAAATTATTGTTAATAAGTTTATTCTTCTACCTACTTCTTGCTAATCGAGAAAACATTAACAGAAATTGTCTTATTACTTGATTCCTTGTAAGTAGAAGGGAATACACTAGGATAAAGTGATAGTAGTCAAATGTTTTAAAATCTGGTTGCCATATGATTGAAATCCGTTTCTGTGCAGGAGTTTACAACTTTCCGTAAGAAACAAATAACAAGGAATATCTCAGAGAGGGTCAATTCAACGGAAAAGTGTGTTTTAACGCCATCTACAGTTTTGTGTTGTAAGTTTTTGCCTATTTCTTACGGTTTACCTGTTACGGAAAATTCAGCAAAATTCATTCAGAAAACTCAAGATACACATTATATTTGCCATGTAAATATCTTTAATATACGGTATATTAATCAAAATCGTTAGCCATTTTTGTGAAAGCCAAACTTTTTTCCATGTAAAGGGTAGTTTGGGGTGGGTTTCTCAAAATCTTCGTGTCGTATCCTTGGAAGATACTAAATTTAAATACCAAATTTGGTATTTTAGACTCTTCGTTTTTGAATTATCGTGCTCACGGGCACAAAATACTGTTTTACTCATATTTCCGGTGAAATCTCGGTATTGAATTTTTGGGTGGAATGCAATACTTTCTCTCTATATCATGTACATGTAACGTGTAAAAAAGACGATAAATCAACAAACCTCGTTGATGTATTCTGCACTTTTGGGTGCCAGTTTCAGCTGTGAATTTAAAGTGAAAATGAGGCAAGAAGATGTTCATCAGGAAACAGTTTAAGATGCAACCATTTATGTAGTCATGCGACATTCAAGGACTGGTGTTTCGATACTGAAACAGACGCAAATGAGGATTCTTGTTGGTGAGAAGTCGATGAGGATTGGAGTGAATATTCCACGTTGAGATCAACTCTTCAGCAAAATATAAACGATTATCATTAAAGTGTATTTTACGTTTTGTTGCGTAGTAAATATGAACTAATGGTTATTGCAATATTAGATAAATTTATTTTATATATTGCTCCATGTTTTACACTTTGGTAAGTTTTTCAAATAAATTACAAAACAAAATTTAATTAAAATTACCGAGAAACGAAAAAGCAAACAAATCCATTTACATCACGTATACCAAGAAGCGAGTTGGTGATTGGCTGGCGGGAAGCAGACGTGGCAGCGTTTGGCGGGAACGCGGCTAGCGTCTCCCGCCATTTCGATCACGTGAAGCCGCCAAAATGCTTGGGGACGCCATCCAAAAGAACAATCTCTCTCTCCAACTAGAAGATTTTCAAATGTGGTTGTTTTGAGATCCAGAAAACGCTCACAAATGAAACGGTTACAAAATACCTAACGTTTTCCTACAATATTGAGGTTTATTAAGTCTTAGAACACAGGTGCAGTTTCTAAGTGCGTTTAGGAATCATAGAAACCTCAAGTTATAGCAATTTTTATCGAATTTTTTTCCCCTCTTCCTAAAACGATTAGAATTAAAAGGAACAATTTTGGTCCCTTACTTTCTAAGCAGTTAAGCGTATGGGAAGTGCATTTCGAAAAATCTAATGTGTTCCATTCCCATCATTTTCTCTACTTCTCTGCAACAAATTATTGTTAGAAAGCTTATGCTTCTATTTACTTCATGCTAATCGAGAAAAAATTAGCAGGAATAGACTTATTACTTGCTTCCTTGTAAGTAGAAGGGAAATAAGGGAGTACCATAGGTTAAAGTGATAGTCAAAAGCTGGTTGCTATGTGACTGAAGGAATATCTAAAAAACGATCAACCCCACGAAAAATGAATACCACATAAATTATGTGTTTTAAGGTGCTCTACATTTTTTTTTTTTTTTTTTGTGTGGTAATTTTTTGTCCATCTCTTACGGTTTAGCAGTTACGCAAAATAGCGTAAAATTATTGCAGAATAAAGTAGTTTTCAGAGGCTATTCCCAGAAAATTCAAGATATACATATTAGTTGTCAGGTAAATATCTTTGATATACGATATTTTATTCAAAACCGTTTGAGCCATTTTTGAGAAAATAAAAATCTTCGAATAAAGTTCCATGTAAAGGGTAGTTTGGGGCGGGGGGCATTTTTCTCAAAATCTTTGTGTCGCATCCCTATAAGATACTGAACTTAAATACTAAGTTTGGTATTTTACCGACTTTTCGTTTTAACACATGGACACACACGGACCTTTTCTTGAAATGCTTTTTTTTTGGATACAGTAGACCCTAAGACATATATTTACGTTGAAATCTCGGTATTGAATTTTTGGGTGCAATACAATACCTTCTCTATACACTATGTACATAGTACGTGTAGAGAAAGTAAAAAGTCAAATTATGTTTTTCCTGAATCTAAACACAAAAATGTTATCACAGCATTTGCTTCTGACGCGCTTGTTCCAACAAAACTAAAATGTAAGCACACAGATAAATCTCGGTGCGTTTTGGGCAGATAAGGAATTGGAAAAGTAATACTAAAAAACCATTTGATGTTACATTTACTTAGTATTTTAATAAAAATCGGTTGCCATTTGTTTTACAAAATTAATAAAAAGCACCCATATAATGGGCAGTTTGAGGTGGGAAGATTTTGTGTCACCTGTAGACACAGAACGACGTGGGATTTTTTTTTGTAAGATACAATACCTTCTCTATCCACTACATACGTGGTTGTAAAACTGAAATTGTTCAAAGGCAACAATTTTCTTGCATTTATTTCAAGAAACTTGAATCGTGTTATAACGATCAGAATTAACTTTGACATGAATTACTTTAACTGGGAGTTATCCTGTAGCTTCAGACATGTCGTATTTCATTATTCGTGTTTGTTGTTCTTGGCCAATCAGTTCTATATATATCTCTGCATTAATAATAAAAAAAAATAACAATCAAAAAGTTCAGGAGATTTTATAAAAAAAAAAAAAAAAAAAAACCACCACCAGTTTTAAAACAAATTTCAGCTAAGACTTCTTTTCTTTAAACTCTCTGGTACAAATTTCAAAATACCTACTTACAGAGGTTAATCTAAAAATCGTGAAGTTTTAGGAACCTATTTCCCCAAATGGACCAAGCAGTTGTCAGTTGTTTCGTATGTACAGACGTAAAAGTCATGCACGAACACTCACGAACACTGATGGGTTACTCTGGCACGAGTATCATCATATGCGAGAAAGGCTCGTCAGTTGGGCGGTTCGGATTGGAGATCTACTTCAACAAACTTGGTTCACAAAGTTCAGGAGATTTTAAAATAAACCAACAGTTTTAAAATACGTTTCAGCTAACACTTATTTTCTTTAAACTTTCCAAATCTCTACCTAGAGAGGTTTTTCTAAACATTGAAGTATCTACATTTCCAATTGAATAAGCAGTTCGTCAGTTGTTTCGTGTGATGGAAGTAAACACATGAACCATTCTATGAAACAAAGACTTGCCAATGGGCGGCCCCAGAAAATCCCGGATGAATATTTATTCGGATTGCAAATTTATTTGAACAAACTTGGTTCAGTAAGTTCAGAAAAAAGACAACTTATCAATCTACCACTCCCTTTTACAAGGACAAATATAATCTTAAAAATATACCAGTCACCGGATTATGATAGGGACCAGAGGGACAATACCCAAAAAATTAGATCATGGTCTGGACAAACGCCTACTGCATACAATATCAATCAGAGGATCTATTCTCATCCTCAGAAATCATTTGTATTCATTTTAATGCTATGTAAATTAATTAAATTTGAAGTTTATCAGTCCTAATTTTATGTTTCCTGTACTTAGTTATACAATTTATTTTTATCATTGAAAATTATATTTTTTAAAAATGTTAATTGTGTAGTTATACCTTGTTTACATAGCAGCCCTCAACTGAGGAAAGTAATTAATAATAATTTAGGCACCTACTTCTCCAAATAGAGCAAACAGTTCGTCACTTGTTTCGTGAGTAAAGTCATGCAAGCAAAAACATCAACTCTGATGAATTATTCTTGCAGGAATGACACAAACAGTTGACAATTGGGCGGTCCTGGCTCAATATTTGGATTGCAGATTTATTTTTGAAGACCAACAACATATGCGTAAACTTGTGTTTTCTTCGCATCTGTTAGCTTACCCTCCGGGCGAGACGTGGTTAACCAAAAAATCTTGCCCAAAACCTCAAACAACTGACGTCTTGGCATTGAGAAGCAGTCCCTCGTGTGTTTTGTTCCTTCGCCCCTTCCAGGACCCTTCCTAGCGAGGGATCATGTCTGCAGACCCCTTAATGGAAGCTATCAGAAAAGGATTATACGACAGGCAAAGAAGCTTGCAGCTCAAGATCGTGAATGACAATAATAATAATAAGGATAAAAGCCTTGTGTCGTCACCAATCTGTCGGGGCTTTCACCCGCACATGAAGCAGATATACACATCTGCCATGAACAATCAGAAGTTTTACTCCCGAACGTGAGTTGTACCAACGTAACCCTGAATGCATTTCATTGGGGCTCTAGCTCCAGATAAACTTGGCTTCGCTTTGCGGCTTAGGACGCGCCAAGTAAAGCAGAAGTTCACGTTTCCATTGGGAACGGAAATCATTTGGGTCCGTTGCACCGGAATACAATCCGCGTGTTGAAGTCAGGACGAACTGAAATCGTTTTCAAGATACGGAGTTCGAGTATAAATATATGAAGCTTTTATTTGGTGGACTTGGTTTTGCGTTGGCGACACTGTTACATATTATTATATACAGGCTTTCGGTTGCTGAATGTTTTTGGTGAGAATAAATTGCGAGCTCGAAACGATTACAAAAATATCTTGTGTTCCATTCACATGACTTTTTCAACATCTCTGTAACACATTATTGTTAATAACCTTCTTCTTGTATCTACGTCATGATAATAAAGATAAACATTAACAGAAATAGTCTTATTGCTTGCTCCTTGTGAGTAGAAGGGAATACACTAGGATAAAACCGACCGTTTTAAAATGTTGCTATGGGAATGAATCGAGTTTCTTTGCGTGACCACGAGTTGAAAAGTTCTCTTAAGTATTTTAAAACTGAAACCAATAACAAGGAATATCTCGAAAACGGTCACTGCACGACAAAACGTAAGCAGATCTACATTTTTATGTAGTAAGTTTTTATGTATCTCTTACGGTTTACAGCTATGTAAAATTCAGAAAAATTCATCCAGAATTGAGGTCTTCAGAAGCTATTCCCTGAAAATTCAGACTTTATTTATTTGTCATGTAAATATCTAAAATGTAAGAATTTTAACCAAAACCGTTAGTCATTTTTGAGAAAACCAACATTTTCGAAATTTTTTCCAAGGGTAGGGGACTTTCTTGAAAATCATCCTGTCGCGTCCTTGGAGGATACTGAACTTGAATATTAAGTTTGGTATTTAACGGATTTTTGTAAGGCGTTTCAAAATATATATTTGCGGTGAAATCTGAGTATTGAATTTTTGTGTGCGATACAATACCTCTCTTTAGACTATGTACATAGCACGTAAAAACTCACAAGTTTTATTACACCAGTTCTTGGCAAGTTTAACGAAGAAAACAAAATGACGAACGTGGAGCATATTGCGTATTCAATACGGATTGCGTACTCAACTCGATTTGGAAACGGGTAAGTGTTCCCATGTGTGTGATACGCGCGTATGTAAGTGACAAAAAGTGTAGTTTGTTATAAACGCAATACATAAGTGAATTAGTGTTATTATTTGTGTGAACCCCCCCACATTTTGACAGTGAAACACTACTGCAGATGGGAAATCTGTGAAAGTGTATATAAAACATCTTATTGAAGCTTATATCAGTTATTATATACATTAATAGTAATATTTTTGTCAAATATCAACATTCTAACTTGCATGATTATTCAAATAATAATTTGTCTAAATTAAGTCACGTGATGCACTTTTAAAACCATTCCCAGTTTTACAGTAATTAAGTTTACAAATAGATCTTTTATTTTTCTTATATTGACGCTAATCATTGTAGATTTTGGAGAAGTTTATTATAGTTTTCTTTAATACTCTTTTGAGAGGCAGGATAAAATGTTTAAAATAAATGAGTAAAAAACTGGACCGCGTGAAGCATTCCGAGTATAAAAAAGTGTTGCAAGGTTTAGAATTGGGAGCGTCAGTGCGCCAAGTTGAAAAACAATAATTTTTTAAACATTTTCACAATTTTAGTGAAAGTTCACAGTTGAATCACCAGAACTCTGGTGAGTGGTAAAGGTAGAAGTTCAGAAGAGATGCAAACCACTGTGAAAGAGAACAAAATATCTCAAAATGAAAAATTCAGTTTTTACTGAGCTTGGTATTTAAGTTAAATATCTGAAGTTAAAACTCTGCAATATTTTTTACAGTTCACATCTTCTTAACGCATTCCGAATCACTTGGTGGTTATGTTTTGCTTTAAGCAAAGTCCAGCAACCATTTAACGTAATGAGTTACATTTTTAAAGTTATATTCAGCAACACCTTTGCTCTTGATTGACGAGAAACAGAACACTTCTGTTCATTACAAGGAAAGCTTTTTTAATAATCGTCGTTAACATTTTAGTAAAAAAAATGATTTTTAAATTAAAAAAACTACTCCATATACATAAAGTTTTGTCCTTAAAATAAAGTATATTTATCTGAAAATGTGGGGCAAAAATTTCAGTCCTTAGTGTCAGTAAGTTTCTGAGATAATGGGGCATTTATATAGAAAATTTTACTTCAGAAATTTCTTTCCACCATAAAATTAAAAAAAAAAAAAAAGAAGAAAAAAGTAATCAACTTTCCAAACACAACTTCGCAGTAAACACTTCGAAACTCTCACATTGAAGAAAACCTGAGTGAGAACAGCTAAAGTAAAACTTTCCCATCAAAATAAGAAAAGTATATCTTCCCCAACATTAATAGTGTATTAAAATGTTTTAAAAAACACTACGCAAGAATATTTTCAACAATATTTTTAACTATTTAGAATTAGCGTACTTCTATGAACGTTATACCAAAATGAGCGGGAGATTTCAAATATTCATATGCAATTAAAACATTAAAATGGAAATAATAATAATAAAAAAAATCCAATTACATACATTTATTTGACCTATGCGTTTTAATTCCCGGTATAAAGTATTTGCATTTCTGTTTTTGCAGACAATCCGAACACAAACTTATATTTGGAACATTTTCAGGTTCATTTCTCCTTTGAGAACACACCCTAGTTTAACGTCTATCTTTTCTGAAGGTTTTCGCTGTCTCCACATATTCGTCTTCAGGCGTGACCTAATTGGCCATCAGGGAAGAGATGCAACACACCATGCCCAAGGCAGGACTCGAACCCGCGATCCCCTGTGTAGAGTTCGCCAGAAATAAGTCGTCGCGCAGAAGTATGATCGGTACAGCGATTCCGAACGGAAGTACATCGCAATTTGTTCCACTTCCCCATTTGACTAAACTCAAGTAAACCACGAAAAATATTAATTCTCTTGACAAATGTAAGTATTTTGGTACTTTTTGCTTGATGAATGGGTTATTTTATGCAAATGCAAGGCCTGGGTTGGGCGCCGCTTGTTGGCGGGAAAATTTGGCGGGAAAGGGGTTTGATGACGCCGGTATCGTCCGGAGCGTCCAGAGCGTCTATCATCAGATGCCCTTTTTTGGAATCGCACGTGGAATAATTGAGAAATTGCTTTAGAAGAAAAATCTTCGTGTCATACCTGGAAGATGCTGAACTCACCAACATTTAACCGAATTTTCGTTATGTTCAGAGACACTTTTTGAGTTACAGGGGAATATAAGGTGTACTTTCAGTGAAATCTCTGTTACTGGAATACAATACTTCCTCTACATGTACGAAGTACAGAGTTTGACTTGGTGTAAGATACAAATCAATAAACTTATCAGCAAATGAACACTAAAACCTTGAAGTGTGGGCTAAAGCGCCCAGGGCCGTGTTCGCCCCCAAATTGCAGACAGACCACAAATAATGGTGTTAGGGGCTCGACTGTGTGTCGGCAGGGAGCACAAAGGAAGCTGGCACGCGCTTCTACCTGCCCGCCGACCCTCGTCAGGAGTTTTTCTGTCACAAAGTGTGTATTTAACCACACATGGGCACGCGACCCCCGCCAACAAAAACTGCCCTTTCTTGCGAAAAGCAGGTTGTTAACATCACAAATTGCGGCGAGGGGCAAACAGGTGGGCGGTTTTTGTGGCTTCTTGAACCAAAAACGCACCAGGTAGCGACCGATGAAAGAATCCTTCTTCAGAAACACACTTAACACTAGTGAAGTTAACTGAGTGAAAATAACTTACATGGTCAACCTGGGGACTACATGGCCTGTGTAATTCCTTAAGTGTAACCAAAAGTAGAATAGAGCAAAGAAAGTGTTGAGTCTTACCTTGTTGCTTCATTACCTTCAGCTGGCGATCTTCAATCTTCTGATGACCGCTAAGCAAATAACCGAACGTTACCAAAATAAAAAATAAACTACTACAAGAAGTTCCTCAAGTTTGTTTTAACTTCACTTAAAAAAAGAACTGTTCACTCGATGCTGTGTGCTGTAGCACCATCGTGGTGGTACGCGCGTCCGCTTCTTGGCCGTTGTGGACCTGCAGGTAGGGTGCTATTAGCATAAAGTCCATGACCTTAGGATGGTCATTAACCCTGCCAACAAGTTTTGGCGCCTAAAACTGTAACCTCTGGCTTACTGACGCAATAAAAAAAAATAAGCAAACGCGTGTAAAAGTTAAGGTAGAGAGATGTGAATGCAAGGAAATGTGAGACGCGACGATAAAACGCACTAATTATAGCAATTAATTGGGAAATTACCTCCAACTCGGAGCGCCGTGGTCGACCTGACGCACTTTTCCTCGGTCATCATCCCAAGTGCCCGAACACTGCCTTCTGCCTTGGTCGTCGCTGCCAATGAAGGAGGGAAAAAATAAGAGACGAAGAAAAGAAAGAAGGTCTAAAGAAAGGGGAAGGTAGGGGGTAAAAAAGGGAGGGAAAAGAAAAAGAGGGGTAGTGTATATGTGTGCCACGCCTTGGAAGGCAACACTTTCACTGCACACGTCTTCTCCACACGACACTCAACACTCCACTGAGACGTTTGTCCACGGCGCTCCATTCCTCATCGCCTTATCATAATTTATCGTCTAACTCCGCCCCTCTCTCGCTTCCGGTGACGTATCAGAGCTGCGCGCGCACCTCACAGGCTCCTCCCCTACCCGTGTACGCCTACCGCTCTTCCCCCACCACCAACCTCCCAGCTACGCCTTCATTTTTTTGTTCTCTGTGCGACTCCCTCCCCCTCTACACTGTTGCCGGTTGCCATGGCAGCGGGCAATGTAGTTCTGGATCCTGCCACGGCCACGGCGCGCTTGTTGACAGTTGCAGCGCTGTCTGTTGGGCAATAGGAGAACTTCTACTGGTGTTCTGTCGGTAATGCAGATATAAAACAAAAATTGAGTATTATTTCAAGTGATGTGGATATCACAAAAAATCTGATGTGTTGCATTCACTTGACTTTCTCTACATCGCTGTAACAAATTCTTGTTAAAAAGCATATTCTTCTTATGATAATCGAGATAAACATCAATGTTGTATATAATAAATTATATTTATTTATACATTTTAACACTACTTTTTGATACTCTTTGTTTTATGTGCATGCAAAAAAGGAAGTAGGTGTGCTTTTCTACAGCACATTCAGTATACTCCAGATCTCAAAAGCAAATTGTGTGATTATATGTCTATTCTGCTGTTTTTGTTACCCGTGCTTTTAGCACTACAGCTTTATACATTATTTTTTTCGTAGTATATAAAGATATGCCTTGACAGGTTCTATGTTCAGTGGCTTCCTGGTCTAAACGAACCTACAGAATGCTTTCTAATCTAATCTAACATTAACAGAAATTGTCTTATTACTTGCTTCCTTGTGAGTAGATGGGAAATAAGGGAGTACACTAGACTAAAGTGATATTTAAATCTTTTAATGCTGGTTGAATTCCGTTTCTATGCAGAGCCACGAGTTTACAATTTTCCGTGTGAGAAAAGTTTAAGTATTTTACATCTGAAACAAATAACAAGGAATATCTCCGAAATGGTGAATCCCACGTAAAAAACGTATATGACATAAGCTGTATGTTTTAACCTGATCTACATTTTTTGTATAGTAGGTTTTTGTCTATCTCATACTTTACCAGATACGCAAAATTCAGCAAAATTCATTGAGAATGACGAGGTATTAGAGGCTATTACCAGATATTTTTTATAAATACATCTTTACTATACGGCATTTTAATCAAATTCGTTACGGCCATTAATTTCAGAAAATCGAAAATTTCGATTTCCACATAAAAGGTAGGTGGTGGTGTCGCGTCCCTGGGAGATACTTAACTTAAGTACCAAGTTTGCTATTTTACAAACTTTTCGTTTTTGAGTTATAGACACACGGACACACACACACACACACACACACCGACCTTTTTCTGAAAATAAACCTAAAAGGCGCATTTCCGGTGAAATTTCGGTATCGAAAGTTTGAGTGGAATACAATATCTTCTCTATAGCTATGTACGTAGTACCTACCTGTAGAGAAAGTAAAACTTGTAAAAATTTTAAATATAATTTTGTTTTCATAATAAAATGAATGTTTCTCGGAAACTTATAATTTGTAAATCTTAATATACAAATTGGCCTTACGATAAACGTGTATCATCATTCAAGTGTTACAACTATTATTTAAGTTACGAAACAGAAAATAGATATTGCAATATGGTCAAGTCATTGCAATTGTACAGTGAGCAGCATCCGTACAACCTGAACCATTTTAATAGGCCATGCCTTCTCTCTGAAAGCTCATAGAAATGAGAAATCTGTTTTAATGATCTCAATGACAGCAATGCCATCTGTGGACAGTATTCAATGGAAATTACGAGCATTCTCATAACAGCAACTTGGAGAGCGTGTGAACACCAATTCCTTGCTAACAACACAACGGCAATTTCTAAGAGAATTTAATGTTCCGACAATTTTATCGCTAGCAAGTGAGAGTGGAAAACATAGACCACCAATGAGTGCAGAGATTGTTGGAAGAAGGTTAGTGAGCTCTCCTGACCTTCAATCGCATAGCAATCAGTTTTTAAAACATTTGACTATCTCTTTTACCCTTATATCCCTTCTGCTTACAAGAAAACAAGCAATAAGACAATTTCTGCTAATATTTAGGATTTATTATGCTATTTTTACTTTCTCTACACGTACTATCTACATACTGTATACAAAACGTATTGCACTCAACCAAAAATTTCGAAACCGAGATTTCACGAAATATATGTTTTAGAGTCCTCCTCTGTATCAAAAAAAAACAACATTTTCAGGAAAAGGTCCGTGTGTGTCCGTGTCTGTGAACACGATAACTCGAAAACGAAAATTCGGTAAAATACCAAACTTGGTATTTAAGTTCAGTATCTTCCTGGGATGCGACACGAAAATTTTGAGAAAAATCCCCCCACCCCAAACTACTGTTTACATGCAACGATTTTCGAAAATTTTGAAATTTTCAAAAATGGCTCTAACGATTTTGATTAAAATGTGATATACTAAAGATATTTACCTGACAAACAAAATGTATATCTTGAATTTTCTAGGAATACTTTATTTTACATAACTGCTAAACCGTAAGAGATGGACAAAAAGTTACCTCAAAAAAACGTAGAGCACGTCCAAATACACAATTTATGTTATATACAATTTTTTTCGTGGACTTGATCAATTTTGAGATATTCCTTGTTTTGGGTTTCGGCTTTAAAAAAACTTACTTTTCACATACAGGAATTTGTCAACTCGTGTCCATACAAACAAAGGAACTTCACTCACATGCAACCAGCTTTTGACTATCACTTTATCCCACAGTACTCCCTTATTTCGCTTCTACTTACAAGGAAGCAAGTAATAAGACTATTTCTACTAATTTTTTCTCAATTAGCATGAAGTAAATAGAAGAGTAAGCTTCTTAAAAATAATTTGTTGCAGAAATGTAGAGAAAGTCATATGAATGGAACACATCAGATTTTTTATTTTATGTTTCCTATCCTTAAAAGAAACTTATATCTTAGGAGATGCAGATAATGTTACACCCGCTAATCCCTTAATAATATTTAAATCTTTTATCTAAATATAAATTCAAATTAATAAATATAAAACAGACGAACTCATGATTAGCAGATAGAAGAATAAACTTTTGTAATAATGACTAATTTTTTTTCCAATCAAACCGTATGTATGGACGGGAGTTGGATAAATAGAGTCAGACTGAAAAATGCAAGCTTTCCTGTTGGTTTACTGGGAAAATATGAATTAGTGGAGCATATCGTCAGTGGTTAAAGCAACCGGCTAGAACTTGGAAGATCCTTTGTTAATATCCCGTCTATGGCACTCTAGCTTTCCAGCTTCTGTCCCTACACATGGGGAAACCATTCTGATGTGCTTCAAATCATATAACATTTTCAAGCTGTTCTACAGGCAATTTTTTCCAACAAAATATATTCTTTTATCTGTCTATGTCTCGATAATCAAGCTAAACATTAACAGAAATAGTTTTATTACTTGCTTCCTTGTAAGTAGAAGGGAAATAAGGGAATACTATAGGCTAAAGTGCTAGTCAAATATGTTATAAGCTAACCGCTTTGTGAAACAATTAAGATTCGGTTCGCTTTGCATGGTCCTGTTTGAGAAAAAATAATTAGTTTAAAATTAAAACCAATAGCAATGAATATCTCAGTAACGGCCAACTCTACAGAAAAAAATTATGTGGTATAAATTATGTCTTTTTAACGAGATGTAAATGTTTTGTGTAGTAACTTTTTGTCTATCTCTTGCGGTTTAACCGTTATGCGAATGAAGAGCTCTTCAAGGACCATTTCCAGAAAATTCAATGTATATATTTGATATATGTGATGTGAATATCTTTAATGTATAATATTTTAATAGAAATCGTTAGCCATTTTTGGGAACATTAAAGTTTTCGAACAATGTTCCACGTAAAGGGTAGTTGGATGTGGAGGATTTTCTTGAAAATCTTCGTGTAGCATCCTTGGAAGATACCAAACTTAAATACCAACACACACACACATACACACATGGACCTTTTTCTAAAAATCCTATTTTCAGACTCAGGGGAGCTCGAAACTTAGGTATATTTCTGATGAAATGTCGGTATCGAAATTTTGAATGGAAATAGTATATTGGGTACTAAGAACTGTAAGTTATATTATCAGGTCGAGAATGTATATTGGGAATACGAGATCTGATAAGTAACTTACAGTTCGTCGTTAATAGCCAATTACTTTTTGAAATACTGGAAAAAACCGTAAACAAAACAATAATAAATCAAAATTGCTTTTCAATGTGAACAAATGAAAGGCTACATCTAAATTATATGGACAAAGCCTTCTTATACACTCTCTTGTTAATGCAATAGATTCTTTACTTGAAGTAGCACATGTTACGTCATTTGCTAATTGTACTGTAAGTATTAATGACCTCTCAAACTCTTACAGTGCTTGTTGCCATGGCAATTAATAAAGGAATTGTAAATTTAGCTTACATTACCAAACATTTGTTCGGATTGATTAACTTGCATATCAGTATTTCAAAGACAATAATTTGTGTAACCACTATGTACATGGTAAACTATAATAAGCACGAACTGACCTAATAGTTGGTTTAACTGTGAAACTGTGACTTACGACATTGATCATCTTATGGTTTACTGGAAAACAAGCTAGTCAGTTCGGGAATTTAATGTCCTGTAGGTATGTTGGCATGGTAACTCAATGGTTCAAATTCTGGCTATGACATTGCACTTTTACTTTCTCTACACGTGCTATGTACATAGGGTTTAGAGCAGTTAGGTATTATAGTCCACCCAAAAATTCGGTACCAAGATTTCACCGGAAATATATGTTTTAGGGTCCTCTGTATCTAAAAAAAGCATTTTCAGAAAAAGGTCCGTGTGTCTGTGTGTGTGTCCGTGGTCTGTGAACACGATAACTCAAAAACTAAAACTCGGTAAAATACCAAATTTGGTATTTAAGTTTAGTATCTTCCAGGTATGCGACACGAAGGTTTTGAGAAAAATCCCCCCGCCCCAAACTACCCTTAACATGGATCTCTAACGATTTTTATTAAAATATCGCATGTTAAAAATATTTACTTAGCAAATAAAATGTATGTCTTGAATTTTCTGGGAATAGCCTCTGAAGACTATTTTATTCTGGATGAATTTTACGGTTTTGCATAACTGCTAAACCGTATGAGATGGACAAAAACTTAACACACAAAAAATGCAGAGCACGTTAAAACACACAATTTATGTTATATACATTTTTTCGTGGAGTTGATAGTTTTTGAGATATTACATGTTTTTAGTTTCTGCTTTGAAAAACTTATACTTTTCTCATACAGAAATTTGTCAACTCCTGTCCATACAAACAAAGGAACTTCAGTCACATAGCAACCAGCTTTTGACTGTCACTTTAACCTATGGCACTTCCTTATTTCACTTCTACTTACAAGGAAGCAAGTAATGAGACTGTTTCTGCTAATTTTTTCTCCATTAGCATGAAGTAAATAGAAGCATAAGCTTTTTAACAATAATTTGTTGCAGAGATGAGAGAAAGTCCTGTGAATGCAACTCACAGAGAACTTGTCCCTTTGAAAGGTTTCTTCAACAGAAAGTAGCGTAGTTGTACAGATCTTAGATAAAACTCTTTAACCAGAATTGTACCTTGCATTTCCCCAAATTACCAAATAATTTAGACAATTAAGGCGTATAATGAAGTGAAGGTTAGGTTCTGTTTCGAGAGCTCGTAACTCAGACGGAGCTGTGTAATTGTTGAGTTAAAAATGGGAATTATAACTGACGGATGGTCCAAGCAGGTGATAATGTTGTAAGCTAGGCATGAATATTTATACCAGTTATATAACTTCCAGCATTTAGTGCTCCTGTTTTCAAAACAGGACCTTAGCAATTATAGAAACTCGTAACTTAAGGCTTTGCACACTCAAATTTCATGAACAATCACAACAAAATGAACTTTTTTACTTTCTCTACACATACTATGTGCATGCTGTATAGAGAAGGTATTGTATTGCACCCAAAAATTCCATACCGAGATTTCACCGCAAATATATGCTTTAGGGTTCCCTGCATCAAAAAAAAATTAGAATAAAGTCCGTGTGACTCCGATCTCAAAAATGAAAAATTGGTAAAATAACAAATTTATATTTAAGTTTATTATCTTCCAGGGATGGGATACGAAGATTTTGAGAAAAATCCTCTCACCCCAAACTACCCTGGAAAATTTTTCGAAAATTTTGAATTTCTAAACAATGGCTCTGACGATGTTCAGTAAAATGTCGTATATTAAATATATTTACATGAAAAATAAAATTATATCTTACATTTTCTGGAAATAAGCTGTGAAGACATCTTTATTTTGGATGAATTTTGCGTAACTGGTAAACCATAAGAGATAGATAAATGCTTACTGCACAAAAAATGTAGATCACGTTAAATTAGACAATTTATATCATACACGTCTTTTTCGTTGAATTGGCCATTTCTGAGATATCCTTGTTATTTGTTTCAGATTCAAAATACTTCAACTTTGCTCGCGCGGAAAGTTAACTCCTGGCCCTGCATGGAAACGGATTTCATCCACATGGCAACCAGTTTTAAAAGATTTGACTATCGTTTTTGTCTAGTGTTTTCGCTTATTTCCCTTCTACTAACAATTTCTGCCAATGTTTATCTCGATTATCATAAAATAGATAGAAGAATATGTTTTTAACAGTACTTTTTACAGCGATGTGGAGAAAGTCATGTGAATGGAACACATAATTTTTTTGGGCCAGATGTCTTATGATATTGCTTGTGATAATTTTAGATTTTCAGAAATCATTACCCCAATAAAAAAATCACACCATACATTTTTAAAAATATTATATTGAAATTAAAGTTTTATGGTACATGAATTTACACTTATATATCTATATCATATTTCTTTTTATATTGAGCCCGAACTAATGTAGAAAAATATTAATTTTTATACTCTCCAAAAACCTTGATTTTCTCAAACGTTTATAATTATTTATTTCTTAAAATGTTAGCATTTATTCCAAAAAGTTTATCATACTTTTCTTTATCTATTATTATAATAATAATAATCAGTGATGTTTTAGTCCATAGTTAATAGGAAATAAAACCTGTCTTTATATTCTAACAAAAGGCGCTAACAAAACATAAACCTCAGATTCTATAAAGCGTAAAATACCTTTAACAACGGTCATATATAACTAAATACAATTTCCTTGAATTTTCTGGAAATAGATGCATCTTGGACTGCTTTTCAAATTTACGTGATGAACCGTGAAAATTATCTTTTTCGCTCATTTTTTACTTTCTCAATGTACGTAGTAGCTAGAGAAGGTATTGTATTCCACTCAAAAATTCGATATCGAGATTCACCGGAAATATATATACACATATTGAGGTCCCCTGGGTCCGAAAATGTTTTTTAGAAAAAGGTCCATGTGTTTCTGTGTGTGTGTGTGTGTGTGTGTGTGTGTGTGTGTGTGTGTGGACAGCATAGCTCAAATACAAAACTTGGAATTTATGTTTAGCACCTTTCAAGAAAATCTCTGATTAAAAATACCTTTTACATGGATTCCTTTAAGCATTTATTTTTCTCAAAAATGACTAAAACGTTTTTGACTAAAATATCACATATTAAAAATGTTTACATTACAAATAAAATACATATTTTAAATTTTCTGGGAATAGCCTCTGAAGATCTCTTTATTCTGGATAGATTTTTCAGAATTTTATATAACTGATAAACCGTTAGAGATAGACAAAAACTTACTACACAAGATATGTAGATCCCATTAAAACACATCGTTTATGCCATATACGTTTTTCTTGTGGACTTGACCGTTTTCGAGATATTCTTTGTTATTGGTGTCAATTTTAACCGGGATCGTGAAAATCGAAACGAACCGCAATTATTTCCCATAGCAACGAGCTTTTAAAACATTTGATTATCACTTTTCTCTTAATTTTTATCTAGATTACCATAATGTGGATAAAAGAATACTTTTCTATCACAATAGTTTTACAAGGAGGAGCAGAAGAAAGCCATATGAATGGAACACAACAGATTTTTATCTAGATTACCATGACATGGATAAAAGAATAATTTTCTCTAAGGATAGTTTATACATGGAAGAGCAAGAGAAAGTCATGTGAATTGAACAATAGATTTTTACGTTAAATTCACAAATGAAACTAGTACACAAAATTGCAGAATATAATGTATATATTGTTGATTTATCCTGTATTAATGTTTCTCAAAACATATCGTTTCCGCAATAAACAAATTTAATTAAATATACAAGGTATAGTAAAATACTGTGAACATATATAAGACACTTTACAAAATTATGTTTAATATCTCGCTGCTCTCACAACAAATTTCGACAAGTTCCTTTTATTAATATCTGGTAATATTACTCTAAAACTTCAGTATGCAATTTTTAAAATGAAAATTTCGCAGCTGTTGTTTTTATAGATTCCTGTATCTTATAGTGATGAAACAATTAGAATACTCGAGTACTTGTTATATAATGACAGGTCAAATGTCTAACTTTTGTACCTTCTATTTGGTCCCGTAGTTATTCACTAACACAGTAATTTAGAAATAGAGATGAAGCTGTGAACATTGAAACAAAACTCCTCTTTATTACAAATCATCTGCGATTCCAATACGTTCGCACTATTTCTGCAATACAATTTTCTTCGCTTCGACGCAACTATAAACTCCAGTCGAAAGGGCTCATGAATTCAGTTGATTTAACATTGGTGTATCAAGTATATCAGTGAAGACACACATCTACATCCTGTAAACATTTCAGTCTCATATCTTAAATAGTTTCTGAGATAATGACTCATGAATTCAGTTGATTTAACATTGGTGTATCAAGTATATCAGTGAAGACACATCTACATCCTGTAAACATTTCAGTCTGATATCTTAAATAGTTTCTGAGATAATGACTCATGAATTTAGAGCTTGGTGAGAAAATACTTTTTTCTACGACCGAGCGTAATTGAGTAGTTTACGAGCTCATTTCAAAGTTGATTTTTACGGAATCCACGCGCAAAGAAGTGCAGCAAGCGTAAAGTGATTTTGTTCCAACTTCACGATACTAATGTGTCTACATTGGTTATAGCAGGCCGTGACAAAGCAATATTATTGTTGTTCTGTGATGAGAATTATGGTATCCTTAGAGCTGCTGCGAAAGAAGCAGAACCAAATTTACTTCCTGCTAAATCCCGAAAAGTTTATGAGGCACAATATGAGAAGTGTGTTCAGAAAAGAACGAACTATAACCCTTGATGAATGACTCAAACTTAATCTCAAATTTATTTCATCACTCATCGCTTTTCTTTTAATATCAGAAAATTCTCATAGGAAAAACATTGTGTGATACGCGAGTGTAAAGTTTCTTTTTGATTCTCGACTGCGTCTCGTTCCACAATATTCCCGCTCGAATCAAAACAATAACTTTACTCTCTTACATCATACATAACTATTAGAATATTTAATGTAATTTTTCAATCTGACTCTACCTATCCAACTCTTGACCTACACACGGCTTGTCTGAAAAAAAATCCGATGTTTCATTTGCATGACTTTCTCTACATTTCTGTAACAAATTATTGTTAAAAAGCTACTTCATGATAATTGACAAACATTAGCAGAAATGTTTTCTTGTAAGTAGAAGGGAAATAATGAAATGCACTAGGCTACAACAATAGTCAAATCTTTTAAAATCTGTATTCTCAGGAGTTGACAAATTCCCGTATGTGAAAAGTTTTAAGTTTTTTAAAACTGAAACCATAACAAGGAATATCTCTAAAATTATCAACTCCACGAAAAAAATGTGTATAATATAAATTGTGCGTTTCAACCTGATCTACATATTTTGTGTAGTAAGGTTTTTCTATCTCTTATTGTTTACCAGTTATGCAAAATTCCGTAAAATTCATCCAGAATAAAGTAGTCTCCAGAGGCTATTTCCAGAAAATTCAAGATATACATTTTATTTGTCAGATAAATATCTTTAATATACAATATTTTAATCAAAATCGTTAGAGGCATTTTTGAGAAAATCAAAAATTTCGAAAACTTTTCCATGTAAAGGGTAGTTCTTCAAAATCTTCGTGTTGCATCGTTGGAAGATGCTGAACTTATATGCCAAGTTTGATACTTTACCGACATTTTGTAGGTCACAAATGATAAAAAACAGCCTAATTTTATTTTCACTCTTTACCTATCTATGTCTGATTTATGTAAAAGCTGTTTTACCGCATGATATTCATTAACTTTGATATTATAGTTTTAAACACAGAAACTGTTTGGATTAGACTTTGTATGTCAGTAAGAGCTTCAGGTCTGAGTTACAGTACCCATTAGCCATTCATGAGGAGCGGAGTAAAGAAACAAAAAAACAGCAATCTTGAAGCAGCGTCATTTTCTGATGATTCATCACCTCTAGGAACAGGTTGCAACGCCCAGTACACATAGCATAGTGTTTGGAAGCGCTCGTAGTCATCATCCGCTTCTTTCACATTCCCTCAATAACTCTTACAACTTTTAAACGTGTATCTTCCCTTAATAACATTATATAGGTAGAGCCTGAGGTGTTCCATTCACATGATAATCCAGAAAAGTTTAGGAGAAATAGTCTTATAACCTGCTTCCTTGTAAGAAATAAGGGAGTACCATAGGTTAAAGTGATAGTCAAAAGCTGGTTGCTATGTGACTGAAATTGCTTTGTTTGTATGGACAGAAGTTGACAAATCCCTGTATGAGAAAAGTTTTTCAAAGCTGAAACCAAAAAGAAGGAATATCTAACAAATGTACATGACATAAATTGTGTGTTTTAACGTGCTCAGCATTTTTTGTGTGATAAGTTTTTGTCCATCTCCTACGGTTTAGCAATTATGCAAAATTCCGTAAAATTCATTCACAATAAAGTAGTCTCCAGAGGCTACTCTCAGAAAATTCAAGATATGCATTTTAGTTGTGGTGTAAAGGTCATTAATATATAATATTTTAATCAAAATTTTCGAAAAAAGTTTCATGTAAAGGTAGTTTGGGGTGGGAGGGATTTTTCTCAAAATCTTTGTGTCGCATCCCTGGAAGATACTAAACTTAAATACCAAGTTCAGTATTTTATCGACTTTTCGTTTTTTAGTTATTGTGTTCACAGACACATGGACACACACACGGACTGAAAATGCTTTTTTTACATACAGGGGACCCTAAAACATGTATTTTCGATGTTTTGGGTGGAGTGCAATACCTTGCCTATACACTATGTACACAGTACGTTTAGAGAAAGTAAAAATTCAGTACCATAGCCGAGATTTGAGCCACGGATCTCCTGGTCTCTAGCCGGTAGCTCTACCACTAAGCTACCATGGCAGCATACCTGCATGACATTAAATGTTTCAACTGACGCGCATGTTTCCCGGTAAACCACAAGATGACAACCCAATGGTGACTTACAATGTTGCAAGTTTATAGTTTGAGCGACTATTATCGTCATATAGTTTTAATGTAACTGATTTTACTTTCCCTACCCATACCTACTAGGTATTGCATTTCACTCAAAAATTCGATACCCAGATTTCACCGGAAATAGTCGTTTTAGAGTCCCCTGTATCAAAAAAAAAAAAAAAAAGCATTTTTAAAAAAACCATATATGTACGTGTGTCCGTGTATGTGAACACGACAACTCAAAAACGAACACTCGGCAAAATACCAAACTTGGTATCTAAGTTTGGTATCTTCCAGGGATGCGACACGAAAATTTTGAGAAAAATCCCCCCACCCCAAACTACCCTTTACATGGAAAAATGTTCGAAAATTTTGAAATTTTCAAAAATGGCTTTAACAATTTTGATTAAAATATACTGTATTAAAGAAATTTACCTGACAAATAAAATGAATTTTTTAAATTTTCTGGGAATAGCCTCTGAAGGCCATTTTATTCTGGATGAATTTTACGGAATTTTGTATAACTGCTAAACCGTAGGAGATGGACAAAAACTTGCCATACAAAAATGTAGAGCACTTTAAAACACACAATTTATGTTATATATATTTATTTGTGGAGTTGATGGTTGTTTTTGGTTTCAGCTTTGAAAAATTTATACTTTTCTCATACAGGAATTTGTCAACTCGTGTCCATACAAACAAGGGAACATTACTCACATAGCAACCAGCTTTTGACTATCACTTTAACCTATGGTACTCCCTTATTTCGCTTCTACTTACAAGGAAGCAAGGAATACGACTATTTGTGCTATTTTTTTCTACATTAGCGTGAAGTAAATAGAAGCATAAGCTTTTTAACAATAATTTGTAGCAGAGATGTAGAGAAAGTCATGTGAATGGAGTACATCAGATTTTTATTAATATACTGCATGCTTAAATATTTACATGTCAAATAAAATGTATATCTTGAATGTTTTGGGAATAGCCTCTGAAGACCTCTTCATTCTGGGTGACTTTTATATAACAGAAGGATAGACAAAAACTTACTACAGAAAAAATGTAGAGCTCATTAAAACTCAAAATTTATGTTAAAGTTTTTGAGGCGTTAACCATTTTTGAGCTGTTCAGTTTTATTGGTTTGAATTCTAAATTACATATTTCTTCCAATGTTAAGTCGCTTATCATCTTTACCAAGTACTAACTAAATATTTAGTACTTAGAGAATGTACTTGCTCAAAAATTTGATATCAAAATTTCACCGGAAATCTTGATTTGAGGAACGCAGAATTAAAAAATCTGATGTGTTCCATTCTCATAGCTTTCTCTGCATCTCTGCAAAAAGTATTGTTAAAAAGCTTAGGCTTCTGTTTACTTAATGCTAATCGAGAAAAATTAGCAGAAATAGTCTTATTACTTGCTTCCTTGTAAGTAGAAGGAAAATAAGGGAGTACTACAAGTTAAAGTGATAGTCAAAAGCTGGTTTCTATGTGACTGAAGTTCCTTTGTTTGGACACGAGTTGACAAATTCCTGAAAAGAGAAAAGTATGTTTTTCAAAGCTGAAATTGAAAACAAGGACTATCTTAAAAACGATCAATTCCACGAAAAAATGTGTATAACATAAATTGTGTGTTTTAATGTACTCTACATTTTTCGTCTGGTAAGTTTTTGTCTATCTCTTACGGTTTACTAGTTATACAAAAGTCATCCAGAATGAAGAGGTCTTCAGAGGCTATTCCCAGAAAATTGAAGATGTACACTTTATTAATGAAGTGATATGCGGTATTTTAATCAATGTCGTTAGAGCCATTTTTAATAATTTGAACAGTGCGAAAAAAGTTCCGTGTAAAGGGGCAGTTTAGGATGGGGGGATTTTCTTGAAACATCCTCAAACCGCATCTGTGCAAAACACTGAACTAAATACCAAGTCTGGTATTTTTTCGCTTTCGAATTATATTGTTCACACGAGCCTTTAATATTGCATTTTGAGCGAAATCTCGGTATCGAATTTTTCGGTGAAATGCAATACTTTTCCTAACTAGTGTACATATTAGAGAAACTAAAGGTAACTCCTTACTTGTTAATTTTAAATATCAGTAAAGACATTTCTGATGTTTCCTGGGCTCATTTTAACTTACGTTGGTAATGTATTTTATTACAAAAACTTTTACAACACATACCTATAAGCAGATCTGATTGTCTTCTGCTTTCTAAAACATGGCCATCTATATTACTTGGAATGAAATATCGGCGGCATTTGTTTTCCTTTCACATGACGTTTTTGTGTCAGTGTTGCACGTAAAGCTGTGTGACGTCATAAATATGAGCCAATGGGCAACACGTTGACCAAAGGAGGAAGTCCATCGGGGTACAGGAAATGAAGACGCGGTCATTCGCCGGGCCGATTTCCGCCTTGTAGCCTCCCCCAACTGCGTGTCAAATTCACGGCCCCCAATAACAATTAGGGGTCGCCATGGCCACCTTCTTTAAAATATCTTAAGTGAAAAATAAAAATCTGATGTGTTCCATTCACATGACTTTCTCTACATATCTGCAACAAATAATTGTTAAAAACTGTATTCTTCTATTTACTTCATGCTAATCGAGAAAAAAATAGCAGAAATAGTCTTATTACTTGCTTCCTTGTAAGTAGAAGAGAAAATAGGGAGTACCGTAGGTTAAAGTGATAGTCAATGCTATGTGACTGAAGTTCCTTTGTTTGTATGGACACGAGTTGACAAATTCCTGTATGAGAAAAGTATACGTTTTTTAAAGCTCAAACCAATAACAAGGAATATCTAAAAAACGATCAATTCCACGAAAAAACTGTATATAACGTACATTGTGTTTTAACGTGCTCTACATTTTTTGTGTTGTAAGTTTTTGTCCATCTCTTTCGGTTTAGAAGTTATGCAAAATTCCGTAAAACTCATCCAGAATAAAGTAGTCTTCAGAAGCTATTCCCAGAAAATTTTATTTGTCAGGTAAATATCTTTAGTATACGACATTTTAATCAAAATCATTAGAGCCATTTTTAAGATACTGAAAATTTTTGAAAATATTCCATGTAAAGGGTAGTTTGGTGTGGGGGGATTTTTCTCAAAATCTTCGTGTCGCAACCCTGGAAGATACTAAACTTAAATACCAAGTTTGGTATTTTCCCGACTTTTCGTTTTTGAGTTATCGTGTTCACAGACACAGGACCTTTTTTAGAATTTTTTTTTTTTTTTTTTTTTTTTTTTGGATGCAGGGTACCCTAAAACATATATTTCCGGTGAAATCTTGGTATGGAATTTTTGGTGGAGTGCAATACCTTCTCTATACACTATGTACATAGTACGTGTAGAGAAAGTAAAAACCTATATGTTGTACTTATATTACTTTCTACTCCCTCTCCTAAAAGTATTGCTACAAAAACATTCTATTTCCAAATAAACCTTCATCACACATTTACGTAGTTCGTTATAAGACAGTGAAATAAGAAAGGGACTGAGCAGTTTTAGAATATCAAAAGAGAGTAATTTTAAAAAATTACGGAGGCGACTGAAAATTTTTATAAAAGAAACATTATGATGATAATGATAATTTATTTCACCATAAAATGCAATAGGTTTCGTCAGAAAGTCATTAAAATGCAGCTATATTTAAATGTTCTTGTATGTTGTAAAAGTTAAGTTCCTTAATTCTGTTTTTAAAAGAATTTGCATTTAGAAACACTTTATCTTATATTTAAAAGTAGTTTATTATATAATGTAAGTCCAAGATAAAGATGAGTATCAAGAGATTTCTGTAACCGAAATTTAGGTGATATCATGTTTTTCTACCCCTTGTATCATGGGCATGTATGTCAGAAAAAATCTGATGTGTTCCATTCACATGACTTTCTCTACATCTCTGCAATAAATATTGTTTAAAAGCTTATTCTTCTATTTACTTCATGCTAATGGAGAAAAAATTAACAGAAATTGTCTTATTACTTGCTTCCTGGTAAGTAGAAATAAGGGAACACACTAGGCTAAAGCGGTAAGCAAATATTTTAAAATCTGGTTGCTATGTGATTGAAGTTCCTTTGTTTGTATAGACAGGAGTCGACAAATTCCCCTATGAGAAAAGTATAATATACCAATAACAAGGAATATCTCAAAAATGGTCAACTCCACGAAAAACACGTGTTTTAACGTGCTCCGCATTTTTTATGAAGCAAGTTTTTGTCCATCTCTTACGGTTTAGCAATTATGCAAAATTCCGTAAACTTCCTCCAGAATAAAGTACTCTACAGAGGCGATTCCCAGAAAATTCAAGATATACATATTATTTGTCGGGTAAATATCTTTATTACATGATATTTTAATCAAAATCGTTAGAGCCATTTTTGAGAAAATCAAAATTTTCAAAAAAAGTTCCATGTAAAAGGTGGCTGGAGGTGGGGGGATTTTCTTGAAAATGTATGTGTCGCATCCTTGCAAGATATCAATTTGAGCTATGCTGTCCATGGACACACACACACACACACACACCCACACACACACACTCACACACACACAGACACACACACACTCACACACACACACTCACACACACCCACACACACACACTCACACACACACAGACACACACACACTCACACACACACACTCACACACACACTCACACACACAGACACACACACACACACACCCACACACACACACTCACACACACAGACACACACACACTCACACACACATACACACACACTCACACACACAGACACACACACTCACACACACAGACACACACACACACACTCACACACACATACACACACACTCACACACACATACACACACACTCACACACACACACACTCACACACACACACACACACTCACACACATACACACACACTCACACACACATACACACACACTCACACACATACACACACACTCACACACACATACACACACACTCACACACACAGACACACACACACTCACACACACACACACACTCACACACACACTCACACACACACACTCACACACACACCCACACACACACACTCACACACACACACACACACAAATATACACACACAGACCTTCAGGGGGACCGAAAACATATATTTCTGGTGAAATCTCGGTATTGAATTTTTGTATGCCTTCTCTATACACTAGGTGCATAGTACGTATAGAGAAAGTAAAAATCGGAGCTGTTCCATTCACATCTATTCTGCATACAAATGATTATTCTTCTAACTACATCTCCTAATCGACATAAATATTAAAATAGTCTTGTTACGCAGTACCTCATAAACAGAAGAGGAACAGTCAAATATTTTAAAAGCTGTCGCTATGCGATTGCCAACAAAGTCCTGTCCTCTTAGATGGTCAGGACTGATGATAAACAAATACGGATGACTGAGAAGAGTATTTTAAAATTGAAACCAACAACAGAGAATACCTCTGAAATGATTAGCTCTACAAAAAATGTATATGAGAAATTGTTTTAACGTGTTCAATATTTTGTTACGGTTTACTACTTCTGTAAAAGACAGGACTTCAGCGGATATTTCCAAGAAATTTAGAATATACTTTTATTTGCCATCCAAACATCTTTAAAATACGGCATTTGAGTCAAAATGGTTAGTTTTTAGAAAATACAAATTTTCAGGATTTAGATGAAAATCTTCCTGTCACATCTTGGAAGATACTGAATTTAAATGCATTTTGGTTTTTGAGTTATTCTTTCCACATATACGTGTTTCAGTGGTGCTAAAAACATGTATTTCCGGTGAAATATCGCTATCGAATTTTTGGATGGAATACAATACCTTCTTTTTTTTGTAGTGTTTAACGCCCGCTTTTACTGCTCTGGCACCGCAGGCGAGCAATACCTTCTATGTACACACATAGTACTGGGTAAGGAAAGTAAAAATAAACATCTTTACGAATGTGTACGAAAATGGCTTTTACAATCCTGTTTTTATGAAATACTTCGCTTCATTATGTAATATTCATTGCTAAGAACTCTTGTTGATGGTATGAAAATCTTCACATGACTTTCTCTACGTGTCTTAAAACATTGTTAAAAATCTTACTCTTTCATCTACTTGATGCTAATCGAGATAAACATTAACAGAAATAGTCTTATTACTTGCTTCCTTGTAAGTAGGAGGGACATAAGGAAATACGCTAGGCTAAAGTGATAGTCAAATCTTTTAAAAGCTTGTAGTCATATGGTTAAATCAGTTTCCTTGCATGACCAGAAGTTTTAAGTTCTCGTATGAAAAAACGTTTAAATATTTTAACAGAAACAAATAAAGGAACATCTCGGAAATGGTCAACTCACGAAAAGAGTGTATGACATAAATTATGTGTTTTAGCGAGATCCACTTTTTTGTGTAGTAAGTTTTTCTCTACCTCTTACGATTTACCGGTTATGCAAAATTCCTCCAGAATAAAGTAGTCTTCAGAGGCTATTCCCAGAAAATTCAAGATATACATTTTATTTGTCAGGTAAATGTCTTTAATATACAATAATATTTTTATTATTTCAATCAAAACCATTAGAGCCATATTTGAGAACACCAACACTTTTGAAATTTTTTCCCTGTAAAGGGTAGTTAGGGTTGGGGGATTTTTGTCCAAATCTTCGTGTCACATCCTTGGAAGGTACTAAACTTAAATACCAGGTTTGGTATTTTGCGGAATTTTTGTTTTTGAGTTGTCGTTTTTCCAAACGCACACACGAACAGGGGGCCCAAAACTCTATTTTCGGTGAAACCGTGTTATCCAACTTTTGGGTAGAGTGCAATATCTGTCTTCTCAACCTACGCACTATTTACTACGTAGAGAAAGTCAAATTTGTTTCGCACGTAGTAAAAGGCTGCAATATTTTTTGTCAGGCAGTGTACTGTTAAATTGAAAGGCTATAACAATTAGCATTAAATTTTAGCCATCGCTCATGTGTGCAATGCACCTGATGAAATCACTCATTGTGAATACGAAGCAATAAATAAAGTAACACAAAAATGCGCCGTTTCCCGCCATTACGGCAATAAGTGCGTCTGTTCGGCCTTAACGAGATAGCTCCGCAGAAAAACAACGTTTTAAATTAATAGCCGTGTACTGACAGCCGGGTTATTTGTCAGCGCGCAAACATGTGACGATCGCTTTTGCATGCACCTGCAAGTTTCGCGTTTAGTGTTTCTGTAGTAGAAATTCAGATACAAAAAATATGACGTGTTCACTTTCTCAACATTTCTGCAACAAATTCTCGTTAAAAAGCTTATGCTTCTATTTACTTCATGTTAAACGAGAAAAAATTAACAGAAATAGTCTTATTACTTGCTTCCTTGTAAGTAGAAGCGAAATAAGGGAGTACCATAGGTTAAAGTGATAGTCAAAAGCTGGTTGCTATATGACTGAAGTTCCTTTGTTTGTATGGACAGGAATAGACAAATTCCTGTATGAGAAAAGTATAAGTTTTTTAAAGCTGAAACCAATAACGAGGAATATCTCAAAAACGATCAACTCCACGAAAAAAAATATATGACATAACTTATCTATTTTAACAAATCTACATTTTTTGTATACCAAGTTTTTGTCTATCTCTTACGGTTTACTAGTTATGCCAAATTAAGTAAAATTCATCCAGAATAAACAGGTCTTTAGAAGCTATTCCCAGAAAATTCAAAATATACATTTTATTTGTCAGGTAAATATCATTACTATACGATATTTTAATCAAAATCGTTAGAGCCATTGTTAAGAAAAACAAAACTTTCGAAAAATTTTCCATATAAAGGATAGTTAGGGGTGGGGGATTTTCTTGAAACTCTTCGTATCGCGGCCTTGGAAGATACCAAAAGTAAATACCAAGTTTGGTATTCAACCGTCTTTTCGTTTTTGAGCTATGCTGTCCATAGACACACAGACAGAGACAGACAGACAGACACAAACACACACACACACACACACACACACACAGAGACCTGTTTCTGAAAATGTTTTTTTTTACTTTCTCTGCACGTACTATGTACATACATAATGTATAGAGAAGGTATTGTAATGCACCCAAAAATTCGATACCGAGATTTCACCGAAAATACATGTTTTGAGACCCTCTGAATAAAAAATTAGCATTTTTAGAAAAATATCCGTGTGTGTCTGTCTGTGTGTGTATGTGTGTGTGTCTGTGGAAACATTTTAGAAAATTTTGTTTTTCTTAATCGCTCTAACGATTTTAATTAAAATATCGTATATTAATGATATTTACCTGACAAAATGTATATCTTGAATTTTCCAGGAATAGCTTCTAAAGACCTGTTTATTCTGGATGAATTTTGCATAACTGGTAAACCGTATGAGATAGACAAAAACTTACTGTACAAAAAATGTTGATGCTAAAATACACAAGTTATGTTATATACATTTTTTTCGTAGAGCTTACCGTTTTCAAGATATTCCTTGTTATTAGTTTCAATTGTGAAGTACTTAATCTTTTCTCAGATGGAAGTGTCCGTTTTTCTTTTGTTCTACTCCTGGCCGAGCAAAGAAGCGATTTGCAATGACAATCGCATAACGACAGCTTTTAAAACATTTGACTATCACTTTAGCATTGCGCATTCCTTTAGTTACCTTCTGCTTATAAGGAACTAAGTAATAAGAACATTCTGCGAATGTTTATCTCGATTAGCATTGTGTAGAAAGAAGAATAATCTTTTGTAAGAAGTTTGTTTGTAGAATAGGTAGGGAAAGTCATGTGAGTGTAACACACCAAAAATGATTCAGGGGGTCTTAAAACATGTATTTCCTGTGAAATCTCGACATGGAATTTTTGGGTGGAATACAATACTTCTGTATCCCTATGTACATTGTACAACGGGTCTAGAGAAAGTAAAAAAACACTAGCTGTTCTTGCTATAGGTAGTAGAGAAAGTTTTGTTTTGTTGCAGAGAGTTTGAAAGGTTGTAATTCGATGACATTTTGGGTGGAATACAGAATTTGCGCTACTTATACGTATTTAGATTGAAGTTGAAATGTAAGTTATTGGTGAGGAGCGTGGAATAACTTGGTTGTGAATGAAGCGGCGAAGGTCAACACAATCACTTCAATATCGGATCGTAAAACGCCCGCCGCGCTCCTATAAAACTGATGCTGGCAGTTTACAAACGAAAACGTTTTGAAGGATTTACGAATTCTTTCACGCCAACCTCACAACATGTGTAAATAAAACATCCTATTTTTACGACACGTTTTATGACCGGAAAGGCAGTTTAAGAGGAACGAGGCACTTTTTGTAAACCCTTTTTGCTCATTCTGTTGAGGTACCATTCCCCCTTGCTTACCTTTACTGTCACTTTTTCTACAGCTGCAGTCCCTTCTATAAGTAACATTTTATAAGATTTAAGGCAATACATCTGTCATATTTGGAAAATCCACAGTATTTAAAATACCTTATTGAAATTTATATTAGTTATTATACACAGTAACAGTCATACTTTTGACCTGTATTAAATATTATATTGCGTACTAAGAACTGTAAGTTATATTATCAGGTTGAGAATGTATATTGGGAATACGAGATCTGATAAGTAACTTACAGTTCGTGGTTATTAGCCAAATACTTTTTGAAATACTTGAAAAAAATTGTAAAAAAATACAATAATAAATCAAAATTGCTTTTCAATGTTTTATTGAACATTAAGGAAAAATCTGATGTGTTCCATTCACATGACTTTCTCTACATCTCTGTAATAGCTTATTGTTAAAACGCATATGCTTCTATTTACTTCATGCTAATGGGAAAAAAATCTAAAGCAAAATAAGGGAGTACAATAAGTTAAAGTGATAGTCAAAAGCTAAAACCAAAAACAAGGAATATCTCAAAAACGATCAACTCCACGAAAAAAATGCATATAACATAAATTGTGTGTTTTAACGTTCTCTACATTTTTGTAGTGTAAGTTTTTGTCTATATTTTATGGTTTAGCAGTTATGCAAAATTCCGTAAAATCCATCCAGAATAAAGAACTCTTCAGAGGCTATTTCCAGAAAATTCAAGATATACATTTTATTTGTCAGGTAAATATCTTTAATATATGATATTTTAATCAAAATCGTTAGAGCCTTTTTGAGAAAATCAAACTTTTCGAAAAACCTTCCACATAAAGGGTAGTTGGGGGTGGGGGATTTGTCTCAAAATCTTCGTGTCGCATCCCTGGAAGATACTAAAATTAAATACCAAGTTTGGTGTTTTACCGAATTTTCGCTTTTGAATTTTCGTGTTCACAGACACACGGACACATATACACGGCCCTTTTTGTGAAAATGTTTCTTTTTTTATACAGACCCTAAAACATATATTTCCGGTGAAATCTCGGTATGGAATTTATGGGTGGTATGCAATTCCTTCTCTATACACTATGTACATAGTGAGTGTAGAGAAAGAAAAAATATTGAAGAGACTTCCCATACGTATAATGCATATTATACAGTAGACAAAAGGTTTACTAAAAATAAAAAAAAAATCAACTCTTTATGTCAGTTGGAACTCAATTTATCACTAATAATTTAAAACCCTGCATTCTCCTCTAAAATTGCTTGGCACTTCTCAGACAGCATTTTGCTATTCAGGGGGGGGGGCACTAAAAGGGTTAATGTTTATCTTGAAGTGGATAGAAGAATAAACTTTTTCTAAGAAGTTTTTTGTAGAACAGGTAGAGAATTGAGCGTATGATATTTTTACTTTCTCTACACGTACTATGTACATAGTGTATAGAGAAGGTATTGTAATGCACCTAAAATCACAATACCGAGATAATACCGGAAATACATGTTTTTATACCCCCTGAATCCAATAAAAGCATTTTTAGAAAAATGTCCGTGAGTGTGTGTTTGTATGTGTGTGTGTGTGTCTGTGGGCAACATAGTTCAAAAACGAAAAGTCCGTGAAAAACCAAACTTGGTATTTAGGTTTGGTATCTTTCATGGATGCGACACGAAGATTTTCAAGAAAATCCCCCCCACCACCAACTACCCTTTACATGGAACTTTTTTCGAAAATTTTTATTTTCTCAAAATGGTTCTAACGGTTTTGATTAAAATATCGTATATTAAAGATATTTACAAATAAAATGTGTATCTTAAATTTTCTGGGAATAGCCTCTGAAGACTACTTTATTCTGGAGGAATTTTAGGAATTTTGAATAACTGCTAAACCGTAAGAGTTGGACAAAAACTTACCACACAAAAAAAGTAGAGCACGTTAAAACACATATAATTATTTTCGTGGAGTTGATCGTTTTTTTTAGATATTCTTTGTTTTTGGTTTCAGCTATGAAAAAATTATACTTTTCTCATACAGGAATTTGTCAACTCGTATCCATACAAACAAAGCAACTTCAGTCACATAGCAACCAGCTTTTGACTATCACTTTAACCTATGGTACTCCCTTATTTCGCTTCTACTTACAAGGAAGCAAGTAATAAGACTATTTCTGCTAATTTTTTCTCTATTAGCATGAAGTAAATAGAAACATAAGCTTTTTAATAATATTATTCGCAGAGATGTAGAGAAAGTCATGTGAATGGAACATATCAGATTTTTTAAACTGTTTTATTGTATTCGGGGACTCCGAAAAGATGCATTTCCGGTGAAACACCGACGTTCATTTTTCTGAGATTGTTGGGTGGGATGAATAATTTAGCTGGGCGTGTCCAGATCTTTGTTATAACGTCTTTCCGCTATAATGACAAAATTGCTTCTCATATATTTTTGAAGATATGTTCCTTTTTCAGAGCACGTTTAAAACGTTGTATTTAGCGTTTATTATATTTTCATACATTTTAAAACACCTCTTTTCCTTTGCATATAATAGACCATAGATTTTAAAATAGTAGTTGCATTATGACGTCATTATCACAAGGGTTTGAAACATTATGTAATATAATTTTAGGACGGTAATTCACTCAGTTTTCAGTCTTCTTGCTTCAAGGTATTAAAATATCACAGTGAAACTTTGTATGTAAATTGTACTTCCCAGCACGCATGTGCAATGTAAATAGTAGATATAGAAGGTATTGTATTTCACAAAAAATTCGATAATGAGGTTTAACAGGAAGTATGTTTTTTGAGACCCTCTAAATAAAAAAAAATATTTAGAAAATGTTCATGTGTGTCTGTGCGCAGCATAGTTCAAAAACGAAAAGTCGGTTAAATAACAAAGTTGATGTTTATGTTCAGTATTTTTCAAGGATGCATCGATTGTGTATTTCTTCGCTATATCCGATTTCTTTATACCTTTATCAGCTTCTAAGTTTTTTAAGTTTTTCCTTAAGGAAAACAACTTTATTTCACCTTTTCCTGCTTCTTTGGTTTAGAAGAGCCCGGAACATATTTTTTCTGAAACTTTTACTGTGATTGCAGTTCTGTTCTTTAATATGAATACCAAATGTTATCCAAATTGGATAAATACTTTCAAGAATATAAATTATTTCACAAATGTTATTATGTAAATATGTTGCACTTTCAAAATATCCCACGTCTCTGAAACTTTGAGATACTTGGTTGACATTTTCTGATCCAAACAGAAAAACTTATATTGTGATGTTTCAATAATTCTGATTACTAATGCATTTTAATTTACACCCGAAACAGAGAATTTACTCTCTAAAACGATTCCTTTTTGTCATATAAATATATTTATTAAACACTTACTATTGTCATTACTATAATTATTTTCCTTTTTAATATTACAATATATAGGCTAATATTATTTTGGTAAAGTTTAGTCTTATTCAAACAAAAACTGAGATACGTTACTTTTAACAAAAACACTGTTTTATAAAACAGTATCCCAGGAAACAGATATATTGTACGATATTTAAATGTGTGTAGAGTGTGAAGTAAGGACAGATAAATGTAGTTTTGATAAAAACACTGTTTTATAAAACAGTATCCCAGGAAACAGATATATTGTACGATATTTAAATGTGTGTAGAGTTCGAAGTAAGGACAGGACAGATAAATGTAGTTTTGATAAAAACACTGTTTTATAAAACAGTATCCCAGGAAACAGATATATTTTACGATATTTAAATGTGTGTAGAGTCCGAAGTAAGCACAGATAAATGTAGTTTTGATAAAAACACTGTTTTATAAAACAGTATCCCAGGAAACAGATATATTTTACGATATTTAAATGTGTGTAGAGTCCGAAGTAAGCACAGATAAATGTAGTTTTGATAAAAACACTGTTTTATAAAACAGTATCCCAAGAAACAGATATATTGTATGATATTTAAATGTGTGTAGAGTCCGAAGTAAGGACAGATAAATGTAGTTTTGATAAAAACACTGTTTTATAAAACAGTATCCCAGGAAACAGATATATTGTACGATATTTAAATGTGTGTAGAGTCCGAAGTAAGGACAGATAAATGTAGTTTTGATAAAAACACTGTTTTATAAAACAGTATCCCAGGAAACAAATATATTGTACGATATTTAAATGTGTGTAGAGTGTGAAGTAAGGAGAGGACAGATAAATGTAGTTTTGATAAAAACACTGTTTTATAAAACAGTATCCCAGGAAACAGATATATTGTACGATATTTAAATGTGTGTAGAGTGTGAAGTAAGGAGGGGACAGATAAATGTAGTTTTGATAAAAACACTGTTTTATAAAACAGTATCCCAGGAAACAGATATATTGTACGATATTTAAATGTGTGTAGAGTGTGAAGTAAGGAGGGGACAGATAAATGTAGTTTTGATAAAAACACTGTTTTATAAAACAGTATCCCAGGAAACAGATATATTGTACGATATTTAAATGTGTGTAGAGTCCGAAGTAAGGAGAGGACAGATAAATGTAGTTTTGATAAAAACACTGTTTTATAAAACAGTATCCCAAGAAACAGATATATTGTACGATATTTAAATGTGTGTAGAGTGTGAAGTAAGGAGAGGACAGATAAATGTAGTTTTGATAAAAACACTGTTTTATAAAACAGTATCCCAAGAAACAGATATATTGTACGATATTTAAATGTGTGTAGAGTGTGAAGTAAGGAGAGGACAGATAAATGTAGTTTTGATAAAAACACTGTTTTATAAAACAGTATCCCAGGAAACAGATATATTGTACGATATTTAAATGTGTGTAGAGTGTGAAGTAAGGAGAGGACAGATAAATGTAGTTTTGATAAAAACACTGTTTTATAAAACAGTATTCCAGGAAACAGATATATTGTACGATATTTAAATGTGTGTAGAGTCCGAAGTAAGCACAGATAAATGTAGTTTTGATAAAAACACTGTTTTATAAAACAGTATCCCAGGAAACAGATATATTGTACGATATTTAAATGTGTGTAGAGTGTGAAGTAAGGAGAGGACAGATAAATGTAGTTTTGATAAAAACACTGTTTTATAAAACAGTATTCCAGGAAACAGATATATTGTACGATATTTAAATGTGTGTAGAGTCCGAAGTAAGGACAGATAAATGTTGACTCTATATAGTCGCGTAAAAGTTCCAACAACTATTTGCTATAAAAAAAGCAATTTTGAGTTTTTGACAAACTGTCAAGAATTTCCTTCCTAGTGTCCCATAAATCCTTCTTTTACAGGACATGCTTTTGGAATTTAATTTAAAAAGAATTAAAAATAAATTAGATCAATTTAACATAATTAGCTTACAAAACTGAAAAAGTACATATATCAATAATAATGACTAGCAAAATCTGATGTGTTCCATTCACATGTCTTACTTTGGCTGTGTGTAAATAATTATTACATTATCTAGTTCATCAGGATGATATTCATCAAGATAAACATTAACAGAAATTGTCTTATTACTTGCTTCCTTGTAAGCAGAAGGGAAATTAAGGCATACACAAGGCTAAAGAAAAAAAAAAAAAAAAAAAATAGGTATGAAACAAAAGATGTCCTTGAGTTTGAGAAAAGTTTAAGTCATATAAAACTGAAACCCATAACAAGAAGTGTGTTAGAAACGATGAACTCCACAAAAGTGTATATTACATAAATTGTTTGTTTTAAAGTGATGTGTAGTAAGTTTTTGTCTATCTCTTACGGTTTGCCAGTTATACAAGAGGACTTGAGAGCCTATTCCCAGAAAATTTAGGACTTACATTTCGTGTGTCATCAAAACATTGTAAATATTCGGTATTTTAATCCATATCGTTAGTCATTTTTTTGCAATTTAAAATTTAGAAAAATGTTATATGCAAAGGGTAGTTGGGGATAACGGCATTTTCCTGCAAATCTTCGATTACCGTGGAGTAAATAGAAGCATAAGCTTTTGAAAAATAATTTATTGCAGAGGTGTAGCGAAAGTCATGTGAATGGAACACATCAGATAATTTTTATCCTAATCTCAAATCATCTTTATAAAATTTGAAGAGGCAGCTGTGATTAAATTTTAATCTGCATCTATCTGTAATAAAAAAAATCTAATGTGTTCCATTCACATGACTTTCTCTATATCTCTGCAACAAATTATTGGTAAAGTGAAATAAGGGAGTAGCATAGGTTAAAGTGATACTCAAAAGCTGGTTGCTATGTGACTGAAGTTCCTTTGTTTGTATGGACAGGAGTTGACAAATTCCTGTATTAGAAAAATATGTTTTTCAAAGCAGAAACCAAAAACAAGGAATATTTAATAAAGGATCAACTCCACGAAAAAATGTATATTACATAAATTGTGTGTTTTAACGTGTTCTACAATTTTTGTATGGTAAGTTTTTGTCTATCTCTCACGGTTTAGCAGTTATGCAAAATTCCGTAAAATTCATCCAGAATAAAGTAGCTTTCAGAGGCTATTCCCAGAAAATTCAAGCTACAAATTTTATTTGTCAGGTAAATATCTTTAAAATAAGATATTTTAATCAAAACCGTTGGAGACATTTTTAAGAAAATCAAAAATTTCGAAAAAAGTTTCATGTAAAGGGTAGTTTGGGGTGCGGGAATTTTTCTCAAAATCTTCCTGTCGCAAAATACGAAGTTTGGTATTTTAGCGACTTTTCGTTTTTGAGTTATCGTGTTCACAGACACACGGACCTTTTTCTGAAAATGCTTTTATTGGTTACAGGGGACCCTAAAACATATATTTGCGATGAAATCCCGGTATAACATTTTTGGGTGGAGTGCAATACCGTCTCTATACATTATGTAATAGTACGTGTAGAGAAAGTAATGTTTTCGTCAAGGAATTAATTCTCCTCCCTGGGTTTTGTAAACCAATGTTTGTCCTTGAGATGACTAGTGTATAAAACATAAAGTATGGACTTACTCGAGAAGTTATCATTTCGTGCTGCGCTGCAAAGTTCACAACAATAATTAGCGACGGTAAAGTATAATTCACCGGTCACACATTTAAGTTCAATCCTGGGTGAAGTGTAAAGGTTCTCTTGCACCTGTAAACAAAGAACATTGCATCAGATCAGGATACCCTTACTCTGTACTAAGTAGAGCAAATATTTTATTTAAATCTATAATTCCACTTCAACATATTTACATGCAGATAAAGAATGTATTGTTGTCCATCAAAAGACTCGATCCCGAGATTTCACCGGAAACACATGTTTTGAGATTTCCTGAATAAAAAAAAATCATTTTTACTTTATCTACACGTACTATGTACATAGTGTATAGAGAACGTATTGCACTCCATCAAAAAATTCGATACCGAGATTTCACCGGAAATATATGTTTTAGGGTCCCCTGTATATAAAAAAAAAGTATTTTCAGAAAAAGGTCCCTGTGTGTGTGTGTGTGTGTGTGTGTGTGTGTGTGTGTGTGTGTGTGTGTGTGTGATCACGATAACTCAAAAACGAAAAGTCGGTAAAATACCAAACTTGATATTTAAGTTTACTATCTTCCAGGGATGCGACAGGAAGATTTTGAGAAAAATACCCCCACCCCAAACTATTAGCATGAAGTAAATAGAAGCATAAGCTTTTCACAAAAATTTATTGCAGAGATGTAGAGAAAGTCATGTGAATGGAACACATCAAATTGTTTTAAAAATGTTGAATTCAGAGGATCTCTTAACATGACTCTTGATATCGAAACAGATCATAAGTCAGTATTATACATGTTTCTATAAATAAACTCATTTTGATTAAAATGTATTAATCACAAAAGATAAATTTGATCGAGTGTTGAATTACTTGCAAGAAACGTGTTTTGCTCCCTGCCGAAGACGAGGGAGGAGGTGCGATTTAGGGCCCAGCAGTAGGCCTGCAATCAAATCGTCTTAGAGCCTCACAATAAACCCCTGTAGCTAAAATCTACATCCAAATTAGTTTATCCCTTACAGTGGTGCCAATATTCTAGCACTACCATATACACAGTGTGTTGCTATTCCCCTATACAACTTTGGTTTCAATTAAAGAATCAAAATAATATAAATGTATTGTGTTCCATTCTACTATTGTTACAAAAACTTATTCTTCTATTTACTTCGAGAAAACATTAACAGAAATAGTCTTATTACTTGCTTCCTTGTAAGTAGAAGCGAAATGAGGGAGTACCATAGGTTAAAGTGATAGTCAAAAGCTGGTTGCTATGTGACTGAAGTTCCTTTGTTTGTATGGATAGCAGTTGACAAACTCCTTTATGAGAAAAGTTTGTTTTTTAAAGCTGAAACCAAAAACAAGGAATATCTAAAAAACGATCAACTCCATAAAAAATTGTATATAGCATAAATTTTGTGTTTTAACGTGTTCTACGTTTTTTGTGTGGTAAGTTTTTGTCCATCTCTTACGGTTTAGCAGTTATGAAAAATTCCGTAAAATTCACCCAGAATAAAGTAGTCTTCAGAGGCTATTCCCAGAAAATACGATAATACGATATTTTAATAAAAATCGTTAGGGAAACTTTTTGAGAAAGAAATCAAAATTTTCCAAAAAAGTTTCATGTAAAAGGTAGTTTGGTGCGGGGGGACTTTTGTCAAAATCTTCGTGTCGCATCCCTGGAAGATACTTAATTTAAATACCAAGTTTGGTATTTTACTGACTTTTCGTTTTTGAGTTATCGTGTTCACAGACACACGGACCTTTGTCTGAAAATGCCTAAAACCTATATTTGCGGTGAAATGCGTGTAGAGAAAGTAAAGTAAAGTTTAGTAGACCTGAGTTAGGTGGACTCCCCCGACGAAGATGTCTTGCTGTTTGTTGCCGTTGAGCAGCAGATGTTGAGAGCTGACAGGCGTCTCAGCCCCGGGGGGGGGGGGGTACAAGCGCAGCTGTACCGAGAGAATTACCTACGTACGTACATGAACGTTGTCAAGTAAATAAAACAAAAGAAGGTATGATGACGCATGTAGTAGTACTACTTGGTTGTCTTTGTGAAAGCTTCCGGAGATTATCGATATATTACTGGGGGTTGAAACTACTCGAGTAGAATAACGTGGTGGAGCTTGTCGAACAACTGACTACAGCCATTGTCGTCCAAAAATGCTTCAGCATGCACTGCTTTTATTTTTAATGAACGAACGCGAATTGCTTTTTGTTTTTATCTTTATACGTTCGGGTAGACAATATAAATTAAAACACACGTCTGTTAAATTTTCAAAACCAAAATTTAAGAGAGAGAGAGAGAGGGGGGGGGGGTTGTAGCAGAACTGAAGTCCGTTAAATGAAGGTGGAGCATCTGTCAAATTCATAAAATTAACAACATATAAGATATTTTGGTCGTATATCTTAAATAAATGTGACATGTTCCATTCACATGACTTTCTCTACATCTCTGCTTATGCTTCTATATACTTGATGCTAATCGAGAAACATATTGTTGAAATACACAAGTTATGTCATATACATTTTTTTCGTGAAGCTTACCGTTTTCGAGGTATTCCTTGTTATTAGTTTCAGTTGTGACTTGTTTATGCTTTTCTCAGACGGGAGTGTCCGTTTTTCTTTTGTTCTACTCCAAGCCAAGCAAAGAAGCGATTTGTAAAGACAAATGCATAACGACAGCTTTTAAAACATTTGACTATCACTTTAGCCTAGTACATTCCCTTAGTTCCATCCTACTTGTAAGGAACTACGTAATAAAAATTCTGCCAATGTTTATCTCGATTAGCATGCTGTTGAAAGAAGAATTATCTTTTGTAAGCCGTTTGTTTGTAGAGAGTAGCTAGAGAAAGTCATGTGAGTGTAACACATAAGATTTTTTTAACGTAAAACAAACATTTACTATCATATAAAGAAAGAATTTTCAACTTCCCAAATAATCGCCTGCTATCTACATTACATATCAATCTTATTGTTTTCTTTTGTAATTTCATTTCCCATCCTAATATTGCATGTATCAAGTGAGAATGGGTGTATGGGTAATACACAACTTTTACAACATGTATATTCAGTTGCTGTTTCAATTTCCTGACAAAAATATCCCATAACTATTTTACTTTCTCTACACGTACTATGTACTTACATAGTGTATAGAAAGGTATTGTAATGCACCCAAAAATTCGATACCGAGGTTTTAGCGGAAAAACTTGTTTTAGGACCCCCTGAATCCAAAAAAGGTCCGTGTGTGTGTCTGTGGGCAGCATAACTCAATAACGAAAAGTCCTTTAAATACCAAACTTGGTATTCAATTTTAATATCTTCCACGGATGCGACACGAACATTTTCAAGAAAATCCCACCACTCCAAACTGCCTTTTACATGGAACTTTTTTCGAAAATTTTGATTTTCTCAAAAATGGTTCTAACTATTTTGATTAAAATATCGTATATTAAAGATATATACTTGATAAATAAAATTTATATCTTGAATTTCCTGGGAATAGCTTCTAAAAACCTGTTTATTCTGGATGAGTTTTGCTTTATTTGGCATAACTAGTAAACTGCAAGTGATACACAAAACCTTACTATATAAAAATGTAGATCTTGTTAAAATACACAAGTTATGTCATACATTTTTTTACGTGGAGCTTACCGTTTTCGAGCTATTCCTTGTTATTACCTACACCATTTTTAGAACATGTATATATATGCACTTGGTATTTTAACACCCAATGGTTATTTTTTTACAAACGTACTCTATGCGTGTTTTTCATTTTATGTTTGAATCAATATAAATTCCCAAGAACTCTATTTTCTTTACTATCTCAACTTTCTCTAGAAGATACTGAACTTATGTATTTTACGGACTTTTCGTTTTTTTTGGTTATCGTGTTCACAGACACACACAGAGATGGACTAAAACTGGAATCCTATATACTTATATCTACGTTTGAATAAGATCCCACAGAAATGGTGATCAGAATTTTATAAAATTTGGCTCAAATACTCCGCAATATTTACAATTGTAAACTATTGAATTCTGCGACTTCAGATTGAAACGTGTTGAAAATTTGATGATGATAACCTTTGGACACCTGAAAGACGCATCGCCAACTGTGAAAAGGAAAAACAAACTAAACACTGCTCAGCACTTGAGTAACTCGAAGGCCTTGACTTGGGGAATACAAACAAATTTGGAATTAAAATAGCTTCATGCCTGAGCGGCATAACTCACAGGAGTCGTTATTTTTAACTGTTCCAGACGTAATTATGTTCAACGGCTTTTATTTGCACGTCTTGATAACCTTCAATATGCAACGTAAGTATTTCAGAAAAAAACTTGCCTCACTGAAATGAAAGTTCATTTCATTTGTATGGCGCTGCTGAAACGACATTTCTGTTCTTTAAATAATATGACTATTTAATACTAAAAATCCGATGTCTTCCATTCACATTATTTTCTCTACCTCTTCTACAAACAAACATTTCTTATAAAAGCTTATTCTTCTATCTACTTGACGCTAATCAAGATAAACATTAACAGAAATTGTCTTATTACCTGCTTCTTTGTAAGTAGAAGGGAAATAAGAGAATAGTTTAGGCTAAAGTGATAGTCAAATGTTTTGAAAGCTGATCACATCTGAAACAGTTGAAATTCGGTTATCTTTGCAACGCCTACATGACTCTCTCTACATCTCTGCAACAAATTATTGTTAAAAAGCTTATGCTTCTATTTACTTCATGCTAATCGACAAAAATTAGCAGAAACAGTCTTATTACTTGCTTCCTTGTAAGTAGAAGGGAAATAAGGGAGTACCATAGGTTAAAGTGGTGGTCAAAAGCTGGTTGCTATGTGACTGAAGTTTCTTTGTTTGTATGGACAGGAGTTGACAAATTCCTGTATGAGAAAGGTATACGTTTTTCAAAACTGAAACAAAAAACAAGGAATATCTCAAAAAAAAAAAAAAAAAAAAAAAAAAAAAAAAAAAAAAAAGATCCACTCCACGAAAAAAATGTATATAACATACATTGTGTGTTTTGACGTGCTCTACATTTTCTGTGTGGTACGTTTTTGTCTATCAAAATCGTTAGAGCCATTTTTGAAAAATCAAAATTTTTGAAAAAAAAAAGATGCATGTTAAGGGTAGTTGGGGGTGGGGGGATTTTCTTGAAAATCTTCGTGTCGCATCCTTGGAAGATACCAAACTTAAATATCAAGTTGGGTATTTAACAGACTCTTCGTTCCACATACATACTCAGACGGTTCTTTTTCTAAAAGTGATTTTTTAATCAGGGTCTTCAAAACATAATTTCGATAAAGTCTCGGTACTGAAATTTAGATGGAATATAATATCCCTCGTCTCTCTCTCTTTCTCTACTATGTATTTGCACATTCGTGCTAGAGAAAGTAAAAACTTGACTTTCGCTTTATCCTAGTGTATGAGCGTTTATCTGTATTGAGATATAAGAATAGATTTTGAGTTAGCTGAAAACATTGTACTCATTTCTGTCAAGACGTAAGTTCGATTTAAAGCAAGAAACCACAATCTTTGGACACATTTTTCCACTTTTTTTTGGGCACGATATCAAATTGACCTATAAATTAAAGAACTTTGCAAAACAACTCAATTTTAAGTATTAGATGCTGTTAAACCAAGGGACAGTTGGCTAAAAAAAACAATATTTTGGCAAAAGGTTAAGGTAAAAATTTCCATAGAAATGTTCGCAAAATAACTTCTAAACTCATGCATGAATAACTTTCGAATTTAACCTTGAAAGTTTTTAATTACGGCTTCTTCTATAAAAGCCATATCCTGTGCCATAAACATCCTATACAAATTAATTTCATCGTACCCAAAACAGCAACCAAAAAATTGCAACATAAAACCAATTAGCCACTCTTTATAGACCCTTAGAAATTAGAAACACTTCTTTTTTTGTTTCATACGAAACGTTATGGTACATTAATAACGTTGCCTACGCTGCAAAAAACAAAACGCTGCATTTATTATCGTTTTAAACTGTGCAGCTGATTTTGTTTAAGAGTTTTTATAACAGATCCATCCGCACTTAATCTTGGTCTGAAAATATAATTAAGTTTCTGAATAAAATTGGTGTTTGTTTGTTCAGGATAATCTCAAAATCTCTTAAACTGGTTTTAATAATCATTCCACCATTTGAAAGCATATTACTTTTTCTAGCAGGTGTATATATATAGTGAATGAATCTTTTGCATTCCGTCCAAAAACTTGATACCGAGGTTTCAGCAGAAATGCATGTTTAATAGTTCCCTGAAAAAAAAAAAAGACCCACTTTTCTTTCTTTAGCACATATGTGCAAAGTGTACAGTAGGTAGAGATTATATTGTATTCCAACCTAAAAACTTGATGCAGAGATTTCACCGGAAATTCATGTTTGAGGTATTTTTAATCCATAAAAGTCTGATGTGTTCCATTCACATTACTTTCTCTACATCTATGCCTCAAATAATCGTTAAAAAGCTTATACTTCTATTTACTTCATGCTAATCGAGAGAAAATTAGCAGAAATAGTCTTATTTGTTGCTTCCTTGTAAGTAGAAGTAAAATAAGGGAGTACCATAGGTTAAAGTGATAGTCAAAAGCTGGTTGCTATGTGATTGAAATTCCTTTGTTTGTATGGACAGGAGTTCTTCAATTCCAGTATGAGAAAAGTAAGTTTTTAAAGCTGAAACCAAAAACAAGGGGTATCTAAAAAACGATCTACTCCACGAAAAAATGTATATAAGTTAAATTGTGTGTTTTAAGGTGCTCTACATTTTTTGTGTTGTAAGTCTTTGTCCATCTCTTACGGTTTAGCACTTATGCAAAATTCCATAAAATTCATCCAGGATAAAGTAGTCTTCAGAAGCCATTCCCAGAAAATTCAAGATATACATTTTATTTGTCAGGTAAATATCTTTAATATACGAAATTTTAATCAAAATCTTTAGAGGCATTTTTGAGAAAATCAAAATTTTCGAAAAAAGTTCCATGGAAACGGTAGTTTGGGGTGGAGGGATATTTCTCAAAATCTTCGTGTCGCATCCCCGGAAGATACTAAACTTAAATACCAAATTTTGTACTTTACCGAATTTTCGTTTTTGATCTATTGTGTTCACAGACACATGGGCACACACATACACACATGGACCTTTTTTCTGACAATTCTTTTTTGGATACAGAGGACCCTAAAACATATTTCTTGTGAAATCCTGGTATGGAATTTTTGGGTGGAGTGCAATATCTTCTCAGTACACTAGGTACATAGTACGTATAAAGAAAGTAAAAGAAGTGTATGTGTGTCTTTCTCAAAAACGTAAAGTGGGCTAAATACCAATCTTGAAGTTCAGCATCTTCCAAGGATTCGACACGAAGATTTTAAAGAAATTTGCTTCACCTAAAACTACCCTTTACATGGAAAAATATTTGAACAGTTTGCTTTTCTCAAAAGTGGCTCTAACGATTTTAATTCGAATGAAGTAAAGAGCTTTACATGGGAAATGAAATATATAACCTTGCATTTCTGGGAATAGAATCTTAAGACCTCTTTATTCTCGTGCATAATGGTAAGCGATACACAAAAACTTACTACACAAAAAATGTAGATCTCGTTAAAACACACAATTTATGTCATATGTTTTTTTTAATCCACCATTTGCGAGATATTTCCTGTTATTGGTTTCAACGATTTTTACTTTCTCTACACGTTCTATGTACATAGTGTATAGAGAAGGTATTGCACTCTACCAAAAAAGTCGATACTGGATTTCACCGGAAATATATGTTTTAGGGTCCCCTGTATCCAAAAAACGTATTTTCAGAAAAAGGTCCGTATGAGTGTGTGTGTATGTGTGTCCGTGTGTCCGTGAACATGATAACTCAAAAACAAAAAGTCGGTAAAACACCAAACTTGGTATTTAAGTTTAGTATCTTCCAGGGATGCGGCACGAAGATTTTGAGAAAATCCCCCCACTACTACTCTTTACATGAAACTTTTATCGAAAAATTTGATTTTCTTAAAAATGGCTCTAACGATTAAAATCCCTATATTAAAGCTATTTATATCTGAAATAAAAAAAAATATATATATAGAATTTTTGGGGAATAGCCTCTGAAGACCTCTTTGTTCTGGATGAATTTTGCTTAACTGCTAAACCGTAATAGATAGACAAAACTCACTGCACAAAAAATGTAGATCACGTCAAAACACAAAATTTATATCCTTTACGTTTTTGTTGTGGAGGTAACCGTTTCCGAGATATTCCTTGTTATTGGTTTCAATTTTGAAGTACTTAATCCTTTCTCAGACAGGAAGTGTCCGTTTTTCTTTTGTTCTACTTCTGGCCAAGCAAAGAAGCGGTTTGCAATGACAATCGCATAACGACAGCTTTTAAAACATTTGACTATCAGTTTAACATAGCACATTCCTTTGGTTGCCTTCTACTTATAAGGAACTAAGTAATAAGAACATTCTACTATTGTTTATCTCGATTTGCATTGTGTAGAAAGAAGAATAATCTTTTATAGGAACTTAGTAGAGCAGCTAGAGAAAGTCATGTGAGTGTAACACATTACATTTTTTTTTAAACGACCATTTGTGAGACATTTCCAGTTATTGGTTTCAAATTGGTCTTCAGGCGCGACCTAATTGTCCATCAGAGAAAAAGAATGTCTGAGATAGAACACAAACACAGAAACAGACGACCAGCACCTGTCCAAGACGGGACTCGAACCCACAATCCTCTGCACCAGGAAGCGACTACCACAATGGCAACCTGGATGCCCACATTCCTTTCATACATGTTTTATTTTACTCCTGGCAATGGAAGGACCGAAATTTCGATTGTATCCCATAGCAACCACATTTTAAAACATTTGACTATCACTTTAACCTATGGTACTCCCTTATTTCCCTTCTGCTTACAAGGAAACAAGTAATAAGACTATTTCTGCTAATGTTTATTTCAATTATAGGGAAAGTCATATGAATGGGCACCTCAATTTTTTTCACACTACTAGGAGCGTGAATAAGTGCTTAGAAAAAGTTTGTATTTAGTAACCGTCGTCTCTTACTAGATGGTAGTTAAAGTTTCAGCTATATCCATCTCGTGGTTTCGTTGCCATAGGCGATTCAATCAACAATCTTCTTTAGAAAGATGGAGAAAAAAAGACGAGTTTCGTGCGGTGATTAAACACTTCTATTTAAAAGACTTAACACCGAAAGAGATAAAAGCCGAGTGGGATCAAGTACATGGCACATCTGCTCCTGCGTTTGTAACAATTTACAATTGGATAAATGAATTTAAACGTGGCCGTACATCCATAAATGAAGAACATCGTTCCGGACGTCCAGTAGAAGTGACTTCCTCCGAAATGGTTGACAAAATCCAGGATGTGGTTTTGAGTGATCGACGAATCAAAGTTCGTGAAATAGTAGAGGTCACAGGCAGATCACAAGGTACAGTGTTCTCAATTCTGAAGCAAAAATTAGGTCTGACAAAGGTCTCGGCAAGATGGGTGCCGCGTTTGCTCTCAATGGAGAATAAACGCAATCGTGTGATCGATTCGGAAGTCGTTTTTGCATCTTTCCGTCGCAATCCTGTGGAGTTTCTGCGCCGATACATAACTGTGGATGAAATATGAATGCACTCCTACACTTCAGAGACGAAAGTACAGTCGAAACAGTGCGTTTTTAAAGACTCCGAAGAAGGCAAAGGTGGTCAAATCTGCAGACAATTTGATGGCCTCGGTTTTTTGGGATGCACGCGGACTCATCTGCATTGATTACTTGCAGAAAGGAAGAACGATAAATGGAGACTATTATGTATCGTTATTGCACCGGTTGAATGGAGAAATCAAGAAAAAACGGCCTCTTCTGGCAAAGAAAAAGATTCTCTTCCATCAAGACAATACAAGGGTGCACACCTGCGCAGTTTCGTTGCCGAAGATTGTAGAATTAAGATTCGAATTACTACAACATTCACCATATTCACCAGATTTGGCCAACAGTGACTTTTTACTTTCTCTACACGTACTATGTGCATAGTGTATAGAGAAGGTATTGTACTCCATCCAAAAATTCGATACCGAGGTTTCACATGGAAATATATATTTTAGGGTCCCCTGTATAAAAAAAAATTCAGAAAAAGGTCTGTGTGTGTCCATGTGTCTATGAACTCGATAAATAAAAAATGAAAAGACGGTAAAATAGCTAACTTGGAATTTAAGTTAAGTATCTTCCAGGGGTGCGACACGAAAATTTTGAGAAAAATCCCCCCACTCCAAACTACGCTTTGCATGGACATTTTTTCGAAAATGTTGTTTTTCGCAAAAATGACTAACGATTTTGATTAAAATATCGTATATTAAAAATATTTACCTGACAAATAAAATGTATATTTTGAATTTTCTGGGAATAGCCTCTGAAGACTACTTTATTCTGGACGAATTTTACTGAATTTTGCATAACTGGTCAACCGTAAGAGATGGACAAAAACTTACCACACAAAAATGTAGAGCACTTTAAAACACACAATTTATGTTATATACAATTTTTTCATGGAGTTGATCGTTTTCTTTGTTTTTGTTTTTTTGTTTAGATATTCCTTGTTTTTGGTTTCAGCTTTAATAAACATGCTCTTCTTATACAGAAATTTGTCAACTCGTGTCCACACAAACAAAGGAACTTCAGTCACATAGCAACCAGCTTTTGACTATCACTTTAACCTATGGTACTCCCTTATTTCCCTTCTACTTACAAGGAAGCAAGTAATAAGACTATTTCTGTTATCTTTACTCAATTAGTATGGAGTAAATAGAAGCATAAGCTTTTTAACGATAACTTGTTGCAGAGATGTAGAGAAAGTCATGTGAATGGAACACATCAGTTTTCTTTTTCTATCCTTTTGCAAGGGCTTATTGAAGTCCCCTCGTATTTCCCAATAATACGAATGTTATGGAATGCTGACATCTGTCGGGGATTAGGGCCGGGAGGTGTTCTTTGTTGCGGTCGCTTCTGGTGTTACCCGAGGAATAACAAACGTGTCGAGAGGACCTTAGCAATTTTGCGGAAAATTGAAGGTTTAGCTTTCCTTTGTGTTACTCACTTAAAACGTTTTGACGGCCAATTTGAAGCGGTCTTTAGGCGATGTGTATCTGTTTTGGTTTCCTGGACAACAGCTCACGTATTAAAGCTCTCCCTGGAGATGTTACAGGAGGCTTTGCTTTACTTAATATGCAGTAACAATAACCAAAATCTGATGTTTTCCATTCACGCTACATCTCTGCTCCTGTTTACTTCAGCTAATCGAGAAAACATAGTCTTATTACTGGCTTCCTTGTAAGCAGAAGCGAAATAAGGGAGTAACATAGGTTAAAGTGGTGGTCAAAAGCTGCTTGCTAAGTAACCGAAGTTCCTTTGTTTGTATAGATACGAGTTGACAAATTCCTCTATGAGAAAAGTATGCGATTTTTAAAGCTGAAAACAAAAACAGAGAATGTCTAAAAACGATCAACTCCACGAAAATATATATATATATATATATATATATATATATATATATATATATATATATGAGATAAATTATTTATTTTATCGTGATCCACATTTTTTGTGTAGTAAGTTTTTGTATATCTCTTACGGTTTACTACTTATGCAAAATTCAATAAAAATCATCCAAAATAAAGAGGTCTTTAGAGGCTATTCCCAGAAAATTCAAGATATGTTGTTATTTGGCATGTAATTATCTTAAACATAAGAGATTTTAATCAAAACCGTTAAGCTATTTTTGAGAAAGTCAAAATTTTCGAAATTTTTTCCATGTAAAGAGTAGTTTGGGGTGGGGGACTTTCTTAAAAATCTTCGTGTCGTATCCTTAGGAGATACCAAACTTAAATACCAAGTTTAGAATTTAACGGTCTTTTCGTTTTTGAGCTATGCTGTCCACAGACACACACACACACACACACATACGGACCCTTTTCCAAAAATGCTTTTGGAAGTTTTGGGTGGAATACAATACCTTCTGTATGTATTATGTACATAGTGCGTGTAGAGCTACACAACATATGGGAATGTTGTATTGAAGTAACTAGCTGTTCTTACAAAACCTTACTTCACGTGTGACCATATCAATAGTTGCAGGAATTAGCTAGTCAAATGTTTCAAGACCTTGTCAGTATATAATGCATTGATGTTCCATTCCAGAAATACAACTATTTTATGATTGAAACAGTTAACAAGGAATATCTCGAAAGGGTTAACTCCCCAAAAACGTATTTTTTAAATTGTGTAGTTTAATGAGGACATTAGCAGAAATTGTGTTATTGCTTGCTTTCTGTTAAGTAGAAGGGATACACAGGCTAAAGTGATACTCAAATCTTTTAAAAGCTGTCGCTGTGTCGTTGAAATCCCTTTTTTTGCATAGCCAGGAGTTTACAAATTCCCGTGTGAGAAAGGTTGAAGTATTTTAAAACCGAAACCAATAACTGGGATATATCGAAAATGGTCAACTCCACGAAAAAACGTATATGACAAAAATGTTCCATTTTAACAAGATCTACATTTTTTGAGCAGTAAGATTTCGTATATCTCTTACGGTTTAATAGTTAATCATTCAAAATTCTGCAAAATTCTTCCAGAATAAAGAGGTCTTCAGAGGCTATTCCCACAATATACATCTTATTTGTCAAATAAATATCTTTAGTATACGGCATTGTAATCAAGGTCGTAGGAGACATTGTTGAGAAAAACAATACTTTTAAAATATTTCACATAGAGGGTAGTTTGTGGAAGGGCGACATTTTTTAAAATCTTCGTATCCCACCCCTGGAAGATATTAAACTAAATACCAAGTTTGATATTTTACCGAATTTTTGTTTTTGAGTTATCGTGTTCACCGACACACGGACACACACACGGACCTTTTCCTGAAAATGCTTTTTTATACAGGGAATCCAAAAACATATATTTTGGTGAAATATCGGTATCGAATTTTTGGGTGGAGTGCAATACCTTCTCTATACACTATGTACATAATACGAGTAGAGACAGTAGAGATTAGATCTCGGAATTTATTTCATATATATTTTGTTATAGAGCTGAGAATCTCCGAGATATTCCTTGTCTTTGAGTTTATAATTTCCAGCGCTTTTTTGAAATGGAAAGTTGTTATTCAATTTTTTCATCCTGGTCGAGTAAAGAAGAGGGAATTTCAATTGCTTAGCATAACCACAGTTTTTAAAAATTTTGACTATCATTTTAGCCTAGTGTATTTATTCCCTTCTACTTATAAGGAAGCAAATAATAAGACAATTTCTGTTAAAGTTTATCTCGATTAGTATGAAGTAGACAGAATAGGAAGAGAAAGTCATGCGTAAAGTTTTCAACATATAAGTATGTATGCCACTTTGGCAATTTTTGACATGTCATATAGAATATAGGATTGAAATAAGTGTTAATATTTTATTTTTAAGTTTAAAATCCTCGCAGGTAATATATAGATAGGATTCAAGGAAACGCCCCAAATTTGATGTTAATCGCTGCAACAGTCTGACGTTTCATTCCCTTACTATAATGTTGATAAATATGATTGTCAATAATATATTATTATGACATCTATACCTTTAAAATATACGACACGGATAAAGTATGCTATCAACGGTTATGTTGAGCCGAGGGCCATGTTGTCTGTAGCATAAGTCATAAATATTTATTGCTTGATCAGTGAGATCCTCCCTGTGTTCCGTCAGCCCAGGTTTCCCCTAAAATAGAACTTTTATACACTCGTGAGTAAAGTTCCACGTTATGTTAACTAAAATGTGCAGTAATAGTTGCGTTGCTAGGTGACAGCACAAGCCTGCTAGATGCAACCTTTCTGTGACTTTAGGAGGCCGTGGAAGCTTTGCTGTATCAAGTTTTATATTCTTAGAAACTGCTTTTATTTTCTCTTCACGTATACAAGTAGGGGAAGTGTCCTTTGATACAGAGATTTCACCAGAAATGTATGTTTTGAGGTCCTCTGAATAAAAAAAATTAGAGAAAGGCCTGTGTGTATGTGTCTTAACATCTCAAGGTATGTTATGTAGCAACTTGGTATTCAACTTCAGCGTCTAACGGGGTTGTTACGTTTTTGACTTCTCTACTTAATACACAGGCATTGTACTGAGCTCTACCCAAAATTTTCTTACCGAGATTTTTATTGCAAATTCGCGTTTTAGGGTCTTCTGTATCCAAATAAAGTGCGATGACTCGAAAACGAAAAGTCGGTAAAATACCAAAGTTGGTATTTTCCAGGGATGCGACACGAAGATTTTGAGAAAAATGTAATTCCATGTAAAGGGTAGTTTGGGGTGGGGGGATTTTTATCAAAATCTTCCTGTCGTATCCCTGGAAGATACTAAACTTAAATACCCAGTTTGGTATTTTACCGGCTTTTCGTTTTTGAGTTATCGTGTTCACAGACACACACACGGGCCTTTTTCTGAAAATACTTTTTTTTGGATACAGGGGACCCTAAAACATATTTCCGGTGAAATCTCGGTATCGAATTTTTTGGTGGAGTGCAATAGTTTCTCTATACACTATGTACATAGTACGTATAGAGAAACTAAAAATCTGATGAGACCATTCACATAAAATTTCTTCTATTTACTTGACGCTAATCAAGATAAACATTAACAGAAATTGTCTTATTACTTGCTTCTTTGTGAGTAGAAGGGAATACACTAGGATAAAGTGGTAGTAAAATGTTTTAACATGTGGTTGCTATGGGATTGAAATCCGTTTCTTTGCGTGGCCAGGAGTTGACAAGTTCGCGAATGAGATAAATTTAAGATGTTAAAAGTGAAATCAATAACAAGGAATATCTCGAAAACGGCCAACAGCACGAAAAATGTACATAATATCAAATGTGTATTTTGAGAAGCTCCACATTTTTGTGTAGTACGTTTTTGTCTCTCTCTTTCAGTCATCCAGAATGAAGAGGCCTTCAGAGACTATTGTCAGAAAAGTTAAGATATACATTTTTTGGTGTAAATATTTTTAATCTACGGCATTTTTTTTAAAAAATCGTTAGAACCTTTTTGAGAAAATCAAGAAGTGGAGGTGGGGGATTGATCTTGGTGACGCAACCTGTGAAGATACGGAATTTAAATACAAAGTTTGACTTTTAATTTTTGAGCCATGTTGTCAGGGAGACAGATTTTTGGGCGGAATACAATATCTTCTCTATCTGCTATGTACAAACGGGCAAGAGAACGTATCATTTAACCTGAGTTCTTGAACTTGGAAGTGATGGCAGTGGTCTGGTGCAGATAACGGTGGTGGTATGTCCTTGAGTGACCTCTGTCCCACCCTCAACAACCCTTATGCTGGTGTCACGTTTCAAGAAGCCAGACGAGAATAGCTACGCCGGAAATATCCTACGCCACTTTGGGATGGAGAGGTCGGAATTTCATCCCCTGACCATCTCAATGGTCATTGTGTCCAGCATCCGGTCAGGTCCTCTTGAGGAGAGACCCCTGCAGGCACATCCCTGAGAACCAAAAGGGGTAAAACAGGAAAACCGTGGTCGGGCAGCAACAGCTTTCTCAACGTTCCCACTCATTCAAATTCTCCTTCAAACATTTTACTCATTTCCTCAAATACATTGTTCATTTAAGGTATTCATGACCCCTTAAAATGACCCTTTTCATCAAACTTTTTGATTTTTATATTTTGGTATTTTCTGCTCCCTTGCTCTTTTTCTGAAGATAAATAGTTCATATATAATACGAGTGTGTGTGTGTGTGTGTGTGTGTGTGTGTCTGTGGACAGCATAGCTCAAAATCGAAAAGACCGTTAAACAGCAAACTTGGTATTTAAGTTTCATATCTTCCAACTTCCTTCTACATAGCAATATTTTAGAAATTTTTGATTTTCTCAAAAATGGCTCTAACGATTTTGATTAAAATATCGTATATCAAATATATTTAACTGGAAAATAAAATGTATATGTTGATTTTTCTGGGAATAGCCTCTAAGACTACTTTATTCTGGATGAATTTTACGGAATTTTGCATAACTGCTAATCCGTGAGAGATGGATAAAAACTTACCACAAAACATGTAGAGCACGTTAAAACACACAATTTCTGTTATATACATTTTTCTGGAGTTGATCTTTTTTTTTTTAGATATTCCTTGTTATTGGTTTCAGCTTTAAGAAACTTATACTTTTCTCATACAGGAATTTGTCAATTCCTGTCCATACAAACACAGGAACTTCAGTCACATAGCAACCAGCTTTTGACTATCACTTTAACCTATGATACTCCCTTATTTCACTTCTACATACAAGGAAGCAAGTAATAAGACTATTTCTGCTAATTTTTTCTACATTAGCGTGAAGTAAATAGAAGCATAAACTTTTTAACAATAATTTGTGACTGAGATGTAGAGAAAGTCATGTGAATGGAAGATATCAGATGTTTATATTCTGCTCTCTTGCTCTTTCTTCTGGTGATACCTACATAGTTTGTATATCATATCTTGGTTTAATTGACCATTATTTTCGTTTTTATAACGAAGTTATGAAGACTTCAACTGGAATCCGAAAGTTTCTCCTTCATTTTCTCATTATATTACTTTCTCTACACGTACTATGTACATAGTGTATAAGAAGGTATTACAATGCACCCAAAAATTCTATACCGAGATTTCACCGGAAATATATGTTTTAGGACCCCCTAAATCCAAAAAAAAAAGCATTTTCAGAAAAAGGTCCGTGTATGTGTGTGTCTGTGGACAGCATAGCTTAAATAATTAAAGACCGTTAAATACCAAACTTTTAAGTTTATTCTCTTCAAGGATGCGACACGAAAATTTTCAAAAAAAAAAACCCACACCCCAAACTACTCTTTTATTGGAAAAATATTTGAAAATTTTATTTTTCTGAAAACTGCCTTAAACATTTTTCATTAAAATGCCGTATATTAAAATTACTCACAACACAAATAAAATGTATATTTTGAATTTTATGGGAACAGCCTCTGAAGAACACTTTATTCTGCTTGAGTTTTGCAAACATTTTCAGAACGGTTAAATGGTAAGAGACAGACAAAAAACTACTGCATAAGAAATGAAGATCTCATTAAAAATAACCGTTTTCGAGATATTTTGGGTTATTGGTTTCAATTTTAAGCCTCTTAATTTTCTCAAACTGGAACACAGTTTTCTTCTCGTTTTAGTTTAAAAAACAATAAACCTATCACATGGCATCTTAAATTGCTGTATGTTTTATCTAATTAAACACACTATGTTTAAAATCATTTTTTTGAAAATAGCAAAAAACAAACTATAAAATAATAAATAGAAACAGATCAAAAAAATCAGATGTGTTCCATTCACATGACTCTCTACTTCTGTGTAATAAATTCTTGTTAATAACCTTATTCTTTTATTTATGCTAATCAGAAAAAATTAGAAGAAATAGTCTTATTACTTGCTTCCTTGTAAGTAGAAGCGAAATAAGGGAGTACCATAGGTTAAAGTGATAGTCAAAAGCTTGTTGCTATGTGACTGAAGTTCCTTTGTTTGTATGGACAGCAGTTGACAAATTCCTGTATGAGAAAAGTATAAGTTTTTCAAAGATGAAACCAAAAACAAGGACTATCTCAAAAACGATCAACTCCTCGAAAAAATTTAGATAACATAAGTTGTGTGTTTTAATGTGCTCTATATTTTTTGTGTGGTAAGTTTTTGTCCATTTCTTACGGTTTAGCAGTTATATAAAATTCATCCAGAATAAAGTAGTCTTCAGAGGCTATTCATAGAAAATTCAAGATATACATTTTATTAGTCAGATAAATATCTTAAATACACGATATTTTAATCAAAATCGTTAGAGCCATTTTTGAGAAAATAAAACTTTTCGTAAAAAGTTCCATGTAAAGGGTAGTTGGGGGTGGGGGATTTTCTTGAAAATGTTCGTGTCGCATCCTTGGAAGATACCAAACTTAAATACCAAGTTTGGTTTTTAACGCTCTTTTCGTTTTTGTGCTATGCTGTCTACAGACACACACACGGACAAGTTATAAACTCTGGCGTGTACCGTTCCTCCAGCTGTTCCTCATACAAACTATTCTAATCGAGATAACATTAGCACAATTGTCTTATTACTTGCTTGCTTATTAACAGAAGGGAATTCACTAGGTTAAGGTGATAGTCAAATATTTTAAAAGTTGTTGCTAAGTGAAAAAATTGAAATTTGGTTCTCTTTACATGACTGGAATCAAAACAAAAGAGACATGAAACGAAAGATGACTTTCCATTTGGGGAAACAAATTGAAACCAATAACAGGAATATCTCGGAAATGGTATTCTCTAAAAACATTATATAAAATAAATTGTGTGTTTTGACGAGATCTATATTTTTGTGTAGTGTTTACTAGTTATGCAAAATTCGTTCAGAATGAACACGTTTTCAGAGGCTATTCCCAGAAAATTAAAGATGTTGATGATGTAAACATCTTCACTATACAGTGTTTCAATCAAATACGCTACAGCCATTTTTGTGAAAATCGGAAATTTCGTAAAGTATTTCATACAAAGGGTAGTTTGGGGTGGGGAATTTTTCTGAACAATTTCATGTAGTACCATTAGAAGATACATAGCTTAAATACCAACTGCACACGCACACAGAGCACAAGTTTGTTTTAACTTAAGAATCCTCAAAAACATGAATTTAGATAAAACTTTGCTAAGGAATTATTTTTGGGTGAAAAGCAATATCTTCTCTACCTACATTGTACATCGTAAAAAAGGTAAAAATATTTCGGAAACGGCTAAGGCTAAGACATGTTTATTTTAATGGGTTCTACATTTTTTGTCAAGTTGTGTATCTAAGATACATAAATAAATATAACAATAATAAAGACTTTTCCAGTTATTCTACACAAAATTCAATATACAGAGAAGGTATTTCTCTTCACTTTAAATAACTTTAGCAACGAAATTTACTGAGACAAAATTCTCGTTTTAAAATGGAGCGAGAACAAACGAGATTGTATTTTGTGTTTTAATGTTTTTATAATATACACAAGTATTAGAATACTGCATACATTCCACACAAAATTTCACCGAAAATACGCAATTTAATTTTGGAAAAAAATTGCTGCTTAAGTTCAGCAATTTCCAAGGGTATGACACAAAGAGTTTCAAGAAAATTCGTCACTCCAAAAGTCCCATTAAAATTCTGGAACTTTAATTTTCTTATAAATAAGAAAAATAATTTTGATTAGCATACTGTACACTAAAGATATTTACATTACAAGTTTAACGTATATCTTGAATTTTCTGGGAATAACCTCTGAAAAAATCTCCTTTTGGATGAGTTTTGTATAACTGGTAAACCATAAGGGATGGACAAAAAGTTAGTATACAAAATGTGGATCTCGTTAAAACACACAATTTATGTTATATTACTTGTTATAGGTTTAAATTTTCCAAAACTAAATTTTCTCATATGAGAAGTCGTTATTCATGTTTTTCGTCCCGGGAAGTAAACAGAACGGTATTTCAATTGCATCGCATAGCAACCAGTTTTTAAGACATTAGACTATCACTTTAGCCTAGTGTATTCCCCTTCTACTTACACGGAAGCAAGTAATAAGACAATTTCTGCTAAATTTTTCTCAATTAGCATGAAGTAAATACAAGAATAACCTTTTTAACAATAATTTGTTACAGAGATGTAGAGAAAGTCATGTGATTAGAACACATCAGATTTTTTTTTTGTAGTTTAACGTCTTTTAATCTGATAGGTCATATCCGTGAAATTATGCTCAAATTGGCCCAGAGCCAATAGACCTTAAGATACACTGGGAATGAAAATTCAAAATTGTATATTTCTGTATAGATTTTTTCTGAACGTTTTACAATGTTGTTCTGTTAATATGAATACTAAATTTCATTCAATTTTAATAAATGCTTTGTTTAATGTAAATTGTTTCATACATTTTCTCATATTGCATAATCAAAATGTCTCACGCACCTCAAAATTTTAGTAAAATTGTCGGTATTTTCTGAATTGAAGGTTTGAAATACCCACAGAAACTAAACGGCTGTATTTCAATAACCTTATGTATTGAACTATTATTTTATAGAAATGTTAATCATTTTTTTGTAAAAATACATCTTTATAAAAATCATTATGGGCGTTAAAAAGTTTATTCTTTGTAATTCTTTTGGTAGTGTTTAACGCCCACTTTTACTGTTCTGGCACCGCAGGCGAATTCTTTGTAATATTACAATAGATACTTACACACATTCTGAGAAAGTGTAGTTGAGTTTAAACAAAAAGTGAAACCCCTGTGAAAGAACGAAAATGTAGTTTTGATAAAAACACTGTTTTATAAAACAGTATCCTGGCAAACAGATATATTGTACGATATTTAAATGTGTGTAGAGTTAGAAGTAAGGACAGATAAATGTAGTTTTGATAAAAACACTGTTTTATAAAACAGTATCCCAGGAAACAGATATATTGTACGATATTTAAATGTGTGTAGAGTGTGAAGTAAGGACAGATAAATGTAGTTTTGATAAAAACACTGTTTTATAAAACAGTATCCCAGGAAACAGATATATTGTACGATATTTAAATGTGTGTAGAGTGTGAAGTAAGGAGAGGACAGATAAATGTAGTTTTGATAAAAACACTGTTTTATAAAACAGTAGCCCAAGAAACAGATATATTGTACGATATTTAAATGTGTGTAGAGTGTGAAGTAAGGAGAGGACAGATAAATGTAGTTTTGATAAAAACACTGTTTTATGAAACAGTATCCCAGGAAACAGATATATTGTACGATATTTAAATGTGTGTAGAGTGTGAAGTAAGGAGAGGACAGATAAATGTAGTTTTGATAAAAACACTGTTTTATAAAACAGTATCCCAGGAAACAGATATATTGTACGATATTTAAATGTGTGTAGAGTCCGAAGTAAGGAGAGGACAGATATATGTTCATTCTATATAGATAACCAAAAGGTTTCAACAACTAATTGTATAAAAATGTGATGTGTTCCATTCACATGACTTTCTCTGTAACAAATTATTGTTAAAAAGCTTATTCTTGTGTATATTTCATGCTAATCGAGACACACATAACAGAAATCCCATCTTGTTAGTAGAAGAGAATACACAGGGCTAAAATAATAGTCAAGTCTACTAGAAGCAGTTTGAAATCCGTTTCTTTGCATTGCTAGCAGTTGACAAATTCCTCTATGTGAAAACTTTTAGGTATTTTAAATTGAAACCAATAACAAGGAATATCTAGAAAATTGTCAACTCCACCAAAAAAGTATATGACATAAATCGTGTGTTTTAATGAGATCTACATTTTTTGTGGAGTAAGATTTTGTCCATCTCTTACAGTCTACTAGCTATGCAAAATTCATCTAGAATAAACAGGTCTACACAAGCTATTCCCAGAGAAAAGAAGATAGACATTTAATTTGCGATGGAAATGGCTTTAATATGATGTATTCGCAAAACATGTATTTCAGTTGAAATCTCGGTATCGAATTTTTGGGTGGAATACAATACTTTCTCTATACAGGATTATATATGGTACGTGCAGAGAAAGTAAAAATAAGATGTATATTTTGAATTTCCTGGGAATAGCGTCTGTGGGCTTCATCACTCTGATTGAGTTCTATTAAACTGTAAGCGATAGACAAAACGTTTCTTCACGCAAAATTGTAGAGCTCGCTGTGGCACACAGCGTTTGTCATGTAATTACTTTCTCTACACGTACTGTGCACGTAGTGTATAGACAAGGTATTGTAATGCACCCAAAAGTTCCATACCGAGATTTCACTGAAAATACATGTTTTGAGACCCCTCAACAAAAAGAATTTTTAGAAAAATGTCCGTGTGTGTGTTTGTGGACAGCATAGCTCAAAAACGAAAAGACCGTTAAATATCAAGCTTGGTATTTAAGTTTAGTATATTCCAAGAAGATTTACAAGAACAGCCTCCCATCCCCAACAACCCTTTACATGCATCTTTTTTCGAAAGTTTAGATTTTCTCAAAAATTGCTGTAACGATTTTGATTAAAATGTCATATATTAAAGATATTTACAGGACAAATAAAATCTATATCTTCAACTTTCTGGGAATGGCCTCTGAAAACTACTTTATTCTGGATGAATTTTACAGAATTTTGCATAACTGCTAATCCGTGAGAGATGGATAAAAACTTACCACAAAACATGTAGAGCACGTTAAAACACACAATTTCTGTTATATACATTTTTCTGGAGTTGATCTTTTTTTTTTTAGATATTCCTTGTTATTGGTTTCAGCTTTAAGAAACTTATACTTTTCTCATACAGGAATTTGTCAATTCCTGTCCATACAAACACAGGAACTTCAGTCACATAGCAACCAGCTTTTGACTATCACTTTAACCTATGATACTCCCTTATTTCACTTCTACATACAAGGAAGCAAGTAATAAGACTATTTCTGCTAATTTTTTCTACATTAGCGTGAAGTAAATAGAAGCATAAACTTTTTAACAATAATTTGTGACTGAGATGTAGAGAAAGTCATGTGAATGGAAGATATCAGATGTTTATATTCTGCTCTCTTGCTCTTTCTTCTGGTGATACCTACATAGTTTGTATATCATATCTTGGTTTAATTGACCATTATTTTCGTTTTTATAACGAAGTTATGAAGACTTCAACTGGAATCCGAAAGTTTCTCCTTCATTTTCTCATTATATTACTTTCTCTACACGTACTATGTACATAGTGTATAAGAAGGTATTACAATGCACCCAAAAATTCTATACCGAGATTTCACCGGAAATATATGTTTTAGGACCCCCTAAATCCAAAAAAAAAAGCATTTTCAGAAAAAGGTCCGTGTATGTGTGTGTCTGTGGACAGCATAGCTTAAATAATTAAAGACCGTTAAATACCAAACTTTTAAGTTTATTCTCTTCAAGGATGCGACACGAAAATTTTCAAAAAAAAAAACCCACACCCCAAACTACTCTTTTATTGGAAAAATATTTGAAAATTTTATTTTTCTGAAAACTGCCTTAAACATTTTTCATTAAAATGCCGTATATTAAAATTACTCACAACACAAATAAAATGTATATTTTGAATTTTATGGGAACAGCCTCTGAAGAACACTTTATTCTGCTTGAGTTTTGCAAACATTTTCAGAACGGTTAAATGGTAAGAGACAGACAAAAAACTACTGCATAAGAAATGAAGATCTCATTAAAAATAACCGTTTTCGAGATATTTTGGGTTATTGGTTTCAATTTTAAGCCTCTTAATTTTCTCAAACTGGAACACAGTTTTCTTCTCGTTTTAGTTTAAAAAACAATAAACCTATCACATGGCATCTTAAATTGCTGTATGTTTTATCTAATTAAACACACTATGTTTAAAATCATTTTTTTGAAAATAGCAAAAAACAAACTATAAAATAATAAATAGAAACAGATCAAAAAAATCAGATGTGTTCCATTCACATGACTCTCTACTTCTGTGTAATAAATTCTTGTTAATAACCTTATTCTTTTATTTATGCTAATCAGAAAAAATTAGAAGAAATAGTCTTATTACTTGCTTCCTTGTAAGTAGAAGCGAAATAAGGGAGTACCATAGGTTAAAGTGATAGTCAAAAGCTTGTTGCTATGTGACTGAAGTTCCTTTGTTTGTATGGACAGCAGTTGACAAATTCCTGTATGAGAAAAGTATAAGTTTTTCAAAGATGAAACCAAAAACAAGGACTATCTCAAAAACGATCAACTCCTCGAAAAAATTTAGATAACATAAGTTGTGTGTTTTAATGTGCTCTATATTTTTTGTGTGGTAAGTTTTTGTCCATTTCTTACGGTTTAGCAGTTATATAAAATTCATCCAGAATAAAGTAGTCTTCAGAGGCTATTCATAGAAAATTCAAGATATACATTTTATTAGTCAGATAAATATCTTAAATACACGATATTTTAATCAAAATCGTTAGAGCCATTTTTGAGAAAATAAAACTTTTCGTAAAAAGTTCCATGTAAAGGGTAGTTGGGGGTGGGGGATTTTCTTGAAAATGTTCGTGTCGCATCCTTGGAAGATACCAAACTTAAATACCAAGTTTGGTTTTTAACGCTCTTTTCGTTTTTGTGCTATGCTGTCTACAGACACACACACGGACAAGTTATAAACTCTGGCGTGTACCGTTCCTCCAGCTGTTCCTCATACAAACTATTCTAATCGAGATAACATTAGCACAATTGTCTTATTACTTGCTTGCTTATTAACAGAAGGGAATTCACTAGGTTAAGGTGATAGTCAAATATTTTAAAAGTTGTTGCTAAGTGAAAAAATTGAAATTTGGTTCTCTTTACATGACTGGAATCAAAACAAAAGAGACATGAAACGAAAGATGACTTTCCATTTGGGGAAACAAATTGAAACCAATAACAGGAATATCTCGGAAATGGTATTCTCTAAAAACATTATATAAAATAAATTGTGTGTTTTGACGAGATCTATATTTTTGTGTAGTGTTTACTAGTTATGCAAAATTCGTTCAGAATGAACACGTTTTCAGAGGCTATTCCCAGAAAATTAAAGATGTTGATGATGTAAACATCTTCACTATACAGTGTTTCAATCAAATACGCTACAGCCATTTTTGTGAAAATCGGAAATTTCGTAAAGTATTTCATACAAAGGGTAGTTTGGGGTGGGGAATTTTTCTGAACAATTTCATGTAGTACCATTAGAAGATACATAGCTTAAATACCAACTGCACACGCACACAGAGCACAAGTTTGTTTTAACTTAAGAATCCTCAAAAACATGAATTTAGATAAAACTTTGCTAAGGAATTATTTTTGGGTGAAAAGCAATATCTTCTCTACCTACATTGTACATCGTAAAAAAGGTAAAAATATTTCGGAAACGGCTAAGGCTAAGACATGTTTATTTTAATGGGTTCTACATTTTTTGTCAAGTTGTGTATCTAAGATACATAAATAAATATAACAATAATAAAGACTTTTCCAGTTATTCTACACAAAATTCAATATACAGAGAAGGTATTTCTCTTCACTTTAAATAACTTTAGCAACGAAATTTACTGAGACAAAATTCTCGTTTTAAAATGGAGCGAGAACAAACGAGATTGTATTTTGTGTTTTAATGTTTTTATAATATACACAAGTATTAGAATACTGCATACATTCCACACAAAATTTCACCGAAAATACGCAATTTAATTTTGGAAAAAAATTGCTGCTTAAGTTCAGCAATTTCCAAGGGTATGACACAAAGAGTTTCAAGAAAATTCGTCACTCCAAAAGTCCCATTAAAATTCTGGAACTTTAATTTTCTTATAAATAAGAAAAATAATTTTGATTAGCATACTGTACACTAAAGATATTTACATTACAAGTTTAACGTATATCTTGAATTTTCTGGGAATAACCTCTGAAAAAATCTCCTTTTGGATGAGTTTTGTATAACTGGTAAACCATAAGGGATGGACAAAAAGTTAGTATACAAAATGTGGATCTCGTTAAAACACACAATTTATGTTATATTACTTGTTATAGGTTTAAATTTTCCAAAACTAAATTTTCTCATATGAGAAGTCGTTATTCATGTTTTTCGTCCCGGGAAGTAAACAGAACGGTATTTCAATTGCATCGCATAGCAACCAGTTTTTAAGACATTAGACTATCACTTTAGCCTAGTGTATTCCCCTTCTACTTACACGGAAGCAAGTAATAAGACAATTTCTGCTAAATTTTTCTCAATTAGCATGAAGTAAATACAAGAATAACCTTTTTAACAATAATTTGTTACAGAGATGTAGAGAAAGTCATGTGATTAGAACACATCAGATTTTTTTTTTGTAGTTTAACGTCTTTTAATCTGATAGGTCATATCCGTGAAATTATGCTCAAATTGGCCCAGAGCCAATAGACCTTAAGATACACTGGGAATGAAAATTCAAAATTGTATATTTCTGTATAGATTTTTTCTGAACGTTTTACAATGTTGTTCTGTTAATATGAATACTAAATTTCATTCAATTTTAATAAATGCTTTGTTTAATGTAAATTGTTTCATACATTTTCTCATATTGCATAATCAAAATGTCTCACGCACCTCAAAATTTTAGTAAAATTGTCGGTATTTTCTGAATTGAAGGTTTGAAATACCCACAGAAACTAAACGGCTGTATTTCAATAACCTTATGTATTGAACTATTATTTTATAGAAATGTTAATCATTTTTTTGTAAAAATACATCTTTATAAAAATCATTATGGGCGTTAAAAAGTTTATTCTTTGTAATTCTTTTGGTAGTGTTTAACGCCCACTTTTACTGTTCTGGCACCGCAGGCGAATTCTTTGTAATATTACAATAGATACTTACACACATTCTGAGAAAGTGTAGTTGAGTTTAAACAAAAAGTGAAACCCCTGTGAAAGAACGAAAATGTAGTTTTGATAAAAACACTGTTTTATAAAACAGTATCCTGGCAAACAGATATATTGTACGATATTTAAATGTGTGTAGAGTTAGAAGTAAGGACAGATAAATGTAGTTTTGATAAAAACACTGTTTTATAAAACAGTATCCCAGGAAACAGATATATTGTACGATATTTAAATGTGTGTAGAGTCCGAAGTAAGGACAGATAAATGTAGTTTTGATAAAAACACTGTTTTATAAAACAGTATCCCAGGAAACAGATATATTGTACGATATTTAAATGTGTGTAGAGTGTGAAGTAAGGACAGATAAATGTAGTTTTGATAAAAACACTGTTTTATAAAACAGTATCCCAGGAAACAGATATATTGTACGATATTTAAATGTGTGTAGAGTGTGAAGTAAGGAGAGGACAGATAAATGTAGTTTTGATAAAAACACTGTTTTATAAAACAGTAGCCCAAGAAACAGATATATTGTACGATATTTAAATGTGTGTAGAGTGTGAAGTAAGGAGAGGACAGATAAATGTAGTTTTGATAAAAACACTGTTTTATGAAACAGTATCCCAGGAAACAGATATATTGTACGATATTTAAATGTGTGTAGAGTGTGAAGTAAGGAGAGGACAGATAAATGTAGTTTTGATAAAAACACTGTTTTATAAAACAGTATCCCAGGAAACAGATATATTGTACGATATTTAAATGTGTGTAGAGTCCGAAGTAAGGAGAGGACAGATATATGTTCATTCTATATAGATAACCAAAAGGTTTCAACAACTAATTGTATAAAAATGTGATGTGTTCCATTCACATGACTTTCTCTGTAACAAATTATTGTTAAAAAGCTTATTCTTGTGTATATTTCATGCTAATCGAGACACACATAACAGAAATCCCATCTTGTTAGTAGAAGAGAATACACAGGGCTAAAATAATAGTCAAGTCTACTAGAAGCAGTTTGAAATCCGTTTCTTTGCATTGCTAGCAGTTGACAAATTCCTCTATGTGAAAACTTTTAGGTATTTTAAATTGAAACCAATAACAAGGAATATCTAGAAAATTGTCAACTCCACCAAAAAAGTATATGACATAAATCGTGTGTTTTAATGAGATCTACATTTTTTGTGGAGTAAGATTTTGTCCATCTCTTACAGTCTACTAGCTATGCAAAATTCATCTAGAATAAACAGGTCTACACAAGCTATTCCCAGAGAAAAGAAGATAGACATTTAATTTGCGATGGAAATGGCTTTAATATGATGTATTCGCAAAACATGTATTTCAGTTGAAATCTCGGTATCGAATTTTTGGGTGGAATACAATACTTTCTCTATACAGGATTATATATGGTACGTGCAGAGAAAGTAAAAATAAGATGTATATTTTGAATTTCCTGGGAATAGCGTCTGTGGGCTTCATCACTCTGATTGAGTTCTATTAAACTGTAAGCGATAGACAAAACGTTTCTTCACGCAAAATTGTAGAGCTCGCTGTGGCACACAGCGTTTGTCATGTAATTACTTTCTCTACACGTACTGTGCACGTAGTGTATAGACAAGGTATTGTAATGCACCCAAAAGTTCCATACCGAGATTTCACTGAAAATACATGTTTTGAGACCCCTCAACAAAAAGAATTTTTAGAAAAATGTCCGTGTGTGTGTTTGTGGACAGCATAGCTCAAAAACGAAAAGACCGCTAAATATCAAGCTTGGTATTTAAGTTTAGTATATTCCAAGAAGATTTACAAGAACAGCCTCCCATCCCCAACAACCCTTTACATGCATCTTTTTTCGAAAGTTTAGATTTTCTCAAAAATTGCTGTAACGATTTTGATTAAAATGTCATATATTAAAGATATTTACAGGACAAATAAAATCTATATCTTCAACTTTCTGGGAATGGCCTCTGAAAACTACTTTATTCTGGATGAATTTTACAGAATTTTGCATAACTGCTAATCCGTGAGACATAGATAAAATCTTACCACACAAAAATGCAGAGCACTTTAAAACACACAATTAATGTTATATACTTTTTTGTGGAGTTGATCGTTTTTTCGATATTACTTGTTTTTGGTTTCAGCTTTAAAAAAAACTTATACCTTTCTCATACAGCAATTTGTCAACTCGTGTCCATACAAACAAAGGTACTTCAGTGACATAGCAACCACCTTTTGACTATCACTTTAACCTATGATACTCCCTTATTTCGCTTCTACTTACAAGGAAGCAAATAATAAGACTATTTTTGCTAATTGTTCTAGATTAGCATGAAGTAAATAGAAACATAAGCTTTTTTAACAATATTTTGTTGCAGAGATGTAGAGAAAATCATGTGAATGGAACACGTCAGACTTTTTCTCAATTTTAGATCACATTTCAGATATGCATACATATCCTTAAATAAAGAATACGAATAGTTTCAGAGAGAAATTTTAGAAAACTTTATTTAAGTTATGATGTTAGGGATGTTTGCTAGAATCTCCATAATTATTAGAAAACAAATAAAAAATGGTTACGAACGCATCTAAAAGTAACTCCATATGTACCTTAGTTGACCTGAAGAACGGGACTTGGAAGTGAACGCCGGTTTCCAGGATCGTCGACACACAAACACAACCGATGCAGAATGATAAACTGACCGAGTTTCGAACCGCGGACTACTTCATCTTACCTTGGACAGTGGGTGTCCAGCAGAACAAAACATTTTGCGCCACACAAAACAAAAGACTACTACCGAGGAAGTGATGCAAGCGGAAGACTGGCCGGCCAAGAAGAAGAAGAAGAAGAAGGGTCCAGACAAGGAATGCTGAAGCAAACCACTCTCCCTTTCTTTCCTTAATAGCTTTAACTGAGAGCTTTTAGTCTGGGTCCACCTCCCCCACGACCAGGTGCAGCAGCAGCAGCAGGTTCAACATCAAGTCTGTCTCAAGTCGGTCCCTCTCCCGAGATGGCTATCAGCACAGCTCACTAGAATATCTCAGTTGTCATGGAGACTGTCAGTATAGTTCACTAGGATATCTCAGTTGTCATGGAGACTGTCAGTATGGCTCACTAGAATATCTCAGTTGTCATGGAGACTGTCAGTATAGTTCACTAGAATATCTCAGTTGTCATGGAGGCTGTCAGTATAGTTCACTAGGATATCTCAGTTGTCAGGGAAACTGTCAGTATAGTTCACTAGGATATCTCAGTTGTCAAGGAAAGTGTCAGTATAGCTACTAGGATATCTCAGTTGTCATGGAAACTGACAGTATAGTTCACTAGGATATCTCAGTTGTCATGGAAACTGTCAGTATAGTTCACTAGGATATCTCAGTTGTCAAGGAAAGTGTCAGTATAGCTACTAGGATATCTCAGTTGTCATGGAAACTGACAGTATAGTTCACTAGGATATCTCAGTTGTCAAGGAAAGTGTCAGTATAGCTCACTAGGATATCTCAGTTGTCAGGGAAACTGACAGTATTGTTCACTAGGATATCTCAGTTGTCAAGGAAAGTGTCAGTATAGCTCACTAGGATATCTCAGTAGTCATGGAAACTGACAGTATAGTTCACTAGGATATCTCAGTAGTCATGGAAACTGTCAGTATAGTTCACTAGGATATCTCAGTTGTCATGGAAACTGTCAGTATAGTTCACTAGGATATCTCAGTTGTCAGGGTAACTGACAGTATAGGTCACTAGGATATCTCAGTTGTCATGGAAACTGTCAGTATAGTTCACTAGGATATCTCAGTTGGCATGGAAACTGTCAGTATAGTTCACTAGGATATCTCAGTTGTCATGGAAACTGTCAGTATAGTTCACTAGGATATCTCAGTTGTCATGGAAACAGTCAGTATAGTTCACTAAGATATCTCAGTTGTCATGAAAACTATCAGTATAGTTCACTAGGATATCTCAGTTGTCTTGGAAACTGTCAGTATAGTTCACTAGAATATCTCAGTTGTCCTGGAAACTGACAGTATAGTTCACTAGAATGTATCAGTTGTCATGGAAACAGTCAGTATAGTTCACTAAGATATCTCAGTTGTCATGAAAACTATCAGTATAGTTCACTAGGATATCTCAGTAGTCATGGAAACAGTCAGTATAGTTCACTAGGATATCTCAGTAGTCATGGAAACAGTCAGTATAGTTCACTAGAATATCTCAGTTGTCCTGGAAACTGACAGTATAGTTCACTAGAATGTATCAGTTGTCATGGAAACAGTCAGTATAGTTCACTAAGATATCTCAGTTGTCATGGAAACAGTCAGCATAGTTCACTAAGATATCTCAATTGTCATGAAAACTATCAGTATAGTTCACTAAGATATCTCAGTTGTCATGGAAACAGTCAGTATAGTTCACTAAGATATCTCAGTTGTTATGGAAACTGTCAGTATAGCTCAGTAGGATATCTCAGTTGTCATGGAAACAGTCAGTATAGTTCACTAAGATATCTCAGTTGTCAGGGAAACTGTCAGTATAGCTCACTAAGATATCTCAGTTGTTAGGGAAACTGTCAGTATAGCTCACTAAGATATCTCAGTTGTCATGGAAACAGTCAGTATAGTTCACTAAGATATCTCAGTTGTCATGGAAACTGTCAGTATAGCTCATTAAGATATCTCAGTTGTTAGGGAAACTGTCAGTATAGCTCACTAGAATATCTCAGTTGTCATGGAAACTGTCAGTATAGCTCACTAGAATATCTCAGTTGTCATGGAAACTGTCAGTATAGCTCACTAGAATATCTCAGTTGTCATGGAAACTGTCAGTATAGCTCACTAGAATATCTCAGTTGTCAGGGAAACTGTCAGTATAACTCACTAGAATATCTCAGTTGTCATGGAAACTGTCAGTATAGCTCACTAGAATATCTCAGTTGTCATGGAAACTGTCATTATAGTTCACTAGGATATCTCAGTTGTCATGGAAACAGTCAGTATAGTTCACTAGGATATCTCAGTTGTCATGGAAACTGTCAGTATAGCTCACTAGGATATCTCAGTTGTCATGGAAACTGACAGTATAGTTCACTAGGATATCTCAGTTGTCAGGGAAACTGACAGTATTGTTCACTAGGATATCTCAGTTGTCATGGAAACTGACAGTATAACTCACTAGGATATCCCAGTTGTCATAGAAACTGACAGTATAGTTCACTAGGATATCTCAGTTGTCATGGAAACTGACAGTATAACTCACTAGGATATCTCAGTTGTCATAGAAACTGACAGTATAGCTCACTAGGATATCTCAGTTGTCATGGAAACTGACAGTATAACTCACTAGGATATCTTAGTTGTCATGGAAACTGACAGTATAGCTCACTAGGATATCTTAGTTGTCATGGAAACTGACAGTATAACTCACTAGGATATCTCAGTTGTCATGGAAACTGACAGTATAGTTCACTAGGATATCTCAGTTGTCATGGAAACTGACAGTATAACTCACTAGGATATCTCAGTTGTCATGGAAACTGACAGTATAGTTCACTAGGATATCTCAGTTGTCATGGAAACTGACAGTATAACTCACTAGGATATCTCAGTTGTCATGGAAACTGACAGTATAGTTCACTAGGATATCTCAGTTGTCATGGAAACTGACAGTATAGTTCACTAGGATATCTCAGTTGTCATGGAAACTGACATTATAGTTCACTAGGATATCTCAGTTGTCATGGAAACTGACAGTATAACTCACTAGGATATCTCAGTTGTCATGGAAACAGTCAGTATAGTTCACTAGGATATCTCAGTTGTCATGGAAACTGTCAGTATAGTTCACTAGGATATCTCAGTTATGGATACTGTCAGTATAGCTCACTAGGATATCTCAGTTGCCATGGAAACTGACATTATAGCTCACTAGGATATCTCAGTTGTCATGGAAACTGACATTATAGCTCACTAGGATATCTCAGTTGCCATGGAAACTGACATTATAGCTCACTAGGATATCTCAGTTGTCATGGAAACTAACATTATAGCTCACTAGGATATCTCAGTTGCCATGGAAACTGACATTATAGCTCACTAGGATATCTCAGTTGTCATGGAAACTGTCAGTATAGCTCACTAGGATATCTCAGTTGTCATGGAAACTGACAGTATAGCTCACTAGGATATCTCAGTTGTCATGGAAACTGACAGTATAGCTCACTAGGATATCTCAGTTGTCATGGAAACCGTCTGTATAGCTCACTAGAATATCTCAGTTGTCATGGAAACTGTCAGTATAGCTCACTAGGATATCTCAGTTGTCATGGAAACTGACAGTGTAGCTCACTAGGATATCTCAGTTGTCATGGAAACTGTCAGTATAGTTCACTAGGATATCTCAGTTGTCATGGAAACTGTCAGTATAGCTCACTAGGATATCTCAGTTGTCATGGAAACTGTCAGTATAGCTCACTAGGATATCTCAGTTGTCATGGAAACTGTCAGTATAGTTCACTAGGATATCTCAGTTGTCATGGAAACTGTCAGTATAGCTCACTAGGATATCTCAGTTGTCATGCAAACTGACAGTGTAGCTCACTAGGATATCTCAGTTGTCATGGAAACTGTCAGTATAGCTCACTAGGATATCTCAGTTGTCATGGAAACTGGTAGTATAGCTCACTAGGATATCTCAGTTGTCATGGAAACTGTCAGTATAACTCACTAGGATATCTCAGTTGTCATGGAAACTGTCAGTATAGCTCACTAGGATATCTCAGTTGTCATGGAAACTGACAGTATAGCTCACTAGGATATCTCAGTTGTCAGGGAAACTGACAGTATAGCTCACTAGGATATCTCAGTTGTCATGGAAACTGTCAGTATAGCTCACTAGAATATCTCAGTTGTCATGGAAACTGACAGTATAGTTCACTAGGATATCTCAGTAGTCATGGAAACTGACAGTATAGCTCACTAGAATATCTCAGTTGTCATGGAAACTGACAGTATAGCTCACTAGGATATCTCAGTTGTCATGGAAACTGTCAGTATAGTTCACTAGGATATCTCAGTTGTCATGGAAACTGACAGTATAGCTCACTAGAATATCTCAGTTGTCATGGAAACTGACAGTATAGCTCACTAGGATATCTCAGTTGTCATGGAAACTGTCAGTATAATTCACTAGGATATCTCAGTTGTCAGGGTAACTGACAGTATAGGTCACTAGGATATCTCAGTTGTCATGGAAACTGTCAGTATAGTTCACTAGGATATCTCAGTTGTCAGGGAAACTGTCAGTATAGTTCACTAGGATATCTCAGTTGTCATGGAAACTGTCAGTATAGTTCACTAGGATATCTCAGTTGTCAGGGTAACTGACAGTATAGGTCACTAGGATATCTCAGTTGTCATGGAAACTGTCAGTATAGTTCACTAGGATATCTCAGTTGTCATGGAAACTGTCAGTATAGTTCACTAGGATATCTCAGTTGTCATGGAAACTGTCAGTATAGTTCACTAGGATATCTCAGTTGTCATGGAAACAGTCAGTATAGTTCACTAAGATATCTCAGTTGTCATGAAAACTATCAGTATAGTTCACTAGGATATCTCAGTTGTCATGGAAACTGTCAGTATAGTTCACTAGAATATCTCAGTTGTCCTGGAAACTGACAGTATAGTTCACTAGAATGTATCAGTTGCCATGGAAACAGTCAGTATAGTTCACTAAGATATCTCAGTTGTCATGAAAACTATCAGTATAGTTCACTAGGATATCTCAGTAGTCATGGAAACAGTCAGTATAGTTCACTAGGATATCTCAGTAGTCATGGAAACAGTCAGTATAGTTCACTAGAATATCTCAGTTGTCCTGGAAACTGACAGTATAGTTCACTAGAATGTATCAGTTGTCATGGAAACAGTCAGTATAGCTCACTAGGATATCTCAGTAGTCATGGAAACAGTCAGCATAGTTCACTAGGATATCTCATTTGTCATGCAAACAGTCAGTATAGTTCACTAGGATATCTCAGTTGCCATGGAAACTGACAGTATAGTTCACTAAGATATCTCAGTTGTCATGAAAACTATCAGTATAGTTCACTAAGATATCTCAGTTGTCATGGAAACAGTCAGTATAGTTCACTAAGATATCTCAGTTGTTATGGAAACTGTCAGTATAGCTCAGTAGGATATCTCAGTTGTCATGGAAACAGTCAGTATAGTTCACTAAGATATCTCAGTTGTCAGGGAAACTGTCAGTATAGCTCACTAAGATATCTCAGTTGTTAGGGAAACTGTCAGTATAGCTCACTAAGATATCTCAGTTGTCATGGAAACAGTCAGTATAGTTCACTAAGATATCTCAGTTGTCATGGAAACTGTCAGTATAGCTCATTAAGATATCTCAGTTGTTAGGGAAACTGTCAGTATAGCTCACTAGAATATCTCAGTTGTCATGGAAACTGTCAGTATAGCTCACTAGAATATCTCAGTTGTCATGGAAACTGTCAGTATAGCTCACTAGAATATCTCAGTTGTCATGGAAACTGTCAGTATAGCTCACTAGAATATCTCAGTTGTCAGGGAAACTGTCAGTATAACTCACTAGAATATCTCAGTTGTCATGGAAACTGTCAGTATAGCTCACTAGAATATCTCAGTTGTCATGGAAACTGTCATTATAGTTCACTAGGATATCTCAGTTGTCATGGAAACAGTCAGTATAGTTCACTAGGATATCTCAGTTGTCATGGAAACTGACAGTATAACTCACTAGGATATCTCAGTTGTCATGGAAACAGTCAGTATAGTTCACTAGGATATCTCAGTTGTCATGGAAACTGTCAGTATAGTTCACTAGGATATCTCAGTTGTCATGGAAACAGTCAGTATAACTCACTAGGATATCTCAGTTGTCATGGAAACTGTCAGTATAGTTCACTAGGATATCTCAGTTGTCATGGAAACTGACAGTATAACTCACTAGGATATCTCAGTTGTCATAGAAATTGACAGTATAGTTCACTAGGATATCTCAGTTGTCATGGAAACTGACAGTATAACCTACTAGGATATCTCAGTTGTCATAGAAACTGACAGTATAGCTCACTAGGATATCTTAGTTGTCATGGAAACTGACAGTATAGCTCACTAGGATATCTCAGTTGTCATGGAAACAGTCAGTATAACTCACTAGGATATCTCAGTTGTCATGGAAACTGACAGTATAACTCACTAGGATATCTCAGTTGTCATGGAAACTGACAGTATAACTCACTAGGATATCTCAGTTGTCATAGAAACTGACAGTATAGCTCACTAGGATATCTTAGTTGTCATGGAAACTGACAGTATAACTCACTAGGATATCTCAGTTGTCATGGAAACTGACAGTATAACTCACTAGGATATCTCAGTTGTCATAGAAACTGACAGTATAGCTCACTAGGATATCTCAGTTGTCATGGAAACTGACAGTATAGCTCACTAGGATATCTTAGTTGTCATGGAAACTGACAGTATAGCTCACTAGGATATCTCAGTTGTCATGGAAACTGACAGTATAGCTCACTAGGATATCTCAGTTGTCATGGAAACTGAGAGTATAACTCACTAGGATATCTCAGTTGTCATGGAGGCTGTCAGTATAGCTCACTAGGATATCTCAGTTGTCATGGAAACTGACAGTATAGTTCACTAGGATATCTCAGTTGTCATGGAAACTGACAGTATAGTTCACTAGGATATCTCAGTTGTCATGGAAACTGACAGTATAGCTCACTAGGATATCTCAGTTGTCATGGAAACTGACAGTATAGCTCACTAGGATATCTCAGTTGTCATGGAAACTGACAGTATAACTCACTAGGATATCTCAGTTGTCATGGAAACTGACAGTATAACTCACTAGGATATCTCAGTTGTCATAGAAACTGACAGTATAGCTCACTAGGATATCTCAGTTGTCATGGAAACTGACAGTATAGCTCACTAGGATATCTTAGTTGTCATGGAAACTGACAGTATAGCTCACTAGGATATCTCAGTTGTCATGGAAACAGTCAGTATAGCTCACTAGGATATCTCAGTTGTCATGGAAACTGACAGTATAACTCACTAGGATATCTCAGTTGTCTTGGAAACTGACAGTATAACTCACTAGGATATCTCAGTTGTCATAGAAACTGACAGTATAGCTCACTAGGATATCTTAGTTGTCATGGAAACTGACAGTATAGCTCACTAGGATATCTCAGCTGTCATGGAAACAGTCAGTATAACTCACTAGGATATCTCAGTTGTCATGGAAACTGACAGTGTAGCTCACTAGGATATCTTAGTTGTCATGGAAACTGACAGTATAGTTCACTAGGATATCTCAGTTGTCATGGAAACTGACAGTATAACTCACTTGGATATCTCAGTTGTCATGGAAACTGACAGTATAGTTCACTAGGATATCTCAGTTGTCATGGAAACTGACAGTATAACTCACTAGGATATCTCAGTTGTCATGGAAACTGACAGTATAGTTCACTAGGATATCTAAGTTGTCATGGAAACTGACAGTATAACTCACTAGGATATCTCAGTTGTCATGGAAACAGTCAGTATAGTTCACTAGGATATCTCAGTTGTCATGGAAACTGTCAGTATAGTTCACTAGGATATCTCAGTTATGGATACTGTCAGTATAGCTCACTAGGATATCTCAGTTGCCATGGAAACTGACATTATAGCTCACTAGGATATCTCAGTTGTCATGGAAACTGACATTATAGCTCACTAGGATATCTCAGTTGTCATGGAAACTGACATTATAGCTCACTAGGATATCTCAGTTGCCATGGAAACTGACATTATAGCTCACTAGGATATCTCAGTTGCCATGGAAACTGACATTATAGCTCACTAGGATATCTCAGTTGCCATGGAAACTGACATTATAGCTCACTAGGATATCTCAGTTGTCATGGAAACTGACATTATAGCTCACTAGGATATCTCAGTTGCCATGGAAACTGACATTATAGCTCACTAGGATATCTCAGTTGTCATGGAAATTGTCAGTATAGCTCACTAGGATATCTCAGTTGTCATGGAAACTGACAGTATAGCTCACTAGGATATCTCAGTTGTCATGGAAACTGACAGTATAGCTCACTAGGATATCTCAGTTGTCATCTAAACCGTCTGTATAGCTCACTAGAATATCTCAGTTGTCATGGAAACTGTCAGTATAGCTCACTAGGATATCTCAGTTGTCATGGAAACTGACAGTATAGTTCACTAGGATATCTCAGTTGTCATGGAAACTGACAGTATAGTTCACTAGGATATCTCAGTTGTCATGGAAACTGTCAGTATAGCTCACTAGGATATCTCAGTTGTCATGGAAACTGTCAGTATAGCTCACTAGAATATCTCAGTTGTCATGGAAACTGTCAGTATAGCTCACTAGGATATCTCAGTTGTCATGGAAACTGTCAGTATAGCTCACTAGAATATCTCAGTTGTCATGGAAACTGACAGTATAGCTCACTAGGATATCTCAGTTGTCATGGAAACTGACAGTGTAGCTCACTAGGATATCTCAGTTGTCATGGAAACTGTCAGTGTAGCTCACTAGGGTATCTCAGTTGTCATGGAAACTGTCAGTGTAGCTCACTAGGATATCTCAGTTGTCATGGAAACTGACAGTGTAGCTCACTAGGATATCTCAGTTGTCATGGAAACTGTCAGTATAGCTCACTAGGATATCTCAGTTGTCATGGAAACTGGTAGTATAGCTCACTAGGATATCTCAGTTGTCATGGAAACTGTCAGTATAACTCACTAGGATATCTCAGTTGTCATGGAAACTGACAGTGTAGCTCACTAGGATATCTCAGTTGTCATGGAAACTGACAGTATAACTCACTAGGATATCTCAGTTGTCATGGAAACTGTCAGTATAGCTCACTAGGATATCTCAGTTGTCATGGAAACTGACAGTATAGCTCACTAGGATATCTCAGTTGTCATAGAAACTGACAGTATAGTTCACTAGGATATCTCAGTTGTCATGGAAACTGTCAGTATAACTCACTAGGATATCTCAGTAGTCATGGAGACTGTCAGTATAGTTCACTAGGATATCTCAGTTGTCATGGAAACAGTCACTATGGTTCACTAAGATATCTCAGTTGTCATGGAAACAGTCAGTATAGTTCACTAGGATATCTCAGTTGTTAGGGAAACTGTCAGTATAGCTCATTAGAATATCTCAGTTGTCATGAAAACTGTCAGTATAGCTCACTAGGATATCTCAATTGTCATGGAGGCTGTCAGTATAGTTCACTAGGATATCTCAGTTGTCATGGAAACAGTCAGTATAGTTCACTAAGATATCTCAGTTGTCATGGAAACAGTCAGTATAGTTCACTAGGATATCTCAGTTGTTAGGGAAACTGTCAGTATAGCTCATTAGAATATCTCAGTTGTCATGGAAACTGTCAGTATAGCTCACTAGAATATCTCAGTTGTCAGGGAAACTGTCAGTATAGCTCACTAGGATATCTCAGTTGTCAGGGAAACTGTCAGTATAGCTTACAAAAATATCTCAGTTGTTAGGGAAACTGTCAGTATAGCTCACTAGGATATCTCAGTTGTCATGGAGACTGTCAGTATAGTTCACTAGGATATCTCAGTTGTCAGGGAAACTGTCAGTATAGCTCACTAGAATGTATCAGTTTTCAGGGAAACTGACAGTATAGCTCACTAGGATATCTCAGTTGTCATGGAAACTGTCTGTATAGCTCACTAGAATATCTCAGTTGTCATGGAAACTGTCAGTATAGCTCACTAGGATATCTCAGTTGTCAGGGAAACTGACAGTATAGTTCACTAGGATATCTCAGTTGTCATGTAAACTGACAGTATAGTTCACTAGGATATCTCAGTTGTCAGGGAAACTGTCAGTATAGCTCACTAGGATATCTCAGTTGTCAGGGAAACTGACAGTATAGTTCACTAGGATATCTCAGTTGTCAGGGAAACTGTCAGTATAGCTCACTAGGATATCTCAGTTGTCATGGAAACTGACAGTATAGCTCACTAGGATATCTCAGTTGTCATGGAAACTGACAGTATAGTTCACTAGGATATCTCAGTTGTCAGGGAAACTGTCAGTATAGCTCACTAGGATATCTCAGTTGTCATGGAAACTGTCAGTATAGCTCACTAGGATATCTCAGTTGTCAGGGAAACTGACAGTATAGCTCACTAGGATATCTCAGTTGTCATGGAAACTGACAGTATAGTTCACTAGGATATCTCAGTTGTCAGGGAAACTGACAGTATAGTTCACTAGGATATCTCAGTTGTCAGGGAAACTGACAGTATAGCTCACTAGGATATCTCAGTTGTCAGGGAAACTGACAGTATAGCTCACTAGGATATCTCAGTTGTCATGGAAACTGACAGTATAGTTCACTAGTTGCATTAAAACATTCCAGTTTTCACACTGGTTGTCGATACCATGATTTCACCGGAAATATATGTTTTAGGGTTCCCTGAGGCTAAGAAAAGCATTTTTAGAAAAATGTCCTTGTGTATGTGTCTGTGGACAGTATAGCTAAAAAACGAAAGACCGTTAAATACGAAACTCGATATTTAAGTTTGATATCTTCCAAGGATGCGGCACGAAGATTTTCAAGAAAATCTCCTCACCCTCAATTACCCTTTATATAGAACATTTTTCAAAAATTTTGATTTTCTCAAAAATGGCTGTAATTAAATTTTCTGGGAATATCCTCTGAAGACCTACTTTATTCTATATGATTTTTATATAACTGGTAAACCGTAAGAGATATATAAAAACGTTCTACACAAAAAATATAGATATCTTGTTAAAACACAGAATTTACTTCATATACTCACATTTTCTTTTGTAGAGTTAACCATTTCCGATATATTCCCGATTATTAGTTTCAGCTTTAAAATACTTGCAGGTTTCTCGTACAGGAATTAGTCAACTCCTGCTCACACCCCCCCCCCAAAAAAAAGGAATTTCAACCAATGGTAACCAGCTCTTAAATGTTTGACCATCACTTTAATCTAGTGTATTCCCTTCTACTTACAAGGAAACAAGTAATAAAACAATTGCTGCAAGTGATAATTTTAATTGTTTTTTACACAAGCCGTGTGTAGAACAGGAGTTGGATAGCTAGAGTCAGACCTAAGAATTCAATGTCATGGCCGGAATTTGAACCACGGATCTCCCAGTCTCTACCGGTTGCTCTACCACTGAGCTACCATGGCAACATGCCGGCATAGCATTGAATTTCTCAACTGACTTGCATGTTTCCCGGTAAACCACAAGGTGATATCAGATTATTTTGAGATGACAACCCCAATAGCGTTGTAAGTCCCAGGATTCATAGCATAGCCAACTATTGTGGTCACTTGTGATACATTTAATGTTTACTCGATTAGCATGAAGTAAATAGAAGCATAAGCCTTTTAACAATAATTTGTTGTAGAGAAAGTGACGTGAGATATTCTGTATACCAGTTTTGGGTGGAATGCGATACTTTGAGAGGATGACCAAGACAGTTGAAAGGAAGCCCAGGCAGGTATGGGGAGGTTTCCTTAAGGTCACGGAGGTCGCCCCACGTCTAGACGAGAGAGCGAGCCTCCCTTCTTCAGACGGTCTGGTCATTATGTCAGGGGTTGACCTTGGTCTCTGCAGCAGCGGGCTCTTCTGGTCCAGACCCTCGTCACTCCCTACAGCAACAATAATATAATAGTAACAATAATAATTGTAATAATACATTTTGCAAATTAAATACATCTTTTCCGTTTCTTCTTATTTTCATTATGCATTCTTCTTTGTTTTCCTTAGGTGTTTGCCATTGCACCAGAGTTTGAGCTTGGCATCATGGGCAAGGTGGTCTGTTTCTTCCTGCTAAGTTTCATTTTATTACCATTTTAGGTATTCTCCCGTCTGCCAGTTTTCCTGTACCTACACGTACTATGTACATAGTGTATAGAGAAGGTATTGCATTGCACCTAAAAATTCATTACGGAGATTTCACTGGAAATGTATGTATTTGGGTCCCCTGTATCCAGAAAAGGATTTGTTGAAAAGGGTCAGTGTGTGTGTGTGTGTGTGTGTGTGTGTGTGTGTGTGTGCGTGTGTGAACACCATAACTCAAAACCGAACAGTCGGTAAAATACCAACTTGGTATTTAAATTTAGTACCTTCTAAGGATGCGACACGACGATTTTGAGAAAAATTTCCAAACCCCAAACTACCCATTATATGGAAAAAAGTTCTAAAATTTTGATTTCCCCAAAAAAGGCTCTAACGATTTTGATTTAAATAACGTAAATTAAAGAGATCTATATGGCGAATAAAATGTATATTTTCTAGGAATAGCACCGAACATATCTTTATTCTGAATGAATTTAGCATAACTGCTAAACCGTAAGAGATGTACAAAAGCTTACCACACAAAAAATGTAAAGCACTTTAAAACACACAATTTATGTTATATACATTTTTACTTTCTCTAGCCCCATATGTACATAGGGATAGAGAAGGTATTGTAATGCACCCAAAAATTCGATACCGAGATTTCACCGGAAATATATGTTTTGGGGTCCCCTGAGTCCGAAAAAAGCATTTTTAAAAAATATCTGTGTGTGTGCGTGTCTGTGGACAGCATAGCCCCAAAACAAAAAGACCGTTAAATACCAAACTTGGTATTTAATTTTAGTATCTTCCAAGGATGCGACAAGAAGATTTTCAAAAATATCCCCTACTAAAAACTACCCTTTACATGGAACAAATTTCGAAAATTTTGATTTTCTTAAAATGGCTCAACGATTTTTATTAAAATCCCGTATATTAAAGCTATTTATGTCCAAAATAAAATGTATATCTCGAATTTTTGGGGAATAGCCTCTAAAGACCTCTTTATTCTAGATGAATTTTGCTTAACTGCTAAACCGTAAGAGACAAAAAAAAAAAAAAAAACCTCACTACACCAAAAATGTAGATCTCGTCAAAAGACACAAATTATGTCATTTACGATTTTGTTGTGGAGGTAAACGTTTCCGAGATGTTCCTTGTTATTGGTTTCAGTTGTGAACTACTTAAACTTTTCTCAGACAGGAAGTGTCCGTTTTTCTTTTGTTCTACTCTTGGCCAAGCAAAGAGCTGATTTGCAATGACAATCGCATAACGATAGCTTTTAAAACATTTGACAATCATTTTAGCATAGCGCCTTCCCTTATTCTCTTCTACTTATAAGGAACTAAGTAATAAGAACATTCTGCTAATGTTTATCTCGATTAGCATTGTGTACAAAGAAGAATAATCTTATGTAGGTTTGTAGAGGAGCTAGAGAAAGTCATGTGAGTGTAACAGATCAGATTTTTTTCGTGGAGTTGATTGTTTTTGAGATATTCCTTTATTTGATTACAGCTTTGAAAAACATAATTTTCTCATACAAGAATTTGTTAATTCTTGTCCATACAAACAAAGGAACATCAGTCACATAGCAACCAGCTTTTGGCTTTCACTTTAACCTATGGTACTCCCTTATTTCGCTTCTACTTACAAGGAAGCAGGTAATAATACTATTTCTGCTAATTTTTTCTCGATTAGCATGAAGTAAATAGAAGCATAAGCTTTTTAACAATAATTTGTTGTAGAGATGTAGAGAAAGTCATGTGAATTGCACTGTCAGATTTTTTGTGATTAGAAAGGAAATAAGGGAATACACTAGGCTAAAAAGACATTAAAAACTGGTTACCTTGAGGATGAAATCCGTTTCCATGCATTGTCTGTAGTTCACAAATTCCCATATGTGAAAAACTTTAAGTATTTTAAAACTGAAACAAATAACAAGCTATATCTCAGAAATGGTCAGTTCCACGAAAAAAAAAGTATACCACATAAATTGTGTGTGTTTACCAGTTCTACATTTTTTGTGACGTAAGTTTTTGTCTATCCCTTACGGTTTACCAGTACGCAAAATTCCGCAAAATCATCCAGAATTAAGATGTGTGCTGAAGGTATTGCCAGAAAATTCAAGATATACATTGCATTTGTCATCAAAATATCTAAATATAAAGGAGTTTAATGAAAATGGTTACACCAATTTATATTACAACAAAAATTGAACTTTTTTCTATATGAAGCATATTTGGTGGTGGGGGAATTTTTTTTGAAAATCTTCGTGTCGCATCTTTGGAAGATACTGAATTTAAATATCAAGTTTGGTTTTTGAGTTATGCTGTCCACATGTTTATAAAAGATCTTTTGTACACATAACTATATGAATAGTGTATAGAGAAGGTATTGTATAGCACTCAAAAATTCGATACCTAAATTTCACCGGAAATCCATGTTTTCGGACCCCGAGAATCCAAAAAAAGACCTTTTATAAAAAGGTCCGTGTGCATGTGAGTGTCTCTGTCTGTCTTTTTCCGCCCGTCTATGGGTCTGTGAACACAATAAGTCAAAAACGAAAAGTCAATTAAATACCAAATTTGATATTTAAGTTTAGTATATCCCAAAAACAAGACACGAACATTTTTAAGAAACTCCGCTCAAAGAGGACATTTTTATAAAAATGCCTTTTTTGGATTTAGGGGGTCCCAAAACATGTATATCTTGTGAAATCTCGGTATCGAATTTTTGGGTGGATATAATACTTTCTGTATACTCTATGCACTCCGTTAAATACCAAAATTGATATTTAAATTAAGTATCTTCCAAAGATTCGACACGAAGATTTTAAAGAGATTACCCCACCCAAAACTACCCCTTACGTGGAAAAGATTTCAAAAATTTTGGTTTTCTCATAAATGGCTTTATCTATTTTGATTAAGATATCTTATATTTAAGATATTTTAGTGACAAATACAATGTATATCTTGAATTTTACGGAATTTTGCGTAACTAGTAAACCGTAAGAGATGGAGAACAACTTACTGCACAAAAAATGTAGCTCTTGTTAAAATGTATAATCTATGTTATATGCTGTTTTTGAGATATCCCTTGTTATTGGTTTCAGTTTTAACTTTTCTCATACGGGAATTTGGATTTCATGGCCACGCAAAGAAACGGATTTCAATCCCATAGCAACTACATTTTAAAACATTTGACTGTCACTTTAACTTATGGTACTCCCTTATTTCCCTTCTACTCACAAGGAAGCAAGTAATAAGACCATTTCTGTTAATGTTTATCTCGATTAGTATAGAGTAGATAGAAGAATAATCTTTTGTAAGAACAATTGTTTGTAGAACAGCTAGAGAAAGCTATGTGAATGGAACACATCAGATTTTTTTTTTAGTAAGATTCTGTTCAGATTTAATGGTTTACCAGTTATACAAAATTCATCCAGAACGAAGAGAATTTCACAGGCTATTCCCAGAAATTTTAAGACATGTATTTTCTCGCGTAAATAGGTATATTAAACATACGCTATTTTACAACATTGTTAGAGCCTTCTTTCACAAAATGAAAAATATTTAAAAGTATCCATGCAAACGGCCGTTTGGTGGGGAGGGGGCATTTTCTTGAAAATCTACGTGTCGCAACTTTGGAAGAGAAAGTTCTGTGAATGTAACATATGATTTTTAGTTATGCTGTTCACAGACATACGGACACTGACGCAAACACAAGCACAAATACTTAAACCTTTTCTAAATATTCACTTTTTACTTTCTCTATATTTACTACGTACATAGTGTGTAGAGAAGGTATTGTATTGCACCCAAAAATTCAATACCGAAATTTCACCGAAAATATATGTTTTAGGATCCCCTGAATCCAAAAAAGCATTTTTAGAAAAAGGTCTGTAGGTGTCTGTGGACAGCATAGCTCAAAAACAAAAAGACCGTTAAATACCAAACTTGGTATTTAAGTTTGATATCTTCAAATGATGCGACTCATTTTCAAGAAAACCCCCTATCCCCAACTACCCTTTACATGGAAACATTTTCGAAAATTTAGGTTTTCAAAAAAATGGCTCTAACGATTTTTGTTAAAATACCACATATTGAAGCCATCTACATCACAAATAAAATGTATATCTTGAATTTTCTGGGAATGGCTTCTGAACATATGTTTATTCTGGATGTATTTTGCTGAGTTTTGCATAACTGGTAAACCGTAAGAGATAGATAAAAACTTACTACACAAAAAGTGTAGATCTCGTTAAAATACACAATTTATGTCATGTAATTTTTTTTTCGTGTAGATGACCATTATTGAGATATTCCTTGTTATGGGTTTTAGTTTTAAAAAAACTGTTACTTTTCTCATAGGGGAGTTTGTCAACTCCTGGACACGCAAGAAACGAATTTTAATCCCATAGCAACCATATTTTAAAATTATTGCCGTTCTACCTATAAGGAACTAAGTAATTAAACAGTTTCTGCTAATGTTTCTTCGATTAGCATAAAATAGAAGAATAATCTTATAAACAATACTTAATTTGTTACAGAGTTGTAGAGAAAGTCATGTGAATGGAACACATCATATTTTATTTTTATTGAAATCTCGGTATCCAATTTTTGGTTGCAATGCAATACTTTTCAATCTTCTTTGTTTTACACGCTATTCTAAATATCATTTCTAATTTTGGTAGATATGTTTTGAAAATAGGAGGGAAATTTAAAGCAGCTGTTTAATTTGAATACTGGGCCAAGGTCTCTCCCTATTAAAGTCAGAGCTACTCTATTTTACGCTGCAGATGCTTCTTCAAGTCCTTAAAACGTCAACATTTCTGCGTTGCACAATGTCTTCAAACATTTCAAAAAATTGCAAACTCATTACCATACAATTGCAAATTACTGTAAAAATGTACATAGTTATAGAAGTTACATACTTTAGAAGACATGAATCATTTTCTGAAATATTAAAATTCGAGCTATGTCTGTCATTAACGTAAACTGCATAACAAAAAATTCCCTTGAGTGTTGGAACCTGGTAATATAGGATGTTTTCTCCAGACAATAGAAGTAAACAAACGAGAGGATATAAATGAGTAACCCCCCCCCCCCCCCCAAAGGGCCCATCCCCCAGATGAAGTAATTTTGCTAATGGAGTGTTAAAGGTTACAAGAAATGGGCGGACATTTTGTACAACGTAATTATACGCTTCGTTCTGTGTTGCCAATAGCAACCGAACACACAGCTTTCTGCGGAATGATTGATGTGAGTCCCAGAGCTTAACTTAAATCTAGTCTAAAACTGCATATGCCTTTGCTGTATTCTTAAAATTGATTACAGCTGCTTTTACTTGCTCTGTAGATAAAGTAGAGGAAGTATTAAATTCTAAAAAAATCTTAATAACTTTTTATTAAGATTTCACCCAAATTTCACATTCATACTTTCTCTACTAAGGGCTATGTGCATAATGTATAAGGAAGGTATTGTTCCCCATAAAATATCCAATACCTATATTTAAATCGAAATACGGTTTTGAGGACCTCTGGGACCGAAAAAAATAGACAAAAATCTTATGTGTTCCATTCACATGGTTTCTCTACATTTCTGCAAAAAAATATTATTAAAAAGCTTATGCTTCTATTTACTTCATGCTAATCGAGAAAAAATTAGCAGAATTAGTCTTATTACTTGCTTCCTTGTAAGTAGAGGCGAATTAAAGGAGTATCATAGGTTAAAGTGATAGTCAAAAGCTGGTTGCTATGTGACTGAAGTTCCTTTGTTTGTATGGGCACGAGTTGACAAATTCCTGTATGAGAAAAGTACAAGTTTTTAAAGCTGAAACCAAAAACAAGGAATATCTAAAAATCGATGAACTCCACGAAAAAAGTGTATATAACATAAGATTTTTTATAATAGTTGTACGGCCTATATTAAGACACGTGTTCAAAAATCATAAGCCATGTTTCAACTTTCAAAACTATTTCAATATTACTTTCTCAGGCGCGTAATTCACCCAAAAATTCGAAGTCATGATTTTACCGAAAATTTATATTTTGAGTCCGAAAAAGGCATGTTTAGAAAAAAGATTGTGTGTGGGGACAGCTTAGCTTAAAAACGAAAATACCGTTAAATACCAAACTTGGTATTTATGGTTAGTATCTTGCAAGGATGCGACACGAAGATTCAAGAAAATGCCCCCCCCCCCCCTTCACATGGAGAATTTTTGTAAAGATGAATTTTGTGGGAATAGTCTCTGAAGACTTCTTTATTCCGGATGATTTTTGCATGACTCCAAAACGTAAGAGATATACAAAAACTTAGAGTAAATCTGTTTAAAACACATAATTCATGTCATGTGTTTTTTTGTAGAGTTGACCGTTTCTGAGATATTCCTTGCTGTTGGTTTCAATTTTAAACTACATAGAAGATTTTCAAAAGGGTAAATGTAAAGTGAACCGAACCTCAATTGTTTCATATAGTGATCAGCTTTTAAAACATTTGACTATCACTTTAAACTATGGCAAGTAACAAGACAATTTCTGTTAATGTTTATCGTAAAGTAGATAGAAGAATAAGCTTTTGCCCGAATAGTTTTTTATTTGGTAGAGCTACAGAAAGTCATGTGAATGGAGCACGTCAGATTTTTACTTTCTCTACACGAACTATGTACATTGTATATAGAGAAGATATTGTATTGCACCCAAAAATTCCATACCAAGATTTCACCGGAAATACATGTTTTGGGCACCTTGAATGCAAAATAAAAATCATTGTTAGAAAAAGGTCCATGTGTGTCCTCAAAAACGAAAAGACCGTTAAATACCAAACTTGATATTTAAGTTTGATATCTTCCTAGGATGCGACACGAAGATTTTCAAAAAAATCCCCACTCTCCCAACTACCTTTTGCATTAAAGTTTTTTCGAAAATTCTGATTTTCTCAAAAATCGCTTTTGATTAAATATCGTATATTAGAGATATTTACCTGAAATAAAATGTATATCTTGAATTTTCTGGGAATATCCTCTGAAGACTACTTTATTCTGGATGAATTTTACGGAATGTTGCATAACTGATAAACCGTAAGAGATTGACTAAATCTAAGTCAACAGAAAATGTAGAGCTCGTTAAATCACACAGTTTGTCATATAGGTATATTTTTTTTTTTTTTTGAGGAGTTGATCGTTTTTGAGATATTCCTTGATTTTGGTTTCAGCTTTGAAAAACTTATACTTTTCTCATATAGGAATTTGTCAACTGCTGTCCATACAAACACAGCAACTTCAGTTACATAGCAACCAGCTTTTGACTATCACTTTAACCTATGTACTCCCTTATTTCGCTTCTACTTACAAGGAAGCAAGTAATAAGACTATTTCTGTTAATTTTTTCTCGATTAGCATGAAATATGGAACACATCAGATGTAAGTTTTGTACCCGAAAAGGAAGTCATAGGGACGCTGATGATAATGTTAAAAATAAGGCATATTTACGAGATGTCTGCCCGAGGACGCAGGTAGCCGCCATTTGACAGTTTTGAGCATAGCAACGAATTCTCTGGCCCTTGACAACATCGTAAAATGCGCTATGTTATGTCAGAATGTCGCCTTTCAGAACTGACAAAAGAACTCGCGTAGCCTACTTACCTGCACAGAAATAACAATATTTCCATTTCTTTAGTAAACTTTTCATCTGTGCTAAGAGATGAGAACACGAGTTGTGTTTGATAAGACAATAGACTATTATAATATAATATAGGAAGGTTATCATTGTAATACTTACATTAGTTCTCAAATGAGACCGTCTTTATTTACACAAGGTTGTTTTCTTTCTTCACTGCCTCCTGAATTATGACATGGCCAACCGTGTCTACACACAATGTACGAATATCGATAGCAACAATAGAAATAGGGAACAATTATTTTATTTGAGCTTTTAATAACTAATACATGAAATGGAAACAAACGTTATTTTATTTGAGGTTATTGCACTCATCTCATACATAAGAAAGACAAATAATGATTATTTTCACTCCTTTTTTGAACTAATACATTATGAAGTAGGTAAAACTTTAAATAAACATTGTAATAACTGAAAGTACAGTTGTGGAACTGACAGTTATTAAAAGTGAAGGTTGACTGTCACCTATTACCAATAACCAAGACAGCAGATTAAACAAAGAAATGAACATCAGCTGGGATAAGATGTTTCGACAATATCGCTCCAGTCAGATGACCGCGATTGGTTAAAATTGCCTAATGTCGGCCATTCCATTGGTAATTTAATAGTTGAGCAGAATTTTATTGTCATGAAAATTCATCGAGCAAAATTAAGCGGACTTTCACGTCCAGTATACAATGCGATGTTGCGAACCACAGCAGTTAAAGATCGTCCATAAATAAAACTGAATTTAATTTTTTTTCGGGAGGTAAATAACTATTCGTTTTTGTCTATTCTTTTTACTTTCGCTACACGTATTATGTACAAAGTGTATAGAGAAGGTATTATATTGTACCCAAAACTTCGATACCGAGATTTCACCGAAAATACAGGTTTTGGAAACCCCCTGAATCCAAAAAAGCATATTTAGAAAAAGCTCCGTGTGTCTTTGGACAGCATAGCTCGAAAACGAAAATTCCGTTAATTACCAAACTTGGTATTTATGTTCAGTATCTCCCAAGGATGCGATAAGAAAATATTCAAGAAAACTCTCCGAACCCCAACTACCCTTTACAACAATTTTCGAAAATTTTTATTTTATCAAAAATGGCTCTAACAATTTTGATTAAAATACTGTATATTAAGTATGTTTACATAACAAACATGTATATTTTGAACTTTCTGAGAATAGCCCCTGAAGAACTATTTATTTTGGATGAATTTTTCTGGATTTTACATAACTTGTAAACCGTAAGAGATAGAAAATATAGATCTAGTTAAAATATGTAGACGATATTTCTTATATACTTTTTTCATTGAGTTGACCATTTTTGAGATATTCCTTGTTCTTGGTTTCAGTTTTAACTAACTTTTCACATACGGGAATTTGTCAACTCTTGGCAATACAAAGAAACGGATTTCATCCAGATGGCAACCAGCTTTTGAAATAATAACTAAGTAATAATACTGTTTTTGTTAATGTTTTTCTCGATTAGAATGAATTAGATAGAAGAACAAGCTTTTTAACAATAATTTATTAGAGTGATGTAGGGAAAGTCATGTGAATGGATCTAGATTTTTTTTTATGTTCCTTTTTCCTTGGTCAAGCAAAGGGAATGGCAGTTTAAAGCCATCACATGGCGACAAGGTCTTAAAAAATCTAACTATAGCTTAAGTCCACTATATTTCGATATTCCAACATAATTTCTGTAAATGTTTATCTCGATTAAGATGAGTTACAAGAATAAGAAGTTGTAATAATAGTGCGTAGAAGAATGGTTCGAGAAATCTATGTGAGTGTAAGGTAAGCCTCCGGAAGCGTACCCAAAAAAGTAGGCTACGCGGTATCACACACTCGCCTGATCCCGTAAGTCTCTGTTAGCGTAGCCCAGGAAAGCAGGCTACGCGGTGTCACTCACTCGCCTGATCCCGTAAGTCTCTGTTAGCGTAGCCCAGGAAAGCAGGCTATGCGGTGTCAATCACTCGCCTGATCCCGTAAGTCGCTGTTAGCGTGGCTCAGGAAAGCAGGCTACGCGGTGTCACTCACTCGCCTGATCCCGTAAGTCTCTGTTAGCGTAGCCCAGGAAAGCAGGCTATGCGGTGTCACTCACTCGCCTGATCCCGTAAGCATCTGGAAGCGTAGCTCAGGAAAGCAGGCTACGCAGTGTCGCACACTCGCCTGATCCCCTAAGTATCTGGAAGCGTAGCCCAGGAAAGCAGGTTACGCAGTGTCGCACACTCGCCTGATCCCGTAAGTATCTGGAAGCGTAGCCCAGGAAAGCAGGTTACGCGGTGTCACTCACTCGCCTGATCCCGTAAGCATCTGGAAACGCAGCCCAGGAAAGCAGGCTACGCGGTGTCACACACTCGCCTGATCCCGTAAGTATCTGGAAGCGTAGCCCAGGAAAGCAGGTTACGCAGTGTCGCACACTCGCCTGATCCCGTAAGCATCTGGAAGCGTAGCTCAGGAAAGCAGGCTACACGGTGTCGCACACTCGCCTGATCCCGTAAGCCTCTGTTAGCGTAACTCAGGAAAGCAGGCTACGCGGTGTCGCACTCTCGCCTGATCCCGTATGCCTCTACAAGCGTAGCCCAGGAAAGCAGGCTACACGGTGTCGCACACTCGCCTGATCCCGTAAGCCTCTTTTAGCGTAGCTCAGGAAAGCAGGCTACACGGTGTCGCACACTCGCCTGATCCCGTATGCCTCTAGAAGCGTAGCCCAGGAAAGCAGGCTACGCGGTGTCACACACTCGCCTGATCCCGTAAGCCTCTGTTAGCGTAGCTCAGGAAAGCAGGCTACGCGGTGTCACACTCTCGCCTGATCCCGTATGCCTCTAGAAACGTAGCTCAGGAAAGCAGGCTACACGGTGTCGCACACTCGCCTGATCCCGTAAGCCTCTGTTAGCGTAGCTCAGGAAAGCAGGCTACACGGTGTCGCACACTCGCCTGATCCCGTATGCCTCTAGAAGCGTAGCCCAGGAAAGCAGGCTACGCGGTGTCACACACTCGCCTGATCCCGTAAGCCTCTGTTAGCGTAGCTCAGGAAAGCAGGCTACGCGGTGTCACACTCTCGCCTGATCCCGTATGCCTCTAGAAACGTAGCTCAGGAAAGCAGGCTACGCGGTGTCACACACTCGCCTGATCCCGTATGCCTCTAGAAACGTAGCCCAGGAAAGCAGGCTACGCGGTGTCGCACTCTCGCCTGATCCCGTATGCCTCTACAAGCGTAGCCCAGGAAAGCAGGCTACGCGGTGTCACACACTCGCCTGATCCCGTAAGTCTCTGTTAGCGTAGCCCAGGAAAGCAGGCTACGCGGTATCACACACTCGCCTGATCCCGTAAGCCTCTGTTAGCGTAGCCCAGGAAAGCAGGCTACGCGGTGTCACACACTCGCCTGATCCCGTATGCCGAACACCTATCACATCACCTATTGTAGGAATGCTCACGGCAACTGACTACACAATTTTTTCCTTCATTGAGTGCTGCGTGCAACAGTGTGCCAAGTCACACTTTCAACAAACACAATCACATATATGCTTCTATTTACTTCATTCTAATCGAGAAAAAATTAGTAGAAATAGTATTATTTCTTGCTTCCTTGTAAGTAGAAGCGAAATAAGGGAGTACCATAGGTTAAAGTGATAGTCAAAAGCTGATTTCTATGTGACTGAAGTTCGTTTGTTTGTATGGACAGCAGTTGACAAAATTCCTGCATGAGGAAAGTATAAGTTTTTCAAAGCTGAAACAAAAAACAAGGAATATCTTTAATACGATTAATTTCACGAACAAAATGTATATACCCTAAATTGTGTGTTTTAATGTACTCTACATTTTTTGTGAGGTAATTTTTTGTCCATCTCTTATGGTTTAGCATTTATGCAAAATTCCGTAAAATTCATCCAAAATAAAGTAGTCTTCAGAGGAAATTCCCAGAAAATTCAAAATATACATTTTAATTGACAGGTAAATTTCTTTGATATACACAATTTTAATCAAAATCCTTAGAGCCATTTTTGAGAAAATCAAAATTTTTGATTTTTTTCATGTAAAGGGTAGCTTGAGGTGGGGGGATTTTTCTCAAAATCCTCGTGTCGCATCCCTGGAAGATGCTAAACTTAAATACCAAGTTTGGTATTTTACCGACTTTTCGTTTTTGAGTAATCTTGTACACAGGCACACGGACACACCGACACACACAGGACCTTTTTCTGAAAATAATTTTTTTGGATACAGGGGACCCTGTGAAATCTCGGTATCGAATTTTTGGATGGGGTGCAATACCTTCTCTATACACTATGTACATAGTACGTGTAGAGAAAGTAAAACATGTTTTCCATTCACTCTGGCTGTCCCACAAACAAACTTTATTTCAAATAATTAGTTTTTTTTTAAGTACTTGTTAGTCATTGTGAACACATATTTGGTAATGTAAGGTAAATTTAAAATTCATTTATTAATTGCCATGGCAACAAGCACTGTAAGAGTTTGAGAGGTCATTAATACTTACAGTACAATTAGGAAATGACGTAACATGTGCTACTTCAAGTAAAGAATCTATTGCATTAACAAAAGAGTGTATAAGAAGGTTTTGTCCGATTTGTTCACATCGAGAATTTATCTTTTCTTAATGTTCAATAAAATATTGAAAAAGAATTTTGATTTATTATTTTTTTTTTTTACAGTTTTTTCAAGTATTTCAAAAAGTAATTGGGTAACCACGAAGTGTAAGTTACTTATCAGATCTCATATTCCCAATATACATTCTCGACCTGATAATATAACTTACAGTTTTTGGCAGCCAATATATTTATCTACTTGATGCTAATCAAGATAAACATTATCAGAAATGGTCTTATTACTTGCTTCCTTGTAAATAAGGGAGTATTTTAAGCTAAAGCTATGATAAACATTGAAATTAGATTCTCTCTGCTTGCTAGGAGTGAACAAATGAGAAATGAAAAGAAAGATGTCTATTGTTTGAGTCAAAACGAAAACCAATAACTCGGAATACCGCGAAAACGGTTAATTTCACGAACAAAATGGTGTGTTTTAACAAGCACTACATGTTTGTCTATCTCTTACGGTTTACCAGTTATACAAAAGTCATCGAGAATGAAGAGGTCTTCAGAGACTGTTCCCAGAAAATTCAAGATATAAATTTCGTTTGTCATAAACATATGACGTTTTAATGAAAATCGTTAGAGCCATGTAAAGGATAGTTGGGGTGGAGAGATTTTTTGAAAATCTTCGTGTAGCAACCTTGGAACATACTGAACTTAAATCAAATTTGGTATTCAACAGACTTTTCGATTTTTAGCCATGTTGCCCACAGAGACACACACATGGACATTTTTCTAAAAATGCTTTCTTTTTGTATTAAGGTAGTTTCAAAACATATATTTCCGGTGAAATCACGGTATCGAGTGCATTACAAAACCCTCTACATACACCAGGTACATAGTAGGTGAAGAAAAAGTAAAAATACCCCCTCGTTGGTGTATAGCATATGTCTGTGAAACAAAACATGGTCAAATGAGTAATTTACCTTTAAATGTGTTCCTCTTTTGAATAATGGTCTCCTTAAGTGATTACGTCATCCGTTGCTAGGGTTTTCTAAACAACAGGTCTCGAAGGAGCTTGTTCTGTATATGCGAGAAGGTTACTTTGAAAAGTCTAGATTAACTATTTATTACTCTTAGATAAATAACATTTGTAGGAATATAGTTGTATATCGCTCATTCCTAAGTGTTCACAGTTATTAGAAATTATAGCCACTGTACTGGGCGTTGCGTTGCGATATACTCGGGCAGTTCGATACATCCAGGAAATTCCACTCGTACTATCGAAAAAGTTCAGATGTAGTAACCGTCGTCTCTTACTAGATGGTAGTTAAAGTTTCAGCTATATCAGTCACGTGGTTTCGTTGCCATAGGCAATTCAATCAACAATCGTGTGCTACTTCAGAAAGACGTAAAAACGAGTTTCGTGCGGTGATTAAACACTTCTATTTAAAAGACTTAACACCGAAAGAGATAAAAGCAGAGCTGGATCAAGTTCATGGCACATCTGCTCCTCCGTTTGTAACAATTTACAATTGGATAAATGAATTTAAACGTGGCCGTACATCCACAAATGATGAACATCGTTCCGGACGTCCAGTACAAGTGACTTCTACCGTAATTATTGACAAAATCCAGGATATGGGTTTGAGTGATCGACGGATCAAAGTTCGTGAACTAGTAGAGACCACAGGCATATCACAAGGTACAGTGTTCTCAATTTTGTACCAAAAATTAGGTCTGACAAAGGTCTCGGCAAGATGGGTGCCGCGTTTGCTCTCAATGGAGAATAAACGCAATCGTGTGAGCGATTCGGAAGCGGTTTGGCACATTTCCGTCACAATACTGAGGAGTTTCTGCCTCGATACATAACTGTGGATGAAACATACACTACTACACTCCAGAGACAAAAGTACAGTCGCCACAGTGAGTTCTTAAAGGCGAACCTGCTGCGAAGAGTTGATGAAATCTGCAGACAAGGTGATGGCCTCGGCTTTTTGGGATGCACGAGGAAACCATCTACATTGATTACTTGCAGAACCATACATGGGGAATGTTAAACATAGATATTGCACCGATTGAACGGAGGTATGACAGAAAGCGCCCTCTTTCGGCAGAAAAAAGTATCTTCCATCAAGACAATACAAATGGCGAAAATTGTAGAATTAAGGTTCTAAAGCATCCACCGTGATCACTAGATTTGAACCCCAGTGACTTTTTTATTTTCACAAATGAAAAAGAGGCTCGGAGGAAAAGATTCATGTGTAACGAAGAGGCCATCTCCCAAACAAATGCCTATTTTGAGGCACTTCCGAAATCCTACCTTTTTGGAATGCGTAAGTCACTTGGAGAAACGTTGGGAAAAGTAAATCGAGCTAAAAGGTGATTATGTTGTAAAATAGAAAAAAAATACCAAAAATAATTTATTTTTCTAACTTTTTCTAAGGATTATTTTTATTGTTGGCAGATCAGCATTTATGCTATACAGGCCATAGACAGCAAAACAACAACAAAAACATTAAATACATTAACATTTGAGGTTAACCATTTTGGTTCCTCTAACATAAACAAAACTTAAAATTGAATGAAACTACGTGATTATGAAATTTATGAATAATCATTAACAGGAGTGCTCTGTGTCAGTGGTTAAGAAATGTTTAGTGTAGTTTTGATGTGCAGGTTAAATGGTTGAGCACCAGTAACGTTGCCTTCACATTCTGTTGTTCTATTGGAAGTCCGTGTTGAAGCTGCAGCTCTGCGGAGAAACTTATTGTGTACAACTTGCAGTTTTATTTCTTGTGGACCATATAGCAGCTGAGAAGAGGTCCAATTGAAGATTTGTAAAGTAGAATAACGACTTATTGAACGAGATTCGTAACTATATTATCTTGCAGTAGTCAGAAAAATGTGCGCGTGTGTCTGTGAACACGACAACTCAAAAAAGAAAAGTCGGTAAAATACCAAATTTGGTATTTAAGTTTACTATCTTCCAGGGATAGACACGAAGTTTTTAACAATAATACCCCACCCAAAATAATTTTTAAATGGAAAAAAACTGCGAAAATTTTTATTTTCTCAAAAATATCTCTAATTATTTTGATTAAAATACCGTGTATCAAGGATATTTACATGCCAATATCTTGCATTTTCTGGGAATAGTCCCTGGAAACCTCTTTATTCTGGATGAGTTTTATATGACCGTAAGAGATATACAAAAACTTATGTAGACCCGTTAAAGTATACAATTTGTGTCATATCTGTCTTTTGTAGTAAAATTGGCCATTTCTGAGGTATTTTAAGTTATTTGTTTCACATTTAAAACACTTAAACTTTTCTCACACTTTTTCCCTGCCTATTACTTTTTTCCAATGGATTGCAATCAGCTGTTAAAACATATATCACTTTATCCTAGTGTATTCCCTTCTACTTATAAGGAAGTAAGTAATAAGACAATTTCTGTTAATATTATCATATAGTAAACAGTAGAATATGCTTTTTAACAATAATGTCTACACGTACAATGTACATAGTGTACAGAGAAGGTATTGCATTCCACCCAAAAATTCGGTACCGAGATTTCACCGGGAATATATGTTTTGGGTTCCCCTCAATCCCCCCCCCCAAAAAAAAAAATCAGAATAAGGTCCGTGTGTGTATGTGTGTGTGTATCTGTGAGCAGCATGGCTCAAAAAAGAAAAGTCCATGAAACACCAAACTTGGTATTTAGGTTTGGTATCTTCCAAGGATGGGACGCGAAGATTTTCAAGAAAATTCCTCCACCCCCATCAACCCTTTACATGGAAAAAGTTTTGAAACTTTTGATTTTCTCAAAAATGGCTCTAACGATTTTGATTAAGATATAGCATATTAAAGATATTTACCTGACAAATAAAACGTATATCTTGAACTTTCTGAAAATAGCCTCTGAGGACTAATTTATCCTGGATGAATTTTACGGAATTTTGCATAATTGCTAAACCGTAATAGACGGATAGAAACTTACAACAGAAAAATGTAGAGCACATTAAAACACACAATTTACATTATATACATTCTTTTTGCGGAGTTGATCGTTTTTAAGATATTCCTTGTTATTAGTTCCAGCTTTGAAAAACTTATACTTTTCTCATGCAGGAATTTGTACACTCCTGCCTATACAAACAAAGGAACTTTAGTGACATAGCAACCAGCTTTTGACTATCTCTTTAACCTATGCTACTCCCTTATTTCGCTCCTATTTACAAGGAAGCAAGTAATAAGACTATTTCTGCTAATTTTTTTTCTGGATTAGCATGAAATAAATAGAAGCATAAGCTTTTTAATAATATTTTTTTGCAGAGATGTAAGAAAATCATTTGAAGTAACTCATCAGATTTTTTTTGAATGCACACTATGTTCGGCCAATCAAATTTTATAGACAAAGTGTATAGTGATAATGCAATGAACGAGCCTTCAGTGAGGAAATGACACATAATTTACGAGTAATCAAGGAAGAACATAACAGTGTGTACGATAAAGACCCTTCATCAATCGTTATGGACCAGTTGAAAGCAAATGTTGATAAAAAAATTCAGAAAAACCGGTGTTTCACTTTGGACACCGTACATGACTTTTTGGATGGAAAAGGTTTCCCAGCCATGAGGACCTCAACATCTTGGCTCAGATGTTTAGCAGTGGAAGAGTATAACATGTGTATCACGTGACGATAAATACCTTGATAGCAATGTTGAGAAATAGAGTAAGGTAGTGTAACTTTGTAAATAAAGTTTTGTGTAGATAACTTTCGTTATTATTTAGATATGTCAAGTCGTTCGTTACTTTCTGGATGGTCCTCATAAAGTGGGTAGTGAATGTATAATAATATATTTGTCATTGATTTCTCTAGATGCTGGTGTCTTCCGTGTTAAGTAACACAGTTTGTTTAAATTAGTGTAGATGTTTTTACCAGCAGCTGCAATAGCAGAATCAGAGAACGTGTATTGTTCAGGACTACGATTTGCTATGGACCTTGAGCCATTTTCAGACATGCTTATTGGTAAATCACAGTTGCACATGCTGCCTTCATTACCAATACGTAAATCATTGAAAACAATCTGATGTATTCCATTCTCATGACTTTCTCTACACAGCTCTGTAACAACTGTTTTTCTTCTCTCTACTTCATGCTAATCGAGATAAACATTAACAGAAATTGACTTATTACTTGCTTCCTTGTATCGCCTGGAGTTGACAAGTTCCGGTATGAGAGAAGTATAGATATTTCAAAACTGGAAGCAATAACAAGAAATGTCTCGAAAACGCTACAACAAAAATGTATATGTCATAAATTGTGTGTTTTAAGGATATTTACATTTTCTATGTATCTGTTACGGTTTACAGTTATGTAAAATTCAGCAACATTCATCCAGAATAAACTACTCTTCAGAGGCTATTCCCAGAAAATTCAAGTTATACATTTTATTTGTCGTGTAAATATCTTTAATGTACGTATTGTAACCAAAATCGTTTGAGCCATATTTCAGAAAATCAATTTTTTTTTTTGAAAACATGTTCCATGTAAAAGGGCAGTTGTGGATAGGTGACTTTTCTTGTAAATTTTCGTGTCGCATCCTTGGAAGACAATTTAAATACCAAGTTCCGTGTTTAACTGACTTTTCATCTTTGACCTATACTGTCCACAATAACACACACACACACACACACACACACACACACACACACAAATACACACGGATTTTTTTTCTAAAAATACTGTTGTCAGATTCAGGGAAATTCAAAACATGTATTTCCGGTGAAATCTCGATATTGAATTTATCTCGATTAGTATGAATCAGATAGAAGAATAAGCTTTTCAACAATAATTTGTTAAAAGAGAAAGACGTGTAAATGGAGCAAATTGGAATTTTTTGTAAATTTTTAATGAAATGAAATTGATCGAAAATGAAATTGCTCCAGGGCTGCACAATACTCGTCAACTCTGGCAATCAGTTCTTCATTTGAAGGGAATCTCTATCCACAGAAGAAACTTTTGAGGTGAGGTGAGTAAGGTGGGTGGGCAACAAGCCATACCTCCGCTTGTGTATCTTCCCATGGAAGATGACTTTCTTCTTGCTGACTGGTCATAATTGTTTGACCATTAGCAAGATAATCTATCAGCAGAGTCCCTTTAGCATCCCAGAAAAGTGATGTCATGATACTTCCAGCTGATTGTATTGCCGTTGCTTTGTTCGGAGCTGAAGAATCAGCATGCTTCCACTGTTATTTTGTTTTTACTTTCTCTACACACTATGTACAGAGTGTATAGAGAAGGTATTGTATTACACCCAAAAATTCCATACCAAGATTACACCGGAAATACACGTTTTGAGACCACCTGAATAAAAAAAATATTTTTTAGAAAAAAGTCCGCGTGTGTGTCTGCCTGTGTGTGTGCGTGTGTGTCTGTGGGCAGCATAGCTCAAAAATGAAAAGACCGTTAAATACCAAAGTTGGTGTTTAAGTTCAGTATCTTCCAAGGATGCGACACGAAGATTTTCAAGAAAATCCCCCCACCCTTCACATGGAAAATTTTTCGATAATTTTGATTCTCTAAAAAATGGCTCTAACAATTTTGATTAAAATAGCGTATATTAAATATATATATATATACCTGACAAATAATATATATATTGAATTTTCTGGGAATAGCCACTGAAGACTACTTTATTTTGGATGAATTTTACGGAATTTTGTGTAACTGGTAAACCGAAAGAGATAGACAAAAACTTAACAAACAAAAAATGTAGAGCACATTAAAACACATAATTCACGTTGTATACATTTTTTCGAGGAGTTGATTGTTTTTGAGATATTCCTTGTTATTGGTTTCAGCTTTGAAAAACATACTTTTCTCACACAGGAATTTGTCAACTCGTGACCACACAAACATAGGAACTTCAGTCACATAGCAACCAACTTTTGACTATCACTTTAATCTATGCTACTCCCTTATTTCGCTTCTACTTACAAGGAAGCAAGTAATAAGAATATTTCTGCTAATTTTTCTCGATTAGTATCAAGTAAATAGAAGCATAATCTTTTGAAGAATAATTTGTTGCAGAGATGTTGAGAAAGTCATGTGAGTGGAACACATCAGATTTTTATGCTTAAAATAATGAAAGTTTTCAACAATTCGAACATTAATTGTTGATATCTCGGAAATGGCTTATGCTACAAAAGAACTCCATATTATCTTTCTCTACCACGTACTATGTACGTACATAGTAGGAAGAGAAGCTATTGTATTTCATTCAAAATTTGTTGCCGAGATTTCTTCAGAGTACATGTTTTGAGGACACTTGAATAAAAAACATTTTAGAATAAGGTCCCTGTGTGGGGGGGGGGGCAATGCTTTGTGTCTAATTTCAAAAACAGGATGTAATGTTGTGAGTTGGTAGAGAACTTGTGGTCGAATACAATACTTGTAGAGCCAGATATGGACAACCCTTGAAGTACCGCTGCCGGGGCTCGAATGAGTGACGTGTGATGATGTAACAGTTGTCCGGTTTACCTTGGGCCGAGCAATACAGGAAGAGCGGCCCGGCCGTCCCTGGGGTCACTGGGAACTGGACGGGCATCACCACCTTCTGTAGCTCTCACACAAACTTATTACTCTACTTCATGCTAATCCAGATAAACATTAGCAGAAATTGTCTTATTACTTGCTTCCTTGTGAGTAGAAGGGGAGTAAATGTTTTAAAAGCTGGTCGCTATGTGAAACAATTTTAAATTCAGTTCTTTTAGCTTTACTAGAGAAACGAAAAGAAACATACACCTCCGTATGAGAAAAATCTGATGCGTTACACTCACATGACTCTCTCTACCTGCTCCACAAGCTTCTTACAAAAGATTATTCTTCTTTCTACACAATGCTAATCGAGATAAACATTAGCAGAATGTTCTTATTACTTAGTTCCTTATAAGTAGAAGGGAACTAAAGGAATGCGCTATGCTAAAGTGATAGTCAAATGTTTTAAAAGCTGTCGTTATTCGATTGTCATTGCAAATCGCTTCTTTGCTTGGCCAGGAGTAGAACAAAAGAAAAACGGACACTTCCTGTCTGAGAAAAGTATAAATACTTCACACCTGAAACCAATAACTCCAAAACAGTAACCCCTCAAAAAAACAAAAAAAAAAAAAAACAAAAAAAATTATATGACATAATTGTGCATTTTAAAGAGATCTGCGTTTTTGTCTGCCTGTTACGGTTTACTAGTTATGCAAAATTCATCCAGAATAAAAATGTCTTTAGAAGCTATTCTGTGAAAATTCTAGAAATACATTTCATTTATGATGGAAATGGCTTTAGTGGTATTTTAATGAAAATCGTTAGAGGCATTTTTAAGAAAAACAAAACTTCCGAAAATTTTTCCACGTAAAGGGTAGTAAGGCGTGGGGGGATTTTCTTGAAAATCAGCGTGTTGTATCCTTGGAAGATGCCAAACTTAAATACCAAGTTTTGTATTTAAGCGTCTTTTTATTTTTGATCTATGTTGCCCACAGACACATATATACACACACGGGCCTTTCTCTAAAATGCTTATTTTTTTACTTTCTCTACACGTACTATGTACACAGTGTATAGAGAAGGCATTGAAATGCACCCAAAAATTCCATACCGGGATTTTACCGGAAATCACATTTTGGGTCCCCCTGAATCCCAAAAAAAGCATTTATGGAAAAAGGTCCATGTGTGTGTCTGTGGACAGCACAGCTCAAGAACAATAAAGCCGTTAAATACTAAACTTGGTATTTAGTTTTGGTATCTTCCAAGGATGCGACACTAAGATTTTCAAAAAAAATCCCCCAACCACAAACTACCCTTTACATGGAACATTTTTCGAAAATTTTGATTAAAATCCCATATATTCAAACTATTTAGATCCCAAATAAAATTTATATCTTGAATTTTCTGGGAATAGTGTCTGAAGAACTCTTTATTATGGATGAATTTTGCTAAAGCGTAAGAGATAGATAAAAACGCACTACACAAAAATGTAGATCTCGTCAATTTAGGTTTTTGATGTGGAGGTAACCGTTTCAGAGATATTCCTTGTTATTGGTTTCAATTGTGAAGTACTCAAAGAGGAAGTGGTCGTTTTTCTTTTGTTCTACTCCTGGCGAAGCAAAGAACCGATTTGCAATGACAATCGCATAACGACAGCTTTCTAAACATATGACTATCACTTTAAGACCACATTCCTTTAGTTGCCTTCTACTTATAAGGAACTAAGTAATAAGAACATTCTGATAATGTTTATCTCGATTAGCATTGTGTAGAAAGTAGAATAATCTTTTGTAACAATTTTGTAGAGCAGCTAGAGAAAGTCATGTGAGTGTAACACATAAGATTTTTTTAATCAGGGGGTCCTAAAACATGTATTCATAGTGAAATTTCGACATCAAATTTTTAGGTGCAATGAAATACCTTCTCTATACACTATGTGTATAGTACGTGTAGAGAAAGTAAAAATGGAAAAGGCTTTCCGATGTGGAATCTGCATAAAGGATGCCTATGTATAATCGCGAGAAGGGAGACTGCAGCACGGTGTCTAAACTGGAATAGCAGTTTCCCAGATGGAGTGTGATTTACGTGTTGTGTAAAATTCACTCAGAATGAACAGGGCTTTAGAGGCTGTGCCAGAAAATTCAACAGGTATAGAGTCCTTCAAAAATCATTTCAAACTTTACTTTATAATACCTATTTGTAATGGGATGAACTCAAAAGAAGTCACATGCCGCGCAAATATTGGATAGACGTCCTCCGTCCTCTTGTTGAACGTATACCATTTTTTCTGCGACTCCATGCAGAATTTTGTACCTGGAATATCAGGAATTTATCGTGAGACAGGTTGTTGGGTGTATCAGGAAGTACATTTTTAAGGTATTAATCAAAATTCGGCTGCATTGAAATCTGGAGATCGTGGCGGCCTTTTTGTTGGAAAGTGTCTACTGATGCCACGTCGACAAACATCACTTTTGTCTTATTCCATTGTTGTCCTGTTCAAAGAAATAAGGGCCAATAAAGAACTGTGAATTGAAACCAAGCTATATGATAACGTTTACACCATGAAAATTTGAGGATCATTTCTGACCAAATTCTGCAATTATGTGTGTTAACTCTACCATTATAGTTTTCTCCAATATTAACAATGGCCTTCAAAAGCGACCACTGGGCAATAACCGTTAGCAAACAAAAGACAAAACTATACTAGCAGCAAATATGACTGTTTCCTGAGGACTCCAAGACTCGAATCACGATCAGTGGAACATTTGGCAGAAATATGGTCTTGTAGAGCAAAGTGCTGCTACGTGTGTAGGTACAACAACTCTTCATCAATTTGAATCTCTGTCAGCACAAACAAAACAACATCATATCTGTCACTTTCTTTGAGCACAAAACTTCGCTTCATTTCATATGGTTGCAGACTAACATGTTTTCTTAGAATTCTCCAAACTCTGGTATAAACCATCATCGCACCTGTGCAACAATGCTACTTCCATAAGCAGTTCATTATTTGCAAGAAGCATCTCAGCAACAATGTCATCATTCTTCCAAATTCCTTCTTATCAACAACACAACCACTTTTCTCAAGCTTCCTCATAATTACGAATTGAAACATGGTACCCATTTTGTTTTACTTTCTCTACACGTACTATGTACATGGTGTATAGAGAAGTTATTGTAATGCAACCAAAATTCCGATACCGAGATTTTGCTGCAAATATATGTTTAGGGTCCCCCTGAAACCAAAAAAAAAAAAAAAAGCATTTTCAGAAAAACGTCCGCGTGTGTGCGTGTGTCTGTGTGTCTCTGTACAGCATAGCTCAAAAACGAAAATAACGTTAAATACCAAACTTAGTATTTAAGTTTGGTATCTTCCAAGGATGCGACACGAAGATTTTCAAGAAAATCCCCAAACCCCAACTATCCTTTACATGGAATTTTTTTCGAAAATTTCGATTTTCTAAAAAATGGGTTTAACAATTTTGATTAAAATATTAAAGATATATACGTGACAAATAAAATGTATATCTTGAATTTTCTGTGAATAGTCTCTGAAGACTACTTTATTTTGGATGAATTTTACGGAATTTTGCATAACTGCTAAACCGTAAGAGATAGACACAGAACTTAACACACAAAAAATGCACAGCACGTTAAAACACACAATTTATGTCATATACATTTTTTTCACGGAGTTGATCTTTTTTAGACATTCCTTGTTATTGGTTTCAGCTTTAAAAAACTTATAGTTTTTTCATACAGGAATTTGTCAACTTGTGTCCATACAAACAAAAGAACTTCAGTCACATGGCAACCATCTTTTGACTATCACTTTAACCTATGGTACTCCCTTATTTCGCTTCTACTTACAAGAACGCAAGTAATAAGACTATTTTTGCTAATTTTTTCTCGATTAGCATGGAGTAAGTAGAAGAATAAGCTTTTTAACAATAATTTGTTGGAGAGATGCAGGGAAAGTCATGTGAATGGAACACATCAGATTTTATTCCATGCAGATGTTATACTCTTCCCCGCTAAAGACCTGAGCCAAGATGTCACTGCCACTCTGAGGTCTTCATCGGTTGGAGATTTTTGCCACCTAAAGTGATACACCGGTTTTTCTGATTTCTTTTATTAACTGCTCCATAACGGTTGATGAACGGTCTTTATCGTACACACTGTTATGTTCTTCCTTGATTACTCGTAAATTATGTGTCATTTCCTCACTGAGGACTCGTTCATTGCATTATCACTATACACTTTGCCTATAAAATTTGATTGGTCGTAAATTTTTTGGATGAAAAACAAACACAACAAAAAAACAATAAATTCTTTAACGGCAGAAAAATATAACATTGGTTTTGTAAAACCTGGTACCACGTGACAGATATTTTGACAGAATGAATATTACGTTGAGAAATAGAGTAAGGTAGTGTAACTTTGTAAATAAAGTTTTGTGTTGATAACTTTCGTTATTATTTAGATATGTCAAATCGTTCAGGATGACGTAAGTATGTTTATAGCGCATCCTCTAGAGATCATTTTTGATTTACCTTCCAGAAAATGACCTGCGATCTATCAGAGCAAGTAATAATATGAAACAAAAAACAGTCGCAAGGATATGGGAATCATGTTTCATTAACGTGCCGGAAATTGGTCCACTTAGGTTAACACGTGCCTCCGAATTAGACACTGATTTGGAATCTTATTGCCTTTGATTACTTCCTCTAATTCAGGTGCAACCTCCTTCCTGTCCGTAACAAGAAGACGCGATTTGTTGGCCAGGACCTCCTGTGTGGTCTCCTAGGGCCATCTCTGTCAAAATTATTGTTGATCTACTACTCCATGCTAATCGAGATAAACATCAGCAGAAATTGTCTTATTACTTGCTTCCTTGTAAGTAGAAGGGAATACACCAGGATAAAGTGATAGTCAAATGTTTTAAAAGCTGGTTGCCATGTGGTTGAAATCCATATATATATTATGGTTCATATAAATTTTATTATGCATAGATAGTTGGAGTAGTAATCTAAATTTTACTTTCTCTACACGTACAATGTACATAGTGTATAGAGAAGGCATTGTATTGCATACAAAAATTCGATAGCGCGACTTCACCGGAAATACATGTTTTAGAGTCCCCTGTATCCAAAAAAAGTATTCTCAGAAAAAGGTCTGTGTGTGTCCGTGTGTCTGTGAAAACTCAAAAACGAAAAGTCATTAAAATACCAAACTTGGTATTTAAGTTTAGTATCTTCCGGGGACGAGACACGAAGACTTTGAGAAAAATTCCCTCACCCCAAACTACCCTTTACATAGAAAACATTTCGAAAATTTTGATTTTCTCAAAAATGGCTCTAACGATTTTGATTAAAATACCATATATTAAAGGTATTTATATTGAAAATAAAGTGTATATCTTGAATTTTCTTGCAATAGCCTCTGAAGATCTCTTAGTTCTGAATGAATTTTGCTGAATTTTGTGTAACATTGTACACTGTAAGAGATAGACAAAAACTTACTACACATAAAAAGTAGATCATACAATTTATGTCATTTATATTTTTTTCGTGGAATAGACCATTTCTGAGATATTGCTTGTTATTTTTTTCAGATTTAAAATACTTAAACATTTCTCACACGGAAAGTTGTAAACTCCTGTCCCTGCATAGCAATGGATTTCATCCACATAGCAACGGGCTTTTAAAACATTTGACTATCACTTTATCCTAGTGTATTCCCCTCTACTTACAAGGAAGCAAGTAGTAAGACAATTTCTGTTAATGTTTTCTCCATTATAATGAAGTAAATAGAAGCATAAGCTTTTTAACAAGAAATACGTAGAGAAAGTCATGTGAATGGAACACTTCCATTTATTGTTGCCACCTCAATAATGTGCATTGCCAGGGGTTGACAAATTCCCGTATGAAAAACATTAAGTATTTTAAAACAGAAACCACTAACAAGGAATATCTCGGAATTGGTCAACTCCAAGAAAAAAATTTATATGACAAAAACTGTTTAACGATATCCAAATGTTTTTTGTATATTTGTTACGGTTTGTCAGTTATACAACGTTGAGTAAAATTCATCCAATCCATATCAATTGTCGTGTAAATATCTTTAACATTCCGTATTTTAATACAAAACGTTTCAGTCATTTTTGAGAAAATCATAATTTTCGAAATGTTTTCACTGCAGAGGGAAGTTTGAAGTGGGATCTTCTTGTCGCATCCTTAGAAACTACTAACCTTTATATCAAGTTTAATATTTTACCGACTTTTGATCTTTGAGTCATCGTAACACAAACACACGGACCTTTTTCTAAAAATGCTTTTTCTGTTTTTAGGGTACCAAAAGATGTATTTTCGGTGAAATTTAGATGTGAAATTTTTGAGTGGAGTGCAATAAATTCGATTCCTAGTACCATGTAGTACTATGAAGATAGTATAAATTGTCAAAATTCAAAAGTTTGGATGTTATTGGTATTAAACATTATAAACCTCATAATTAGTGCTATAAAACTTTTATCACTACACGACCTCTTAAAGTATATAGCGAACCAAACGCCTGTTATATGTTTATTATTGGGTATACAAGTACATTTTACGAAAGGTATTTGGCTTGTATACATGCACAATGCACATACTTGTGAAAAAACAGATCGGATTTTTATTGATGGACTCACAGAGATACACACAACCATGGGATTATTTTCTGTTTACATTCGGGGAGTCAGAAAATTCTATTTTGGTGACACATTAGTATGCGATTTTTTAGCAAAATTTCCAAAGAGAGGAACATCTTGATTCAATAAATATAACATGTTATACAAAAGGGTTATGTGCAATATTTAACTAAATAAGCAAACCAGATTTGTAAGGTTGTCACTAATGTAAGACAAACAATCTCTGTCCAGTTATATAACACAGCGCAGCCAAATATTAGAAAAATTCTGAGATAAAATGGTATAAATTCAATTGACTTGTGTGATAACACCACACAGTTACATCAGATGATTCATATCTGAGATATAGACCTGCAACAACAAACACTGAACATCAACCCCACAGTTAAATCTGATGATCCACATGTCTGAGATAGAGAGGACTGGATACACAAACACTGAACATGAACCTCACAGTTACATCTGAAGATCCACATGTCTGAGATAGAGAGGACTGGATACACAAACACTGAACATGAACCTCACAGTTACATCTGATGATCCCCATATCTGAGATATAGACCTGCAACAACAAACAGTGAACCTCAACCTTAGAGTTACATCTGATGATCCACATGTCTGAGATAGAGAGGACTGGATCAACAACCACTGAACATGAACCTCACAGTTACATCTGATGATCCACATATCTGAGATAGAGAGGACTGGATCAACAAACACTGAACATGAACCCCACAGTTACATCTGATGATCCACATATCTGAGATAGAGAGGACTGGATCAACAACCACTGAACATGAACCTCACAGTTACATCTGATGATCCACATATCTGAGATAGAGAGGACTGGATCAACAAACACTGAACATGAACCCCACAGTTACATCTGATGATCCACATGTCTGAGATAGAGAGGTCTGGATCAACAAACACTGAACATCAACCCCACAGTTACATCTGATGATCCACATGTCTGAGATAGAGAGGACTGGATCAACAAACACTGAACATGAACCCCACAGTTACATCTGATGATCCACATGTCTGAGATAGAGAGGTCTGGATCAACAAACACTGAACATCAACCCCACAGTTACATCTGAAGATCCACATGTCTGAGAGAGAGAGGACTGGATCAACAAACACTGAACATGAACCTCACAGTTACATCTGATGATCCACATGTCTGAGATAGAGAGAACTGGATCAACAACCACTGAACATGAACCCCACAGTTACATCTGATGATCCACATATCTGAGATAGAGAGGACTGGATACACAATCACTGAACATGAACCTCACAGTTACATCTGATGATCCACATATCTGAGATAGAGAGGACTGGATCAACAAACACTGAACATGAACCTCACAGTTACATCTGATGATCCACATATCTGAGATAGAGAGGACTGAGTCAACAAACACTGAACATGAACCTCAACATTACATATGATGATCCACATATCTGAGAGAGAGGACTGGATCAACAAACACTGAACATGAACCCCACAGTTACATCTGATGATCCACATATCTGAGATAGAGAGGACTGGATCAACAAACACTGAACATGAACCTCGAAGTTACATCTGTTGATCCACATATCTGAGAGAGAGGACTGGATCAACAAACACTGAACATGAACCTCACAGTTACATCTGATGATCCACATATCTGAGATAGAGAGGACTGGATCAGCAAACACTGAACATGAACCTCACAGTTACATCTGATGATCCACATATCTGAGATAGAGAGGACTGGATCCACAAACACTGAACATGAACCTCACAGTTACAACTGATGATCCACATATCTGAGATAGAGAGGACTGGATCAGCAAACACTGAACATGAACCATACAGTTACATCTGAAGATCCACATATCTGAGATAGAGGGGACTGGATCAACAAACACTGAAAATGAACCTCACAGTTACATCTGATGATCCACATATCTGAGACAGAGAGGACTGGATCAACAAACACTGAACACGAACCTCACGGTTACATCAGATAATTCATATCTGAGATATAGACCTGCAACAACAAACAGTGAACATCAACCCCACAGTTACATCTGATGATGCACATATCTGAGATATAGACCTGCAACAACAAACAATGAACATGAACCTCACAGTTACATCTGATGATCCACATATCTAAGATAGAGAGGACTGGATCAACAAACACTGAACACGAACCTCACAGTTACATCAGATAATTCATATCTGAGATATAGACCTGCAACAACAAACAGTGAACATCAACCCCACAGTTAGATCTGATGATGCACATATCTGAGACAGAGAGCACTGGATCAACAAACACTGAACATGAACCTCACAGTTACATCTGATGATGCACATATCTGCGATAGAGAAGACTGGATCAACAAACACTGAACATGAACCTCGCAGTTACATCTGATGATGCACATATCTGAGATAGAGAAGACTGGATCAACAAACACTGAACATGAACCACACAGTTACATCTGATGATCCACATATCTGAGATAGAGAGGACTGGATCAAAAAACACTGAACATAAACCTCGCAGCTACATCGGATGATGCACATATCTGAGATCGAGAGGACTGGATCAGCAAACACTGAACATGAACATCACAGTTACATCTGATGATGCACATATCTGAGATAGAGAGGACTGGATCAACAAACACTGAACATGAACCTCGTAGTTACATCTGATGATCCACATATTTGATAGAGAGGACTGGATGAACAACCACTGAACATGAACCTCACAGTTACATCTGATGATTCACATATCTGAGATAGAGAGGACTGGATCAACAAACACTGAACATGAGCCTAACAGTTACATCTGATGATCCATATATCTGAGATAGGGAGGACTGGATCAACAAACACTGAACATGAACCTGACAATTACATCTGATGATCCACATATCTGAGATAGAGAGGACTGGTTCAACAAACACTGAACATGAACCTGACAATTACATCTGATGATGCACATATCTGAGATAGAGAGGACTGGATCAACAAACACTGAACATGAATCTCACAGTTATATCTGATGATGCACATATCTGAGATAGAGAGGACTGGATCCTAACAGCTATATCTGATGATGCACATATTTGAGATAGAGAGGACTGGATCAACAAACACTGAACATCAACCTCACAGTTACATCTGATGATGCACATATCTAGATAGAGAGGACTGGATCAACAAACACTGAACATGAACCTCACAGTTACATCTGATGATGCACATATCTGAGATAGAGGAGACTGGATCAAGAAACACTGAACATGAACCTCACAGTTACATCTGATGATCCACATATCTGAGAGAGAGGACTGGATCAACAAACAATGAACATGAACCTCACAGTTATATCCGATGATTCACATATCTGAGATAGAGAGGACTGGATCAACAGACACTGAACATGAACCTCACAGTTACATCTGATGATCCACATATCTGATAGAGAGGACTGGATCAACAAACACTGAACATGAACCTCACAGTTACATCTGATGATCCACATATCTGAGATAGAGAGGACTGGATCCTCAAACAATGAACATGAACCTCACACTTAAATCTGAAGATCCACATATCTGAAATAGACAGGACTGGATCAACAAACACTGAACATGAACCTCACAGTTACATCTGATGATCCACATATCTGAGATAGAGAGGACTGGATCAACAAACACTGAACATGAACCCCACAGTTACATCTGATGATCCACATATCTGAGATAGAGAGGACTGGATCAACAAACACTGAACATGAACCTCAACATTACATATGATGATCCACATATCTGAGAGAGAGGACTGGATCAACAAACACTGAACATGAACCCCACAGTTACATCTGATGATCCACATATCTGAGATAGAGAGGACTGGATCAACAAACACTGAACATGAACCTCGAAGTTACATCTGATGATCCACATATCTGAGAGAGAGGACTGGATCAACAAACACTGAACATGAACCTCACAGTTACATCTGATGATCCACATATCTGAGATAGAGAGGACTAGATCAACAAACACTGAACATGAACCTCACAGTTACAATTGATGATCCACATATCTGAGATAGAGAGAACTGGATCAACAAACACTGAACATGAACCCCACAGTTACATCTGATGATCCACATATCTGAGATAGAGAGGACTGGATCAACAAACACTGAACATGAACCCCACAGTTACATCTGATGATCCACATATCTGAGATAGAGAGGACTGGATCAGCAAACACTGAACATCAACCCCACAGTTACATCTGATGATCCACATATATGAGATAGAGAGGACTGGATCAACAAACACTGAACATAAACCTCACAGTTACATCTGATGATACACATATGTGAGACAGAGAGCACTGGATCAACAAACACTGAAAATGAACCTCACAATTACATCTGATGTTCCACATATCTGAAATAGAGAGGACTGGATCAACACACACAAAACATGAACCCCACAGTTACATCTGATGATACACATATCTGAGATAGAGAGGACTGGATCAACAAACACTGAACATCAACCCCACAGTTACATCTGATGATCCACATATATGAGATAGAGAGGACTGGATCAACAAACACTGAACATCAACCCCACAGTTACATCTGATGATCCACATATATGAGATATAGATGCCTGCAACAACAAACACTGAACATGAACCTCACAGTTACATCTGATGATCCACATATCTGAGTTAGAGAGGACTGGATCAACAAAAACTGAACATGAGCCTCGCAGTTACATCTGATGATCCACATATCTGAGATCGAGAGGACTGGATCAACAAACACTGAACATGAACCACACAGTTACATCTGATGATGCACATATCTGAGATAGAGAGGACTGGATCAACAAACACTGAACATGAACCTCGCAGTTACATCTGATGATGCACATATCTGAGATAGAGACGACTGGATCAACAAACACTGAACATGAACCTCGCAGTTACATCTGATGATGCACATATCTGAGATAGAGATGACTGGATCAACAAACACTGAACATGAACCTCGCAGTTACATCTGATGATGTAAATATCTGAGATAGAGAAGACTGGATCAACAAACTCTGAACATGAACCTCACAGTTACATCTGATGATCCACATATCTGAGATAGAGAGGACTGGATCAACAAACACTGAACATGAACCTCACAGTTACATCTAATGATGCACATATCTGAAATAGAGAAAAGTGGATCATAAAACACTGAACATGAACCTCACAGTTACATCTGATGATCCACATATGTGAGACAGAGAGCACTGGATCAACAAACACTGAACATGAACCTCACAGTTACATCTGATGATCCACATATCTGAGATAGAGAGGACTGAATCAACAAACACAAAACATGAACCCCACAGTTACATCTGATGATCCACATATCTGAGATAGAGAGGACTGGATCAACAAACACTGAACATCAACCCCACAGTTACATCTGATGATCCACATATATGAGATAGAGAGGACTGGATCAACAAACACTGAACATGAACCCCACAGTTACATCTGATGATCTACATATATGAGATATAGATGCCTGCAATAACAAGCACTGAACATGAACCTCACAGTTACATATGATGATCCACATATCTGAGATAGAGAGGACTGGATCAACAAACACTGAACATGAACCTCGAAGTTACATCTGATGATCCACATATCTGAGAGAGAGGACTGGATCAACAACCACTGAACATGAACTTCACAGTTACATCTGATGATGCACATATCTGAGATAGAGAGGACTGGATCAACAAATACTGAACATGAACCTCACAGTTACATCTGATAATCCACATATCTTAGATAGAGAGGACTGGATCAACAAACACTGAACATGAACCCCACAGTTACATCTGATGATCCACATATCTGAGATAGAGAGGACTGGATCAACAAACACTGAACATGAACCTCACAGTTACATCTGATGATCTACATATCTGAGATAGAGAGGACTGGATCAGCAAACACTGAACATGAACCTCACAGTTATATATTTGATGATCCACATATATGAGATAGAGAGGACTGGATCAACAAACACTGAACATAAACCTCACAGTTACATCTGATGATCCACATATGTGAGACAGAGAGCACTGGATCAACAAACACTGAAAATGAACCTCACAGTTACATCTGATGTTCCACATATCTGAGATAGAGAGGACTGGATCAACAAACACAAAACATGAACCCCACAGTTACAAATGATGATCCACATATCTGAGATAGAGAGGACTGGATCAACAAACACTGAACATCAACCCCACAGTTACATCTGATGATCCACATATATGAGATAGAGAGGACTGGATCAACAAACACTGAACATCAACCCCACAGTTACATCTGATGATCCACATATATGAGATATAGATGCCTGCAACAACAAACACTGAACATGAACCTCACAGTTACATCTGATGATCCACATATCAGAGTTAGAGAGGACTGGATCAACAAAAACTGAACATGAACCTCGCAGTTACATCTGATGATCCACATATCTGAGATAGGGAAGACTGGATCAACAAACACTGAACATGAACCTCGCAGTTACATCTGATGATCCACATATCTGAGATCGAGAGGACTGGATCAACAAACACTGATCATGAACCACACAGTTACATCTGATGATGCACATATCTGAGATGGAGACGACTGGATCAACAAACACTGAACATGAACCTCGCAGTTACATCTGATGATGCACATATCTGAGATAGAAAGGACTGGATCAACAAACACTGAACATGAACCTCGCAGTTACATCTGATGATGTAAATATCTGAGATAGAGAGGACTGGATCAACAAACTCTGAACATGAACCTCACAGTTACATCTGATGATCCACATATCTGAGATAGAGAGGATTGGATCAACAAACACTGAACATGATCCTCACAGTTACATCTGATGATGCACATATCTGTGCTAGATAGGACTGGATCAACAAACACTGAAAATGTACCTCACAGTTACATCTGATGATCCACATATCTGAGATAGAGAGGACTGGATCAACAAACACTGAACATGAACCTCACAGTTACATCTAATGATGCACATATGTGAAATAGAGAAAACTGGATCATAAAACACTGAGCATGAACCTCACAGTTACATCTGATGATCCACATATGTGAGACAGAGAGCACTGGATCAACAAACACTGAACATGAACCTCACAGTTACATCTGATGATCCACATATCTGAGATAGAGAGGACTGGATCAACAAACACAAAACATGAACCCCACAGTTACATCTGATGATCCACATATCTGAGATAGAGAGGACTGGATCAACAAACACTGAACATCAACCCCACAGTTACATCTGATGATCCACATATATGAGATAGAGAGGACTGGATCAACAAACACTGAACATGAACCCCACAGTTACATCTGATGATCCACATATATGAGATATAGATGCCTGCAATAACAAACACTGAACATGAACCTCACAGTTACATATGATGATCCACATATCTGAGATAGAGAGGACTGGATCAACAAACACTGAACATGTACCTCGAAGTTACATCTGATGATCCACATATCTGAGAGAGAGGACTGGATCAACAAACACTGAACATGAACCTCACAGTTACATCTGATGATGCACATATCTGAGATAGAGAGGACTGGATCAACAAATACTGAACATGAACCTCACAGTTACATCTGATGATCCACATATCTGAGATAGAGCGGACTGGATCAACAAACACTGAACATGAACCCTACAGTTACATCTGATGATCCACATATCTGAGATAGAGAGGACTGGATCAACAAACACTGAACATGAACCCCACAGTTACATCTGATGATCCACATATCTGAGATAGAGAGGACTGGATCAGCAAACACTGAATATGAACCTCACAGTTATATATTTGATGATCCACATATATGAGATAGAGAGGACTGGATCAACAAACACTGAACATAAACCTCACAGTTACATCTGATGATCCACATATGTGAGACAGAGAGCACTGGATCAACAAACACTGAAAATGAACCTCACAGTTACATCTGATGTTCCACATATCTGAGATAGAGAGGACTGGATCAACAAACACAAAACATGAACCCCACAGTTACATCTGATGATCCACATATATGAGATAGAGAGGACTGGATCAACAAACACTGAACATCAACCCCACAGTTACATATGATGATCCATATATATGAGATAGAGAGGACTGGATCAACAAACACTGAACATCAACCCCACAGTTACATCTGATGATCCACATATATGAGATATAGATGCCTGCAACAACAAACACTGAACATGAACCTCACAGTTACATCTGATGATCCACATATCTGAGTTAGAGAGGACTGGATCAACAAAAACTGAACATGAACCTCGCAGTTACATCTGATGATCCACATATCTGAGATAGGGAAGACTGGATCAACAAACACTGAACATGAACCTCGCAGTTACATCTGATGATCCACATATCTGAGATCGAGAGGACTGGATCAACAAACACTGGACATGAACCACACAGTTACATCTGATGATGCACATATCTGAGATAGAGACGACTGGATCAACAAACACTGAACATAAACCTCACAGTTACATCTGATGATCCACATATCTGAGATAGAGAGGACTGGATCAACAAAAACTGAACATGAGCCTCGCAGTTACATCTGATGATCCACATATCTGAGATAGGGAAGACTGGATCAACAAACACTGAACATGAACCTCGCAGTTACATCTGATGATGCACATATCTGAGATAGTGAGGACTGGATACACAATCACTGAACATGAACCTCACAGTTACATCTGATGATGCACATATCTGAGATAGAGAGGACTGGATCAACAAACACTGAACATGAACCTCGCAGTTACTCCTGATGATGTAAATATCTGAGATAGAGAAGACTGGATCAACAAACTCTGAACATGAACCTCACAGTTACATCTGATGATCCACATATCTGAGATAGAGAGGATTGGATCAACAAACACTGAACATGAACCTCACAGTTACATCTGATGATGCACATATCTGTGCTAGAGAGGACTGGATCAACAAACACTGAAAATGTACCTCACAGTTACATCTGATGATCCACATATCTGAGATAGAGAGGACTGGATCAACAAACACTGAACATGAACCTCACAGTTACATCTAATGATGCACATATGTGAAATAGAGAAAACTGGATCATAAAACACTGAACATGAACCTCACAGTTACATCTGATGATCCACATATGTGAGACAGAGAGCCATGGATCAACAAACACTGAACATGAACCTCACAGTTACATCTGATGATCCACATATCTGAGATAGAGAGGACTGGATCAACAAACACAAAACATGAACCCCACAGTTACATCTGATGATCCACATATCTGAGATAGAGAGGACTGGATCAACAAACACTGAACATCAACCCCACAGTTACATCTGATGATCCACATGTATGAGATAGAGAGGACTGGATCAACAAACACTGAACATGAACCCCACAGTTACATCTGATGATCCACATATATGAGATATAGATGCCTGCAATAACAAACACTGAACATGAACCTCACAGTTACATATGATGATCCACATATCTGAGATAGAGAGGACTGGATCAACAAACACTGAACATGAACCTCACAGTTACATCTGATGATGCACATATCTGAGATAGAGAGGACTGGATCAACAAACACTGAACATGAACCTCGCAGTTACATCTGATGATCCATATATTTGTTAGAGAGGACTGGATGAACAACCACTGAACATGAACCTCACAGTTACATCTGATGATCCACATATCTGAGATAGAGAGGACTGGATCAACAAACACTGAACATGAACCTAACAGTTACATCTGATGATCCACATATCTGAGAGAGAGGACTGGATCAACAAACACTGAACATGAACCTGACAATTACATCTGATGATGCACATATCTGAGATAGAGAGGACTGGATCAACAAACACTGAACATGAACCTGACAATTACATCTGATGATCCACATATCTGAGATAAAGAGGACTGGTTCAACAAACACTGAACATGAACCTGACAATTACATCTGATTATCCACATATCTGAGATAGAGAGGACTGGATCAACAAACACTGAACATGAATCTCACAGTTATATCTGATTTTGCACATATCTGAGATAGAGAGGACTGGATCCTCACAGCTATATCTGATGATGCACATATCTGAGATAGAGAGGACTGGATCCTCACAGTTACATCTGATGATGCACATATCTGAGATAGAGAGGACTGGATCAAGAAACACTGAACACCAACCTCACAGTTACATCTGATGATGCACATATCTAGATAGAGAGGACTGGATCAACAAACACTGAACATGAACCTCACAGTTACATCTGATGGTGCACCTTTCTGAGATAGGGGGGACTGGATCAAGAAACACTGAACATGAACCTCACAGTTACATCTGATGATCCACATATCTGAGAGAGAGGACTGGATCAACAAACAATGAACATGAACCTCACAGTTATATCTGATGATCCACATATCTGAGATAGAGAGGACTGGATCAACAAACTCTGATCATGAACCTCACAGTTACGTCTGATGATCCACATATCTGAGATAGAGAGGACTGGATCAACAAACACTCTACATGAACCTCACAGGTATATCTGATGATCCACATATCTGAGATAGAGAGGACTGGATCAACAAACACTGAACATGAACCTCACAGTTACATCTGATGATCCACATATCTGAGATCGAGAGGACTGGATCAACAAACACTGAACATGAACCTCGCAGTTACATCTGATGATGCACATATCTGATAGAGAGGACTGGATCAATAAACATGTACTGGTGCTGCAGAACTAGGTCTGATATTTATCTGGTAAATATTTTGGACAGTACAATTTCGGTTGGTACTCGTAAGGTAGGCTAGAAAGTCATTGCTTCATACTCAGATTGCAAAACGGCTTGTGTTACATACAACATACAAAACAAATGGTTTTCTTAAGGACGTTGTTTCAAGTTGGTAGCAATGATTTGTTGCGCATTAGAAAGAGTAGCGCTGAGTGTTTGACGACCTTGTACATCTGGCGAGCTGCCTGCCACACCTGGTAGTAAATCAGCTCTGCTACTGATCGTGAACTATGACCACGAGCGAATAGTTTGGGCGCGTTCTAACATCTGTTACATTTTTGGGGGCTTTGCGCTGTGTCCTTACTTAAATTCTTGTGATATCAATAATTATCGTTGAATCCGAATACTAATATTTATTTTTTTTATTTTATAGTTCTACTTCTATTATATTAGTATTCTATTTTTCTTAAAATATTCTTACGAAAACATTTCTTCTAGTTCATCTTAACCAACTTCACACTTCGTTGTGGAGACAAGGCCCTGAATTCATAATTCAGTGGTTACATTTCTTATATTTTACATTCACATAGCTTTCTCTACCTACACTTGAATATACTTTCTTACAAAAGAACTTCACGTTTATGAGATAGTATTAACCAAAAGTTTTTTTTACCTTCTGTACACGTACCACATACGTAGTGTACAGAGAAGGTATTGCATTCCACACAAACATTCTAAACCAAGATTTAACCGGAAATACACGTTTTAGAGTTCCTGTATCCAAAAATATTATTTCAGAAAAAGGTCCGTGTGTGACCGTGAACACGATAACTCAAAAACGAAAATTCGGTAAAATATCAAACTTGGTATCTCTCTGGTTTAGTATCTTCCAAGGATGCGACACCTAGATTCTTAGAAAAATCCCCACCTCAAACTACCGTTTACATAAAAAAAGTTTCGAAAATTTTGATTTTCTCAAAAATGGGTCCAACGATTTTGACCAAAATACGGTATTTTAAAATATTTATATGGAAAATAAAATGTATACCCTGAATTTTCTGGGAATAGCCTCTAAAGACCTCTTTGTTCTTAATGAATTTTGCGTAATTAGTAAATCGTAAGAGATATACAGAAACTTACTTCACAAAAAATATAGATTACGTTAAAACACACAATTTATGTCATATACGTTTTTTTTTTGTTGATTTGAGCATTTCTTATATATTCCTTGTTATTTGTTTCAGATGTAAAATACTTAAAACTTATAAACTTCTGGCCCTGCATACAAATGGATTACATCCATACCGCAACCAGCTTTTAAAACATTTGACTATCACTTTATTCTAGTGTATTCCCTTCTGCTTACAAGGAAGCAAGTAATAAGACCATTTCTGTTAATGTTTATCTTGGTTAGCATGAAATGGATACGTTGCTACAGCGATATAGAAAGTCGTGTGATTGGAACACATAACATTTTTTTCCTTATCCAAGAGGTGTAAGGAACTGATGCATGCTAAAGTGACTTTCAAATATGCTAACAATCGGTAGGTACATGATGCTTTTGAAATGTTGTTCTCTTTGATTAACTAGATTGGAACAAAATTATTAATAATGACTTTCCATTTGAGAAAAGTATGAATATTAAGAAGTTTAAATCGAAAACTAGAAATATCTTAGAAATAGTTAAGAAAGGAAATGATTTGATATAAATTATATTTTGATTATGTATATATATTTTCGGTTTTGTCTTGTGGTTTACTAGCTCAACAAGAGTTATTCAAAGGTATCGTCAAGAAATGTTATTTTCCCATCTACTTCTTTTTGGCTGAGATATACATTTACAGAATAGCTCATTAAACACTTCCTTATAAACCAAATATCGGACACAGAGTTTCCAAGCAACACTCACAATAATATAGAGCTTCAGAACATCGAAAAATTTAATGATTCCATTCACATGACTTTCGCTACATCTCTGTAACAATTTATTGTTTAAACGCTTATGTTTCTATTTACTTCATGCCAATCTAGAAAAAATTAGCAGAAATAGTCTTTTTACTTGCCTCCTTGTAAGTAGAAGCGAAATAAGGGAGTACCATAGGTTAAAGTGAAGTCAAAAGCTGGTTGCTATGTGACTGATGTTCCTTTGTTTGTATGGACAGGAGTTGACAAATTCCTGTATGAAGAAAGTAAGTTTTTAAAGGTGAACTCAAAAACAACGAATGTATAAAAAACATTCAACTCCACGAAAAAAATGATTATAGCACATCTTATGTGTTTAAACGTGTTCTACATTTTTTGCGTTATAAGTTTTTATCCATCTCTTACGGTTTAGCAGTTAGGCAAAATTACGTAAAATTCATCCAGAATAAAGTAGTCTTCAGAGGCTATTCCCAGAAAATTCAATTTTATTTTATTTCATTTTATTTATCAGGTAAATACCTTTAATATACGATATTTCAATCAAAATCATTAGAGCCATTTTTAAGAAAATCAAAATTTTCCATAACTACTAAACCGCAAGAGGTGGACAAAAACTTAAAACACAAAAAATGTAGAGCGCGTTAAAACACACAATTTATGTTATATACTTTTTACTTTCTTTATACGTGCTATTTACATAGTGTATAGAGAAGGTATTGCATTGCACCCAAAAATTCGATACCGAGATTTCACCGGAAATACATGTTTTGAAACGTCTTGAATCCAAAAAAGGCATTTTTAGAAAAATGTCCGTATATGTCTGTCTGTGTGTGTGTCTGTGTGTATGTGTGTGTCTGTGGGCAGCATAGCTCAAAAACGAAAAGTCCGTTAAAAACCAAACTTGGTATTTAGGTTTGGTACCTTCCAAGGATGCGACACGAAGATTTTCAAGAAAATCCCCTACTCCCAACTACTCTTTACATGGAAATTTTTTCGAAAATTTTGATTCTCTAAAAAATGGCTCTAAATATTTTGATTAAAATATTGCATATTAAAGATATTTACGTGACAAATAAAATGTATATCTTGAATTTTCTGGGAATAGCCTCTGAAGACTACTTTATTCTGGAGGAATTTTGCATTACTACTAAACCGTAAGAGATGGACAAAAACTTAACACACAAACATGTAGAGCACGTTAAAACACACAATTCATGTTATACGCATGTTTTTGGTGAAGTTGACCATTTTTTAGATATTCCTTGTTTTTGGTTTCAGCTTTGAAAAACTTATACTTTTCTCATACAGGAATTTGCCAACTCGTGTCCATATAAACAAAGGAACCTCAGTCACATAGCAACCAGCTTTTGGCTATCTTTAACGTATGCTACTCCCTTATTTCGCTTCTACTTGCCTCCTTGCAAGTAATAAGACTATTTCTGATAATTCTTTTATAACATTTGTTGCAGAAATGTAGAGAACGTCATGTGAATGTTTCACATCAGATTTTGTTATATATGGGACCCTAAAACGTGTATTTCTGATAGGATTGTTTTTTAGATGGAGTGCCATACTCCTCTACATATGCACCATGCGCATTTTAGTGAAAGCAAAAATATTGAAGAATTCGATCAAATAATAACGGATATCTCGTAAATGTCTTTTATTACAAACATAAACTCTGTTTAAAAAATATCTGATTTTTAAATGTTCGTCTATCGCTTAAAGTTTACCAGTTTATAGGGTTATACAAAGTTCCTTTCAAATGAAGAGTATTTCACACAAAAATTGAAATATATCTACGTTTTATTTGCGGTATTTACGGTATTTTAACCAAAACCATTAGTAAAATTTTCGAAAAAAAAAAACATTTTTCGAAAAGTGTATTATGTAATGCGTTGTTTAGGGTGGTGGGTTTCTTGAAAACATTCGTGCCACATTCGTGGAAGATATTAAACGAATATCAAGTCTTGAATTAATTCGAATCTCGTTTTAGACGTATACTGTTCACATCTTCTAAAAATGCCATGATTTGAATTCAGGGATCCTCAAAATATGTATTTCCAGCGTAATGTTGATAACGAATTTTTGGAATGCAACAATTTCTCCATGTAATATACGATAGCAAATTACCACTTTAAAAATACTGATGTGTTCAATTCACATGATATTCTCTATGTGTTCTACAAACAAACAATTCCTACAAAAGCTTGTTCTTCTATTTACTTCATGCTAATGGAGATAAACATTAACAGAAATTGTCTTATTACTTGCTGCCTTGTAAGTAAAAGGGAATACACTAGGATAAAGTGATAGTAGTCAAATGTTTTAAAAGTTGGTTGCTATGTGAAAGATCTGTTCTCATTGCGTGTAAAACAAAAGATGCACGAAACAAAGATGATTTCCCGTAGAGAAAGGTTTAAGTAATTTAAAATGATAGCGAGTAACCGAGAATATTTCTGAAATAGCTACCTCTAAAAACAGTATATGACAGAAATTGTGTGTTTTGACAAGATTTTCATTTTTTGTATATCTGTTACGATTTACTAGTTATGAAAACTTCATTTAATATAAAAAGTAATTTGAGGGCCATTCCCCCCCCCCCCAAAATTATATATATATATATATATATATATATATATATATATATATTTATTTGCCATTTAATTATCCTTAACACGCGCCATTTTAATCATAATCGTCATAGCCATTTTTAGCAAATAGAAAGTTTCGAAAAATGTTTCTTGTAAATTAAATAACAAATTTTGTTTTTAAACGACCTTACGATTTTGAGTTTTCCTGTCCACAGAAACCTTTTTAAAAACTGCATTTTTAAGTCAGGGGACCTCAAAACATGTAATTCCGGTGAAAAGTCGATGTCAAATTTTTGGGTGAAATACAATACCTTCACTATGTACTACGTACAAATAAAAATTAAAGAATAATAAAATGCATTAATAAATAAAAATGGGGGGAGTGTTAGTTAAATTTTGAAATACAGAAATATTAGAAGTTGGTTAAGTGAGATCAACTATTTCATAAAAATAAAAAACTTATTTAAATGATTTGTTTTAAACATTTTGGGAATTATCGTTTAATATTAGTGAGTGTAGTGTTATTTATATTAAAGCGTATCTGTAAAATAATGGTTCTATTGTGATATAGGAAATACACCTAGGAATTTGAAATACCGGCTCCGGGTTAATTATTTAGATACCGGGCTATAATTTTGCTATTTTATTTATTTATATATGTACATACATACTAGAGCAAATAAAGAGTGTCGTACCAATAAGAAAGACTATCTCGGAAATAAGCAACGCTACAAAAAACTGTTGCATGACATAATTTGCATCTTTTAAAGATATCTATATTTTTTACATAGTAAGATTTTGTCTATCTCTTACGGTTTACCAGTTATAAAAATCTGATATGTTACACTCACACGACTTTCTCTAGCCGTTCTACAAACTTCTTACATAAGATTATTATTCTTTCTGCACCTTGTTAATCGAGGATTCAGCACAATGTTCTTACTACTTAGTTCCTTAAGAGTAGGAAGAAAATAAGGGAATACACTAGGCTAAACCGATAGTCAAATGTTTTAAAATCTTTCGTTATGCGATTGTCATTACAAATCGCTTCTTTTCTTGGCCAGGAGTACAACAATAGAAAAACGGACACTCCCGTCTGAGAAAAAGTATACGTACTTCACAACTGAAACTAATAACAATGAATACCTCGAAAACGGTAAGCTCCACGAAAAAAAATGTATATGACATAACTTGTGTATTTTAACAAGGCCTACATTTTTTGTATAGTAAGTTTTTGTCTATCTCTTACGGTTTATTAGTTATGCCAAATTAAGCAAAATTCATCCAGAGTAAACAGGTCTTCAGAAGCTATTCCCAGAAAATTCAAGATATACATTTTATTTGTCAGGTAAATATCTTTAATATACGATATTTTAATCAAAATCGTTAGAGCCATTTTTAAGAAAATCAAAATTTTCAAAAAAAGTTCCATGTAAAGGGTAGTTTGGGGTGGGGGAATTTTTCTCAAAATCTTGTGTCGCATCCCTGGAAGATACTGAACTTAAATACGAAGTTTGGTGTTTTAGCTACTTTTCATTTTTGAGTTATCGTGTTCACAGACACACGGACACACGGACACTCGGACCTTTTTCTGGAAATACTTTTTTTGGATTCAGGGTGTCCTAAAACATGTATTTCCGGTGAAATCTCGACATCGAATTTTGGGTGGAATACAATACTTCTCAATCCCTATGTACATTGTACATACGGGGAAAGAGAAAGTAAAAAATCTGATGTGTACCATTAACATGACTTTCTCCATATCCCTGCAACAAATAATTCTTAAAAAGATTATACTTCTATTTACTTTATGCTAATCAGAAAAAAATAGTAGAAATAGTCTAATTACTCGCTTCCTTGTCACTAGAAGCGAAATAAGGGACAACCGTAGGTTAAACTGATAGTCAAAAGCTGGTTGCTATGTCAATGAAGTTCCTTTGTCTATATGGATAGGAGTTGACAAGTTCCTGTATGAGAAAAGTATACGTTTTTCATCGCAGAAACCAAAAATAAGGAATGTCACAAAAACGACGAACTCCACGAAAAAATGTATATAGCATAAATTATGTGTTTTAATGTGCTCTACATTTCTGTGTAGTAAGTTTTTGTCCATCTCTTACGGTTTAGCAGTTATTCAAAATTTAGTAAAATTCATCCAGAATAAACTACTCTTCAAAGGCTATTCCCAGAAAATTCAAGATATACATTTTATTTGTCAGGTAAATATGTTTGATATACGAAATTTTAATCAAAATCGCTAGAGCCATTTTTGAGAAAATCAAAACTTTCGAAAAAAGTTCCATGTAAAGGGTAGTTGGGGGTGGGGGTATTTTTATCAAAATCTTCGTGTCCCATCCCTGGAAGATACTAAACTTAAATACCAAGTTTGGTATTTTACCGACTTTTCGTTTTTGAGTTATCATGTTCACAGACACACAGACACACGGACACACACATACACACCACACACACACACACACGGACCTTTTTGTGAAAATGCTTTTTTTGGATATTGGGGACCCTAAAACATATATTTCCGGTGAAATCTCGGTTTCGAATTTTTGGTGGAGTGCAATACTTTCTCTATACACTATGCACATAGTGCGTATGGAGAAAGTAAAAACTCATCCAGAATGAAGAGGTCTTCAGAGGCTATTCCCAGAAAATCCAAAGTATATATTTCATTTGTTATTACAACTATATATGTATATATAAATATTATTTTAATAATCTGATGTGTTCCATTCACATGACTTTCTCTACATCTCTGCAACAAACCATTGTTTAAAAGCTTAGGCTTCTATTTACTTCATGCGAAATAAGTGAGTCGCACAGGTTAAAGTGATAGTCAAAAGCTGGTTGCTATGTCACTGAAGTTCCTTTGTTTGTATGGACAGGAGTTGAGAAATTCCTGTGTGAGAAAAGTATAAGTTTTTTTAAAGCTGCCACAAAACAAGGAATATCTCAAAAACGATCAACTCTACGAGAAAAAAAAAATGTATATATCTTAAATTGTGTGTTTTAACGTGCTCTGCCTTTTTTGTAAGGTAAAATTTTGTCCATCTCTTATGGTTTATCAGTTATACAAAATTCCGTAAAATTCATCCAGAATAAAGTAGTCTTCAGAGGCTATTCCCAGAAAATGTTATATGTATAGTTTTCGTGGAGTTGATCGTTTTTGAGATATTCCTTGTTTTTGGTTTCTGCATTAAAAACTTAAACTTTTCTCACAGGAATTTGTCAACTCGTGTCCATACAAACAAAGGAACTTCAGTAACATAGCAACCAGCTTTTGACTATCACTTTAACTTATGCTACTCCCTTATTTGCCTTCTACTTACAAGGAAGCAAGTAGTAAGACTATTTCTGTTAATGTTTATCTCGATTATCATGAAGTATAGAAGCATAATCTTTTTAACAATAATTTGTTACAGAGATGCAGAGAAAGTCATGTGAATGGAACACTTCAGCTTTTTTAAAATACATTTTTTTAGTACCATCTTCTATGAACATTTCCAAACAACATTTAAAAGCTGGTTTTTAAAAATACTATTTTGTTCCTTAAACTTCTATTTCGTGAGCATTTTGAAAAATTTTAAAATCAGTTTTTACTATTATTATTTTTTCTCTTTTTTTATAAACATTTGGAGATGTTTTAAAAGTAGTTTTTGTAAAATTGTAGTTTTAGTTTTTAATCTCTTATTTTATAAACATTTCTAAAAGTTGAAACAATAGATTTTTGAAATTGCTTGTTTAACGAAATGAAGGAGAAATTAGGAAAATAAATAGTAGTTATTTAATTTTTTTGGATTATTTTAGAGATATTTTCTATTATTAATATTTCAATAATTCTAGACATTTTAAAATGCCTTTTACATAAAATATAAAACGTGTTTTCTGCACGCTGAGGAATATTTTGTAACAAAATTGTGTTACGTTTTCTTAACCGTACAGAATTGTTGCTGCAGTTTTTGGAAAGTGCACATAATATAGAAATTCGTGCAGATGCACAATGGATAGTGTTTTTGAGCAGATGTGATTTTTGTAAAGCCGTTAGACAAAAGGAATCGGTGCAAAGCGAGAACAATGACCAGTCACTTGCAGGAGCAGCAACAGATTTTGGGGCCCAGCATCCCTGGTCCAGCACACCGACCAGTAAAACTTGTCTCCACCCTCCTGCCCTCCAAGGGCAGCTGATTCCTTTATTCGTTTGGAAATTCGTCTCCAACCTTCATTTTATTATTTTCAAAACGGTCATTTGTTTGCGGTTGGCAGGAAATTCCATAGCAAGCCACCGGGGTCAGTTTACACCCCATGTGCTAGTCAAAAGGGGTAAATTACCAGTTTTACTCACGTACTATCCTCGTTCCAACATTAAAAACATGACTTTCTCTACTCGTTCTTACAGATACTAAAACTTATTCAGCCCGCCTGGGTGGTGTGGTGGTAGCGTGTCTTCCTCACATTCAACAAATCGCGACGTTTAGGGTGAGTTACCCCATATAGTACATCCCGTACTAAAAACTGTAAGTTATATTATCAGGTCGAGAATGTATATTGGGAATACGAGATCTGATAAGTAACTTACAATTATTGGTTAATAGCCAATTACTTTTTGAAATACTTGAAAACACTATAAAAAATAAATCAAAATTGTTTTTCAATATTTTATTGGACATTAAGAAAACAGTGATGTGTTCCATTCACATGAATTTCTCTAGCTGTTCTAAATAGAACTATTTCTACAAAAGATTATTCTTCTATCTACTTGATGGTAAACAAGATAAATATTAACAGAAATTGTCTTATTACTTGCTTCCTTGTAAGTAGAAGGAAATTCACTAGGATAAAGGAAATAAGGAAATTCAAATCTTTTAAAAGCTGGTTGCCATATGGTTGAAAACCGCTTCTTTGCAGAGCAAGGAATTTACAAGTTTTCGGGTGAGAAACGTTAACGTATTTTAAACCTGAAACAAATAACGAGGAATATCTCAGAAATGGTCAATTCCACGAAGAAAAACATATATGACATAAATTGTGTGTTTTAATGTGATCTACATTTTTTTTTTGTGTAGTAAGTTTTTTGTGCATCTCTTACAGTTTAAGCAAACTTCAGCAAATGTCGTTCAGAATAAATTGCTCTTTAGAGACTATTCCCTGAAATTTAAAGATATACACTTTATTTGCAATATAAATATCTTTAATTCACGGTATTTTAATCAAAATCGTCATAGCCATTTTTGAGAAAATCAAACTTTTTGCATTTTTTTTCTATGTAAAGGGTAGTTTGGGATGGGGGAATTTTTCTCAAAACCTTGGTGCCGTAACTCTGGAAGAAACTAAACTTGAATACCAAGTTTGGTATTTTACTGACTTTTCGTTTTTGAGTTATCGTGTTCACAGGTATACGGACACTGACACACGGACCTTTATCCAAAAATGCTTATGTACATTATGTGCAAAGTACATGTAGAGAAAGTAAAAATGAATTCTTGATGTGAACAAATGAAAGGCTACATCTAAATTATATGGACAAAGCCTTCTTATACACTCTTTTGTTAATGCAATAGATTCTTTACTTGAAGTAGCACATGTTACGTCATTTGCTAATTGTACTGTAAGTATTAATGACCTCTCAAACTCTTACAGTGCTTGTTGCCATGGCAATTAATAAATGAATCGTAAATTTAGCTTACATTACCAAATGTGTGTTCACAATGATTAGCTTACTTATCAAGTATTTCAAAAAAGGGGTTTTGGGGGTTTTTCTTATCCTGAGAAGACGAATGTTTGGTAACTTTAAGCTCCATGGACTCCGAGATCATTTGAAAATCATTTCACCAATTTCATTCATTTGTTTGATATGACCAAAGCAGATTAAAAAACAACAACAAAAACAAAATTTAAAAAAATCTCATGTGTTACACTCACATGACTTTCTCTAGCTGCTCTATAACAAACGTCTTACAAAAGATCATTCTTCTTTCTTCACGATGCTAATCGAGATAAACATTAGCAGAATGTTCTTATTACTTAGTTCCTTATAAGTAGAAGGAAACTAAAGGAATGTGCTATGCTAAAGTGATAGTCAGATGTTTTAAAAGCTGTCGTTATGCGATTGTCATTGCAAATCACTTCTTTGATTGACCAGGAATAGTACAAAAGGAAAACGGACACTTCCTGTCTGAGAAAAGTATAAGTATTTTAAAACTGAAAGTAATAACAGGGGATATCTTGGAAACGGCCAACTGTAAAAAAAAAAAAAAAAAAAAAAAAAAAAAAAAAAAAAAAAATGAATATAGCATAAATTGTGTATTTTAACAAGATCTACATTTTTTGTGTCGTAAGTTTTTGTCTATCTCTTACGGTTTAATCGTTATGAAAATATCTATAAGAATCAACCAGAATAAAGTGCTCTTCAGAGACTTTTCCCAGAAAATTCAAAATATATAGTTTATTTGTGTCGTGAATAACTTAAACGTACGGTATTTTAAACAGAATCGTTAGGACCATTTTTCAGAAAAACAAAATTTTAAACATTTTTTTCATGTAAAGGATAGTTTCAGGTGGGGGAATTCTCTTGAGAATCTTCGTTGGAAAATAATAAACTTAAATACCAAGTATGGTTTTTAACGGTGTTTTAGTTTTTGAGCTGCGGTGTCCACACTCACACAGATAGGACCTTTTTCTAATATACTTCCGATGAAATGTTGGTACCTATTGCATTTTTGGGTGAAATGCAATATATTCTCTGTACAATATGTATATAGTATGTGTAGAGAAAGTAAAAACTTATTTCCGTTACTGAAGACAAACGTGTACAGAAATTTCTTATTATACATTTCGTTGAAGATACAAGATACTGAAGTGATAGTCAAATGTTTAAAAAGAAGATCGTATTGAAATTACATACACATATTGTCACATCGCGAAAAACAAAAGAATGCTGACATAGCACTTAAAATGTGAAATATTGGTAACTTCAAACTAAATCTTGGAATGGTTTACACAAACAAAAATTATTACGTGTTACATTCACAAAACTTTCTCTTTTCACTCTTCTAGTCTCAAAATCTTATTCTCGTATCTACTTGTTAATATACGAGGGTCATCCACAAAGTGACAGACGACTTGTCATAACTAAATAATAACGAAAGTTATCAACACAAAACTTTATTTACAAACTTACACTGCCTTACTGTATTTCTCAACATTGCTATCAAGTATTTATTATCACGTGGTACCGGTTTTTCAATGCAGATGTTATACTTTTCTACCGCCAAAAAATTTATTCGTTTTTTAGAATGCATAGAATTTTCCACCAATAGAATTTTATAGACAAATAACACAAGTGTATAGTGATAATACAATGAACTAGTCTTCAGTGAGGAAATGATACATAATTTACGAGTAATCAAGGAAGAACATAACAGTGTGTACGATAAAGACCGTTCATCAATCGTTATGGAGCAGTTGAAAGCAAATGTTGATAGAAGAATTCAAAAACCGGTGTTTCACTTTGGAAAAGTGACTTTTTGGATGGAAAAGATTTCCCAGTCATGAAGACCTCAAAGTGACAGTGACATCTTGACTCAGATGTTTAGCGGTGGAAGAGTATAACATCTGTACCACGTGACAATAAATACCTTGATAGCAACAGAGTAAGGTAGTGTAACTTTGTGTGGATAACTTCCGTTATTGTTTAGTTATGTCAAATCGTCTGTCACTTTCTGGATGACCGTTGTATATAAACTTTCATTACAATTTAGTTATAATTATAACAATAATTGAACAGGATAAAGTGATAGTCACATTCTTAAAACTCTGTCATTTTGCGAGGCCTTGAAATTCCTAGGTCTTTGCAAAAACACGAGAAAATAGGCCTAGCAACTTAACACTTGGAAAATATCGGTTGTGTTCCATTCACATCATTTTTTCTATCTGTTCTACAAATAAACTATGCTTGAGAAAGATTATTCTTCTATCTACTTCATGCTAATCAAGATAAAAATTAACAGAAATTGTCTTATTACTTGCTTCCTTGTAAGTAGAAGGGAATACATTAGGATAAAGTGATAGTCAAATGTTTTAAAAGTTGATTCAGATTTGGCTCAATTTGCATGACCAGCAGTAAAACAAAGGAGAGATGAAACGATAGCTGACTTGCCGTTTGAAAATTAACTAACCAATAACAAGCAATAATTTGGAAACGGCCAACTCCATAAAAAAAGTATATGACATAAATTGTGTGTTTTAATGAGATCTACATTTTCTATACAGTAAGTTTTGTCTATCTGTTGCGGTTTACCAGTTATGCCAAATTCATCCAGAATGAAGATCTCTTCAGAGGCTGTTCCTAAGAAATTTAGGATGTACATTTTATATGTAATGTAAATATGTTTAGTATAGCGTAGGTATTTATACAAAATCGCACCTTTCGAAAAACATATTTCATGTTAAGGGTAGCATGGGGTGGGGTGATTTTCATGAGCATCTTCTGTGGCATCCTTGGAAAATACTAAATTGCTATTTAACGGACTTTTCGCTTTTCAAGTAGATTCCCTCCACTCCTTAACGTGTAAGAAAAATCCAAAGTTTTTATTTTCTCAAAAAAGGCCCCTATCATTTTGATTAAAATACCGTACATGAAAATATGTATGCGACAAATAACGTGTATATCTTAATTTTTTTTTGGGAATAGCCTCTGAAGACCTTTTCATTGTGGACAAGTTTTGCAGAATGTTTCATAACTGGTAAACCGTAAGAGATAGACAAAAATGTAGAGCACGTTAAAACACACAATTTATGCATTGCTTGTAGAGATGACCGATATTCTTTGTCATTGGTTTCAGTCTTACGGAAACTGTCAAATCCTGGTCATACAAACAAAGGAACTTAAATCACATAGCAACCAGCTTTTAAAACATTTGACTATCACGTTAGCATAGTGTACTCCCTTATTTCCCTTCTACTTACAAGGAAACAAGTAATAAGACAATTTCTGTTGATGTTTATCTTGGTTAGCATCAAGTAGATAGAAGAATAAGCTTTTGTAAGAATAGTTTGTTACAATCAGAGAAAGTCATGTGAATGGAACACTTCAGATTTTTATAATTTTTGTAAAAAGATAGTATCAAAATGTGCAATTATTAGGAATATTGTAGACAGACTAAAAATATGTACGTCTTGTTAAAACACACGATTCATATAGCACACTTTTTCCCCAGCGTTAACCATTTCCGAGATATTCTTTGTATTTGTTTTGAATTTTAGAATAATACTTTGCTAGTAGATAGTCGCTATTCTTTTTACTTTCTCTACACGTGCTATGTGCATAGTATATAGAGAAGATATTGTATTACACCCAAAAATTCAACACCGAAAATACGTTTTGGGGTCCACTGACTATGAAAAACGTATTTGTAGGAAATCCCGGTGCGCGCGCGTGTGTGCCTATCGAAGCATAGCTCAAAATTTAGTATTTAGGTTTAGTATCTTCCAAGGAGACAATAAGAAGATATTCAAGAAATTCACACCCACCTCCAAGGAACCATTATATGGAGAAAATTTAAAACATTTTGGTTTTGTCAAAATTGGCTTTGATTAAAATATCGTATATTAAAGATATTTAACTAACAAATAAAATGTATATCTTGAATCTTCTGGGTATAGCCTCTGAAGACTACTTTATTCTGGATCAATTTTGCAGAATTTTTCAAAACCGTTAAACATAAGAGATAGGCAAAACTTACTACACAGATCACGATAAAACACACAATTTATGTTATATACATTTTTTTTCGTGGAGTTGATCGTTTTTGAGATACTCCTTGTTTTTAGTTTCAGCTTTAAAAATCGTATACTTTTCTCATACAGGAATTTGTCAACTTCTGTCCATACAAACAAAGGAACATCAGTCACATAGCAACCAGCTTTTGACTTCACTTTAACCTATGGTACTCCCTTATTTCGCTTCTACTTGCAAGGCAGTAAGTAATAAGACTATTTCTGTTAATTTTTATCTCGATTTGCATGAAGTAAATAGAAGCATAAACTTTTTGACAATAATTTGTTGCAGAGATGAATGGAACACATCAGATTTTTTACTTTCTCTACACGTACTATAGAGAAATTCGATACCGTGATTTCACCGGAAATATATGTTTTAGGGTCCCCTGTATAAAAAAAAGCATTTTCAGAAAAAAGGTCCATGTGTGTGTCTGGGAACAGGATAACTCAAAAATGAAAAGGTGGTAAAATACCTAACACGTGTGACACGAAAATTTTGAGAAAAATTCCCCCATCCCAAACTACCGTTTACATGGAATATTTTTCGAAAATTTTGATTATCTCAAAATACCTCTAACGATTTTGATTAAAATGTCGTATATTAAAGATATTTACCTGACAAATAAAAGGTATATCTTGAATTTTCTGGGAATAGCCTCTAAAGACTACTTTATTCTGGATGAATTTTACGGAATTTTGCATAATTGCTAAACCGTAAGAGATGGACAAAGACTTATGACGCAAAAAATGTAGAGCACATTAAAACATACAATTTTTGTCATATACTTTTTTCTTGTAGAGCTGACTTATTTCAAGATATTCATTGTTATTGGTTTCACTTTTAAACTACCTTAACTTTTTCTCAAACGGGAGCATGCAAGGCGAACCGAACCTCAATTGTTTCACTTAGGGACCAACTTTTAAAAGATTTGACTATCGTTTTAGCCTTAGATTAGTTTATGTAGGGAATAGCTAAAAATGGTATGTGAAGGTAACACATCTGTTTTTTGTTGTCTTTTTATTTTGGCCGTGTGACAACCGATTTAACTGTCGCAAATGAGGGAGTTAAACCTGAGAAGGAAAGGAAATGGTATTTTTGACTCCTACACAGCTGATTTCAAACGCTTCTTTATTTGAAAGTCACTCGTGTTTGAAGTCTCTATACATTTGCTGGTGATAGGTTTTCTATTCTAGTAAAACTGTCGGGTTTAAGAATCCCGTTACCAAGGGACGTGCTCAACATCGGCAATTCGCTGTTTTTGGGCTTTCCCAATCTGTTAACGCCCTGTGTGCCACTTCTGCCGTTTTATCAACGTCTTGCTTTGAAGTCAGCTTCATGCTTCTTCACATTCCTGGAGAAAAACTCCATGTTTCTGTGTGTCACGTCATTTTTCTGCAATTCTGTTCAGTTACACCAATCTCTTCAAATTGTTCACATCTTAATTCTGTCTCTATTTACATAAAAAGGTTTGTTAGAATCACACGAAACGTCTAATAAACTATATAAACAATCCACCTATAATTATCAAATCATTTCTACTACTGTTAAGACAAGAATTCTTATGTGTACATTCACAAAACTTTCTCTACCTCTTGTGCAAACAAGCTATTCTTACAAAAGCTTATTCTTCTATCTACTTCATGATAATCGAGATAAACGTTAACAGAAATTGTCTTATTACTTGCTTTCTTGTGTGAATGAATGACTAAGTGCATTTATTGACATAACAATATTATACATTGCACTTCAAGAATCGCACGTACTTTTGTAATATACACTAAAAAGCAATATTAAAACAACAACAACAACAAAGAATTAAAAGAGTAAAAACGAAAATAAAAATACAAAGATATGAAATACAGCAATTTAAATTTACAGCACAGAGTACACCTTCATAAATGTACATAACAATGATATCAAATATATGTACGTAAAACATTATAGTCACTTTTAATTAGCCCCCCCCTTCTCAGCTGTCTTGCCTTAGGTCTTGCCTTGCTTTCTTGTAACTAGAAGGGAAATAAATGAATACACTAGGCTAAAGCGATAGTAAAATATTTTAAAGGATCTGCGCTATGTGATGGTTTTCAAATTCCGCTCTATTTGCTTGACCAGGATGAAAAACATCCATTCACATGACCTTCTCTACTTGTTCCACAATAAAAATATTACATGCTAATCCAAATAAATATTAGCTGAAATGCTTTCTTGTAGTTAGAAGGGAAATTAGGGAGTACACTAGGCTAAAGTGATAGTCAAATACATTAAAAGCTGGTTGCTATGTGATTGAAATCCGTTGCTATGCATTACCACGAGCTGACAAATTCCCGTATGCGAAAAGTTTGTATTTTAAAACTGAAACCAATAAGAAGGAATATTTCGGATATGTTTAGCTTCACAAAAAACGTATATGACATAAATATAGTTTCAACGAGATCTATATTTCTTGTGTGGTAAGCTTTTGTCTCATTACTTGCTTCCTTGTAAGTAGGAGAGAAATAAGGGAATAAAAACACAGGATAAAGTAATAGAAAAATGTTTTAAAAAGTGATGGTTTTGAAATTCCGTTCTCTTTGTTTTACCAAGATGGAAATGATGTGTTCGATTCACTTGACTTTCTCTGCCCGTTCTGTAAACAAACTATTCTTGAAAAACCGTATTCTTCTATCTACTTCACACTAACCAAGATAAACATTAACAGAAATTGTCTTATTACTTGGTTCATTGTAAGTAGAAGGGAATATACTAGGATAAAGTGGTTATGATAGTGATACAATTGAAATTCGGTGATCTTTGCAGGGGCAGGAGTAAAGCAAGAGAGATATTAAACGAAACATGACTTCCGGTTAACTTATATCGGAAACACTTAGCTTTACAAAAAGAAAAACAAGCATATGACAACTTGTGTGCTTTGACGAGGTCAAACAATTTTGCGTCGTAAGTTTTTGTGTATAGCTTGCGGTCCTTATATGCACAAAATCTTCCAGGATGAAGAGAACTTCAAGTTCGAGATATGTCATGTTAATATTTGTAATATCTGGTGTTTTAATGAAAATGGTTAGAGCGATTGTTGAGAAAGTTGAGCATTTCGTAAAATCATCTATTTAAAATGTAGTTTAGAGGAGGATATTTTCTTGAAAATCTTCGTGTTGCATCTTTGGAAGATACTGAACTAAAATATCAACTTTGGTATTTAACGAACTTTTCGTTTTTGAATTATCGTGTTCACACAGACATAAACTTGGACCTCTTTCTAAATTTTTACTTTATCTACTCGTACTAAGTACATAGAGAAGGTCAATATTCCACCCAAAAATTCGATACCGAGATTTCACCGGAAATACATGTTTTGGGTCCCTCTGAATCCAAAAAAAAAAAGAATTTTCAGAAAAAGGCCCGTATGTGTGTGTGTCTGTGGACAGCATAGCTCAAAAAACGAAAAGACCGTTGAATACCTAACATGGTATTTAAGTTTGCTATCTTCCAAGAATGGGAAGATTTTCAAGAAAATCCCCCACCCCCAACTACCCTTTACATGGAACTTTTCTCGAAAATGTTGCTTTTCTTAAAAATGGCTCTAACGAGTTTTATTCAAATATCGTATAGTAACGATATTTATGTGACAAATAAAATGTATATCTTTAATTTTCTGAGAAAAACCTCTGAACACTACTTTACTCTGGATGAATTTTACGGAATTTTGCATAACTGCTGAGCCGTAAGTGATGGATAGAAACTTACCACACAAAAATGTAGAGCACATTAAAACACACAATTTACATAATATACATTTTTTTCGTGGAGTAGATCGTTTTTGAGATATTCCTTGTTTTTAGTTTCAGCTTTGAAAAACTTATACTTTTCTCATACAGGAATTTTTCAACTCGTGTCTATACAAACAAAGGATATTCAGTCACATAGCAACCAGCTTTTGACTATCACTTTAACTTATGGTACTCCCTTATTTCGCTTCTACTTACAAGGAAGCAAGTAATAAGACAATTTCTGCTAATTTGTCTCGATTAGCATGAAGTAAATAGAAGAATAAGCTTGTTAACAATAATTTGCTACAGAGATGTAGAGAAAGTCATATGAATGGAACACATCAGATTTTTGGTATAATATCGGTATCAAAGTTTAGGGTAGAGTGCCATACTTGCTATGTGCATTGTTCGAGGTATGTATTATATTGGATAATCTAAAATGAGTCAACTAATTTTGATAATTCTGTCATTGAAAAGTGCTATTATATCAACAGACCTGAACTGTAAAATAGTTTCTGATCTTAATACATAATCTAGAGGGCGACCATGAAAATGTTTAGCTACATACGACATTTGTTTACATCCGACAGCTACTTTTTATTGTTTTGCAAGTTGATTTCATGTAATCTGTTCCATTTCTTCTGATATTCCGTTATTTATTATCATTTAAAGTTTTGTGTTTTCCCGAAATGAATTTGATTAGAGATCATTTCCGGACTATGAGCCTTTACGATTTTAAATCGTGATTAACCCCTAAACAACGTGAAGACACATAGAGAAGTTATTGTAATGCACCCAAAATTTCAATATTGAGGTTTCACCGAAAATATATTTTTGGAACCCCCTGAATCCAAAAAAAAAGTAATTGTGTGTTTATGGACAGCACAGCTCAAAAACAAAAAGTCAGTTAAATACCAATCTTGACATTTAAGTTCAGTATCTACCAAGGATACGATACGACAATTTTCACCCCAAATTATTCTTTACGTGGAAAAAAATTAAAAAATATTTCGTTTTCTCAAAAATGACATTAACGGTTTCTCTTATATTTAAGATAACTTTATTACATGACAAATAAAATGTATATCTTGAATTTTCTGAGAATAGCCTCTGAAGTCTTTATTTTGGATGAATTTCTCTGAATTTTTCATAACTGGTAGACTAAAAGAGGTAGACAAAAACGAATGCAGATCTACTTAAAGCACACAATTTATATCACATACATTTTTTTCGTGCAATTGCCGTTTTCAAGATATTCCTTGTAGCTGGTTTTCTCACACGTTAACTTGTCAACTCCTGGCCACGCAAAGAATCGGAATTCAATCCCATTTTATAAGATTCAAATGTTTATCTCAATTAGCATGAAGCATACGAAAGAATAAGGTTTTTAACAATAATTTTATACGCAAATGTAGAGAAAGTATATTGCTGTCGTTCATGTAATGGTTAAAGAACATCTTACGAATTTATTCGGGCGACATTGGCCGAACAACATTTTACATCAACAGACATGAGAGAACATGGATTCAACATAGACGGACTCCCAACGCACTGATTGGTGTAGAAAAACTCTGGAAAATGTCCAAGGTGACATTCCAAATTTGGTATGGAATGTCGTTACTGGTGATGAATCTTAAATTTATTGTTATGATCCTGAAAAGAAAATTCAATCGTTACAAGAAATCCTGCAAAAGTGTCACGAAGATTTAACGGACATATTGCTGCGATAGCGTTACTAACTATTGGTTCACACATGTCGCTTTACAACGTTTTGAAAAAGTTAATGCAATTTTTAAAAAGAAAAATTACTTTACGCATATTGTAAAAGTAACAACTGATTATTTGAATGTCCTAAAGGTCAAGGTCAAACAGTCCTGACCTAGCAACACCTGATTTCTTTTGTTTCCAAATATTAAACATAAAATACGTGTAATCATTTTTCTATCATTAGATGTAGAGCATTACAAAACCCTGAAATGTGTTTCATTCAGATGACTTTCTCTACATTCCTGTAACCAATTATTGTATATTCTTTTATCTACTTCATGATAATCGAGATAAACATTAACAGAAATAGTCTTATTACTTGCTTCCTTGTAAATAGGAGGGAAATAAGGGAATACCATAGGTTAAAGTGATAGTCAAATATTTTAAAGTCTGGTTGTCATATGGATGAAACCCGTTTCTATGCATTGCTAGGAGTTGACAAATTCCCGTAAGTGAAAAGTTTTAAGTATTTTAAAACTGAAACAAATAACAAAGAATATTTCGAAAATGCTATATTTCACGAAAAATATGTACATGACATAAATTGTGTGTTTTAATGTGATTTACATTTTTTGTTTAGTAAGTTTTTGTCCATCTCTTACGGTTTAACATTTATGCAAAATTCCGTAAAATTCATCCAGAATAAAATAGTCTTCAGAGGCTATTCCTAGGCAATTCAAGATATAGATTTTATCTGTCACGTAAATATCTTTAACATACGATATTTTAATCAAAATCGTTATGAGATATTCTTTGTTCTTTGTTTTAGATTTAAAATACTTAAAACTTTTCTCACAAGGAAAGTTATAAACTCTTGGCTCTGCATAGAAACGGTTTCAATCACATGGCAACCAGCTTTTAAAACATTTGACTATCACTTTAACCTATAGCACTCCCTTATTTAGCTTCTACTTACATGGAAGCAAATAATAAGACTATTTCTGCTATTTTTTATCTCGATTAGCGTGGAGTAGATAGATGAATAAACTTTTTAACAATAATTTGTTGCAGAGATGTACAGAAAGTCATATGAATGGAACGCATCAGGCTTTTCCAATGTTGAGAAGTATGCTTCTATTACAGCGACAAAATAATGATGATTTTGGTGATATTAAAACACGGTTTTGTAAACAGAAAGTGATGTGATTGAAACAGACCAGAATTTTGAAAACGTGTTTAAAATACACAATTTATCTTTTCCTGGCACGAACAGTTCGGAAGATATTTTTTTGAATAATTTGTAATTGCTAACTCTCAAGTCTTTCATTTCTGTTAATGTATAAAGGCTTCTGTTAGAATTATACACGTTTTGATGTCAACACCTAAAAGTAAAGAAAACAAGTCACATTTATTTTGTCTAGCACGTACCTTTTACATAGTGGATAGAGAGGGTATTGTATTCCGTTCAGAATTTCCTTACCATACCTGACTTTAGACCCCCTGAAAAAGACAATTTTTAGAAAACTGTCCAGTGTCTGTGAACATATTAACTCACAGTTATGAAAGAACGTTATTTTGTACACGTTTTGAAGTCAACATATAAAATAAAAGAACGTCTTATATTTGTTTTGCATGGATGTGAGGTGGACACGCACGCAGGTGAGGTGGTGGACAAATGCCACACATCCTGCGTAATGAGCATGACCCGTTTGGTTTCCATTTACAGCAACATGGCGCTGACGCGCAACCCATAAATTAAACACAGAAATACAGGCTGTCGGCCCTCCGCAATGCGACATCACTCCACGCGCGCTTCCATTCTTTCACACAATATTCTCTACTCACTCTTCATCTTAAATTAACACCACATTTTTTTGAAGTACTTATATGTAAGTTAATCACATTTGGTAATGTAAGATAAATTTACAATTACCATGGCAACAAACACTTAATACATTTACATAGTTACAGCTCACGAAATGCATATTTCTTGTCCATTGAAAATCATAAACTCGCAAAATCACCTGCATATTCTGGCGTTATGCTTTTTAATAAGTTTCCGTTGAATATACCTTACAACAGGTTTAAGCAAAACGTGAAACAGAACCAATGTTTGTATTCAGTGAAAGCGTTTTACATTACAAGCTTTAAAATGTTATTAGTTGTGTAGATCCATGTACTATTGGCATGCTACAAACACATTTCAATTCAATTCTTACAGTACAATTAGCAAATGACGTAACATGTGCTACTTCAAGTAAACAATCTATTGCATTAACAAAAGAGTGTATAAGAAGGCTTTGTCCATATAATTTAGATGTAGCCTTTCATTTGTTCACATCAAGAATTCATGTTTTCATAATATCCAATAAAATATTGAAAAACATTTTGATTTATTATAGTTATTTATATAATGTGTTTTTTTCAAGTATTTCAAAAAGTAATTGGGTAACCACGAACTGTAAGTTACTTATCAGATCTCGTATTCCCAATATACATTCTCGACCTGATAATATAACTTACAGTTCTTAGTACGCAATATAATATTGTCTACGACCGAGCATAGTTTAATAGTTTACGAGCTCATTTCAAACTTGATTTTTACGGAATCCACGCGCAAAGAAGTGCAGCAAGCGTAAAGTTGATTTTGTTCCAACTTTACGATATTAGTGTGTATACGTTGGTAATAGCAGGCCGTGACAAACCAATATTATTGTTGTTCTGTGATGAGAATTATGATATCCTTACAGCTGCTGCGAAAGAAGCAGAACTGAATTTACTTCCTTCTAAATCCCGAAAAGTTTATGAGGCACAATATGAGAAGTGTGTTCAGAAAAGAACGAACTATAACCTTGATGAATGACTCAAATTTAACCTCAAATTTATTTCATCACTCATCGCTTTTCTTTTAATATCAGAAAATTCTCGTAGAAAAAAAAACCATTGTTTGATACGCGAGCGTAAAGTTTCTTTTTGATTCTCGTTTCACAATATTCCCCCTCGAATAAAAAAACAATAACTTTACTCTCTTACATCACACAAACTATTTAAAGCTGGTCGCAATGTGGTTGAAATTCGGTTCTTTTTACACAGCCAGGAGTGAAACAAAAGAAACAGGATTGAGATATTCCAGTATAAGAAATGTTAAAACTGAAACCAATAACAAGGAATATCTCGGAAATGGTTAATCCACAAAAAAAATACGACATAAATATTGTTTGAACGAGATTTATATTTCTTGTATACTAAGTTATTGTCTATTTCTTACGGTTTGCCAGTTACATAAAAGTCATTGAGTATGAAGAGGTCTTCAGAGAATATTTTAGAAATAAAGATTTAATTTTATTTGCAATGTATGTTTAAATTACAGTATTTTAATTATAATTGTTACAGTCAGATTCCTGAAAATCAAATTTTGCGAAAAAATTTCCATTGAGCACCAATAACTCTTTCCATATAAATAGCAGTTGGGGGTGGGTAGAATTTCTTAAAAATCTTCATGTCATATTTTTGGAATATGCTGAACTTAAATATCAAATTTGGTATCTAACACACTTTTCGTTTTTGAGTTATTGTGTTCTCAGACACACGTACCCGCGCGCCCGTGCATACACTCTCACACATGAACGCACGAGCCTTCTTACTTTCTCTATACGTACTATGTACATTGTGTATAGAGAAGGTATTGTATCCCACCCAAAATTTGGTACTGAGACTTCACAGGAAATATATGTTTTAGAGTACCAAGTATCCAAAAAAAGAAATTTTAGAAAAAGGTCTATGTCCGTGAGTCCGATGTATCTTTGAACACGACAGCACATCAACGAAAAATCAATAAAATACCAAACTTGGTATTTAAGTTCAGTATCTTTCAGGGATGCGATACGAAGATTTTTAGAAAAATTCTACCGATCCAACTACCCTTTACATGGACATTTTTACTAAAATTTTGATTTTCACAAAAATAGCACTAACAATTTTAACTAACATACCTAAAGATTAAGATATTTTTATGACAAGTGAAACGTATATCTTTCTGGGAATATGATCTGAAGACCTCTTCATTCCGGATGACTTTTGTGTAACTGCTAAACCGTAACAGATAAACTTACTATATAAAAACGTAGATCTCATTAAAACAGACATTTAATGTTATATCATTTTTATAGAGTTAACTATTTTCGAAATATTCCGGATTTTTGTTTCAGTTTTAAGACACTTAAACTTTTCCCAAACGGGAAGACATCTTTCTTCTCGTTTGTTCATTCCTGCCAAGCAAACAGATTGTTTCGCATAGCAACCAGTTTTTAAAACATTTGACTATCACTTTCTCCTAGTGTATTCCCTTCTACTTACAAGGAAAAGAGAATTTCTGTTAATGTTTATCTCGATTATCAGGATGTACGTGGAATATTAATCTTTTGAATTAAAAGCAGAGAAAAGTCGTGTGAAGGGAACACAGAAACATTGGCCTTGTTATTGCTTTCAGTTTTGGAACACTTCAACTTTTCTGGTACACACATTCGTGAACTCCTGGCCTTGCAAAGAAAAGCAATTGTATCACACAGCAACCATTCTTTAAAATGTTTTTTTTTTATTATATTCTTTTTTTGTAGCTTAAAGTACTTTAACCTGGTTGGTCATATCGGAAGATGAATGGAATTGGTGAAATGATACTCAAATGATCTCGGGGTCCATAGAGTTTAAAGTTACTCTCAGGATAAGGGAAAACACCGAAAAATACCTTATCCGGGTAAGTCACCCTAAGCAAGATTCCAACTCGCTATCTTTGAAATTAAAATATTTTGGACTAATTGTTTTTTTTTTTCACACAAGCCATGTGTAGGACAGGAGTTGGATAGGTAGAGTCAGACTGAAAATTCAATGTCATGGCCTGGATTTGAACCACGGATCTCTGGTCTCTAGTCGTGTGTAGAACAAGAGTTTGATAGGTAGAGTCAGACTGAAAAATTCATTTCCATGGCCGGGATTTGAACCACGGATCTCCCGGTCTCTAGCCGTGTGTAGGACAGGAGTTGGATAGGTAGAGTCAGACTGAAAATTCAATGTCATGGCCTGGATTTGAACCACGGATCTCTGGAGTCTAGTCGTGTGTAGAACAAGAGTTTGATAGGTAGAGTCAGACTGAAAAATTCATTTCCATGGCCGGGATTTGAACCACGGATCTCCCGGTCTCTAGCCGTGTGTAGGACAGGAGTTGGATAGGTAGAGTCAGACTGAAAATTAAATGCCATAGCCGGGATTTGAACCACGGATCTCCTGGTCTCTAGCCGTGTGTAGGACAGGAGTTGGATAGGTAGAGTCAGACTGAAAATTCAATGCCATAGCCTGGATTTGAACCACGGATCTCCTGGTCTCTAGCCGTGTGTAGGACAGGAGTTGGATAGGTAGAGTCAGACTGAGAAATTCAATGTCATGGCCTGGATTTGAACCTCGGATCTCCTGGTCTCTAGCCGGTTGCTCTGCCAACATGCCGGCATAGCATTGAATTTCTCAAGTGACTCGCATGTTTCCCGGTGAACTAGAAGGTGATCTAATTTTATTTTGAGATTTCAACCCCAATATTAAATATTTTTCTGTCGCTTTATCCTAGTGTATTCCCTTCTACTTACAAGGGAGCAAGTAATAAGACAAATCTGTTAATGTTTATCTCGATTAGCGTGAAGTAGATAGAAGAACAAACTTTTCAAGAATCATTTTACAGAGATGTAGAGAATGTGATGTGAGTGGAACACATCCGAACCAGAGACAGTAGAGCAAGTTTAGGGAACAAATTTGTTGATGACCCCATCACTTAGGGTAATGGCACCCCCAGTTCCCAAGTTTGACAGCCAATATCCCTCTACAAGATCTGGGCGGTTCGTCCGGATTTGGCGCAACTGTCTCTGAGGAAGCGCTTTTGGAGGAGACAGACTCTACATTATGTTATCATTCAATGAACTGTTAGGGGCGTCTGTAGAAAAGTCAACAACTCTTTAGAAAATGCAAGAAATTCCACTCGTAGCATCTAAAACGTTTGTATTTAGTAACCGTCGTCTCTTATTAGATGGCAGTTAAAGTTTCAGCTATAACCATCACGTGGTTTCGTTGCCATAGGCGATTGAATCAACAATCTTGTGCTTATTTAAAAAGATGGGAAAAACGAGTTTCTTGCGGAGATTAAACACTTCTATTTAAAAGACTTAACACCGAAAGAGATAAAAGCCGAGTTGGATAAAGTACATGGCACATCTGCTCCTGCGTTTGTAACAATTTACAATTGGATAAATGAATTTAAACGTGGCCGTACATCCACAAATGATGAACATCGTTCCGGACGTCCAGTACAAGTGACTTCCTCCGAAATGATTTACAAAATCCAGGATACGGTTTTGAGCGATCGGCGAATCAAAGTTCGTGAACTAGTAGAGACCACAGGCATATCACAAGGTACAGTGTTCTCAATTTTGTACCAAAAATTAGGTCTGACAAAGGTCTCGACAAGATGGGTGCCGCGTTTGCTCTCAATGGAGAATAAACGCAATCGTGTGAGCGATTCGGAAGACATTTTTGCACCTTTCCGTCGCAATCCTGAGAAGTTTCTGCGTCGATACATAACTGTGGATGGAACGTGGATACACTACTACACTCCACAGACAAATATTCAGTCGAACAGTGGGTTTTTAAAGGCGAACCGGCTGTGAGAAAGACAAAGGTGGTCAAATCTGCAGACAAGGTGGTGGCCTCGGTTTTTTGGGATGCACGCGGAATCATCTACATTGATTACTTGCACAAAGGAAGAACGATAAATGGAGACTATTATGTATCGTTATTGCACCAGTTGAACGGAGAAATCAAGAAAAAACACCACCCTCATCTGCCAAAGAAGACATTTTTTCCCACCAAGACAATGCGCAGTTTGATGGCCAAAATTGTAGAATTGAGGTTCAGGTTACAACAACATCCACCGTATTCACCAGATTTAGCCTTCAGTGACCTTTTGTTTATCTTTAAACTAGCGAAAGTCGCTCGGAGGAAAACAATTCACGTCTAACGAGGGGGTCATCTCCAGAACAAATGCCTATTTTGAGGACCTTCTGAAATTCTACTTTTTGGAAGGGTTAACACAGTTGCAGAAACGCTGGGAAAAGTATATCTAGCTAAAAGAAGATCAAGTTGAAAAATAATTTGTTTTTCTATGTTTCTCTAAGGCTCTATTGAACGCCCCTCGTAATCATACACACAAATGTACAGACGTTATCACAAATACTGAAACTTTACAGCTTTCAGGGCATGCGCCATAAAAATCTGAATACCGCATTTTACTTTCTCTACACGTACTATGTATATAGCGTATAGAGAAGGTATTGTACTCCACCCCGAGATTTCACAGGAAATATATGTTTTAGGTTCCCCTATATCCAAAAGAAGTATTCTCAGAAAAAAGTCCGTGTGTGTCCGTGTGTCTGTGAATCGATAACTCAAAAACGAAATGTCTGTAAAATACCAAACTTGGTATTTAACTTCTAAACATGCGACACGAAGATTTTGAGAAAATCCCCACCTCAAACATAGAAAAACTTTCGAAAATACCGATCTTCTTAACAATAGATCTAACGATTTTGATTAAAATACCGCAAATTAAATATATTTCCATGACAAATAAAATGTATATTTTTTACTTTCTGGGAATAGCCTCTGAAGACCTCTTCATTCTGGATGACTTTTGCATAATTGTTAAACCAAAATAGATGGACAAAAATGTAGATATCTTGAATCACTCCATTTTTCGTGGCCTTAGCCGTTTTCGAGATATTCTTTGTTATTGGTTTCAGTTTTAAAATACTTAAAACTTTCTCACAATGGTACGCTTCTGGCAATGCAAAGAAATGGATATCAGTCACAGAGCAACCAGCGTTTAAAACATTCGACTATCACTTTAATCTATGCTACTCCCTTGTTTACAAGGAAGCAAATAATAAGACAATTTCTGCTATTTTTATCTCTGCTATCATGAAGTAGATAGAAGAATAAGCTTTTTAACAATAAATCGTTACAGATATGTAGAGAAAGTCATGTGAATGAAACACATTCTTTTCAAATGGCTATACCCATTCATTTGCTTCTCGTGATGACATATAAAGAATATGAAATTTCAAACATATGACTATCGCTTCAGTTCCTTATTTCGCTTTTGTACCAAGGATGTGTTTGTATATACGGAATAAAGTAAGTTATAGTGGATTGAGAAATTCATGTGAATATAGCGATGAAATTTTCATGTACATGATTTAAAAGCATAAACATAAAATCACTTTGGTATAGGATGGTGTGTAACTTCACTTGTGCCACTCTTGCTCTCAAAGACTCCTGGACAGAACCTTGAAGGTGAGCCAGGCACACGTGGCAAGGTCGACGTGGGCATTTGCGTTCGTCGGGGGTCGGAGTTCGAGGCCAACTTCGGTTGTGCTGAAAATAGGATCTCGTATTGGGCACTGCCGCATTCCTTCCAGTAGCAGTCGGTCGCTATGGGAACGGCGTGGGGTCACTACCATGCAAGTGTGTGTGTATATCTAAGTATGTATTTATTTAATGTCTGCAATTGGGTGCTGCCCGGTGGCAGAGTTAAATGTACAAAATTCATTTACAATATATAATCTTAATAAGAGTAATAGAACTAACATGCTATATATTCCTGAAGTACCTAACCGCTTATTATAGTAATACTTGTGTCAGCATGTTTATAAATATTGCAAAACAAGGAAATTCTCGGAAATAACAAACATATATATGAATAAATTGTGTGTTTTAACGAGATCTACATTTTTGTCTATTCCTTACGGTTTGCCAGTTATACAAAAGTCATCCAGAATGAAAAGGTCTTCAGAAGCTATTCCCAGAAAATTCAAGATTCTTGTGCATTTCGTTTGTCATAAAATATATATGATATTTTAATGAAAACTATTTCAGCCATTTTTGACGAAATTAAATTTTTCGAAAATATTTCCATAGAACGTTTAATTTGAATTGGGGGGATTTTTATAAGTAATAGTACGAGTGTCCCATCTTGTCCTAAGAGATGAAAACACGAGTTGTATTTGATAAGACAATAGACTATTATAATATAACATAGGAAGGTTATCATTGTAATACTTACATTAGTTCTCAAATGAGACCATCTTTATTTACACAAGGTTCTTTTCTTTCTTCACTGCCTCCTGAATTATGTCATGGCCGACCGTGTCTACACCCAATGTACGAATATCGATAGCAACAATACAAATAGAGAACAATTGTTTTATTTCAGCTTTTAATAACTAATACATGAATGGCAACAAACGCTATTTTATTTGAGGTTGTTGCCCTCATCTCACACATAAGAAATACAAATAATAATTATTTTCATTCCTTTTTTGAACTAATACATTATGAAGTGGATAAAAATTTAAATAACATTGTAATAACTGAATTAATTGAAAGTACAATTGTGGAACTGACAGTTATTAAAAGTGAAGGTTGACTGTCACCTGTTACCAATAACCAAGACAGCAGATTAAACAAAGAAATGAACATCAGCTGCGATAAGATGTTTCGACAATATCGCTCCAGTCAGATGAACGCAATTGGTTAAAATTGCCTAATCTCGGCCACACATCCTTGGAGGATGTTGAACTTACATATAGTGTCATATTTAACGAGTTTTTGGGGTTACCTGGTTCAGAAAAACACAGACTTTTTTCTAAAAATCTGATAAGTTCCATTCACATGACTTTCTCTACATCTCTGCCACAAATTGTTGTTATAAAGCTTATGCTTCCATTTACTTCATGCTAATCGAGAAAAAATTAACAGAAATAGTCTTAATACTTGCTTCCTTGAGAGTAGAAGGAAATAAGGAAGTATTATAGGTTAAAGTGATAGTCAAAAGCTGGTTACTAGGTCACTGAAGTTCCTTTGTTTGTATGGACACGAGTTGACAAATTCCTGTATGAGAAAAGTATACGTTTTTTAAAGCTCAAACCAAAAATAAGGATTATCTCAAAATCGATCAACTATACGAAAAAAATGCATTTAACATAAATTGTGTGTTTTAAAGTGCTCTACATATTTTATGAATTAAGTTTTTCTCCAGCTCTTACGGATTAGCGGTTATGCAAAATTCCGTACAATTCATCCAGAATAAAGTAGTTCTCAGAGGCTATTCCCAAAAATTTGAAGATATGCATTTTATATGTCAGGCAAATATCTTTAATATATGACATTTTAATCAAAATCGTTAGAACCATTTTTGAGAAAATCAAATTTTTTTAAATTTTTTCCACGTAAAGGGTAGTTAAGGGTTGGGGGATTTTTCTCAAAATCTTCGTGTTGCATCCCTGGAAGACTAATCTTAAATACTAAGTTTGGTATTTTACCGACTTTTCGTTTTTGAGTTATCGTTTTCACGGACACACACGGGTCTTTTTGTGAACATACTTTTTTTGGACACATATATTTCCGGTGAAATCACGGTATCGAATTTTGGTTGGAGTGCAATACCTTCACTAGTACGTGTAGAGAAAGTAAAAAATAACACAATTCGTAGAGAATTGGTATTTTTTGGATTTTCCTAGATTAGATCGCAATGAGCTGCAAACTAAATATTGGAATTGTGATGTTATTGGTTGGTTGAGAAACACGTGCTCTGTATTTGTGTCGCGACAATTGCAGGCTCGTTAGTCAGGAATGTGGCGACTCGAAGCCATTGTCAAGGTCTTCAGTTGTTTCGCTACTTTAGTTAGGCAAGGCGCCACCTGGGGACGCCATTCTCAGGCTTTTAACACTAAACTACATCCAAAAAATCTGTCTTTTTTGCATCTCTGTAACAAATTATTGTTAAAAAGCTTATTCTTTTATTTATTTCATGCTAATCGAGAAAAATTAGCAGAAAGAGTCTTATTTCTTGCTTTATTGCAAGTAGAAGCGAAATAAGGGAGTACCATAGGTTAAAGTGATAGTCAAAAGCTGGTTGCTATGTGACTGAAGTTCGTTTGTTTGTATGGAAAGGAGTTGACAAATTCCTGTATGAGAAAAGTAAGATTTTCAAAGCTGAAACCAAAAACAAGGAATATCTCAAAAACGATCAAGTCCACGAAAAAAAAGTATATAACATAAATTGTGTGTTTTAACGTGCTCTACATTTTTTGTGTGTTAAGTTTTTGTCCATTTCTTACGGTTTAGTAGTTATGCAAAATTCATCCAGAATAAAGTAGTCTTTAGAGGCTATTCCCAGAAAATTCAAGATATACATTTTATTTGTCAGGTAAATATCTTTATTGTACAATAATTTAATCAAAATCGTTAGAGCCATTTTTGAGAAAATCAAAATTTTCGAAAAAATTCCATATAAAGGGTAGTTGGGAGTGGGGGGATTTTCTTGAAAATCTTCGTGTCGCATCCTTGGAAGATACCAAACCTAAATATCGTTTTCACGGACACACACACACGCGGACCTTTTTCTGAAAATGCTTTTTTTGGATACAGGTGACCCTGAAACATATATTTCCGGTGAAATCTCGGTATCGAATTTTTGGGTGGATTGCAATACTTTCTCTATACACTATGTACATAGTACGTGTAGAGAAAGTAAAAACGATGAACCGCACGATAAAAATGTATATAACATAAATTGTGTGTTTTAACATGCACTATAATTTTTGTGTAGTAAGTTGTAGTCCATCTCTTACGGTTTACCAGTTATGAAAAATTCTGTAAAATTTATCCAGAATAAAGATGACTTCAGAGGTTATTCCCAGAAAATTCAATTGGGGTGAAGTTGCAGGAAATCCGTGGAAGAGTGCCCAACACGACAGCAACATCGGCGATATAGAGTTGGACATACCAAACTGACACATTCATATCTGCAGCCCACTTCAAGTCGATGTGCCCAAACTTTGATAAACACTTTGCTATCATCAATACTCAACGATGCTTCTCTCAATCACTTGCCTCAAAGAAATAAATGTATGTAAACTCGTATAGTCAAAAATACTCAAAATGTATTTAAAACTACTAATTGTAAATTATAAATGTAAGTTCGTGATAAAACCTTGAGAGGCTAAATCAACCATAAATAAAGCTTAATACAAAAAAAACACATTTGTCAGGTAAATATCTTTAATATACCTATGATATTTTAAACGAAATCCTTACAGACATTTCTAAGAAAGTCAACATTTTCGAAAACAGTTCCGTGTAAAGGGTAGTTGGGGGGATTTTCTTGAAAATCTTCGTGTCGCATCCTTGGAAGATACCAAATTTAAATACCAAGTTGAGCAATGCTGTCCAGAGACACACACACCCGGACCTTTTTCCAAAAATGTTTTTTTTTTATTCAGGGGGCCAAAAACATGTATTCGTGGTGAAATCTGAGTATGTGTTTGTAACGACATTTTTTGTGCTGTAAGTTTTTGTCTATCTCTCACGGTTTATTAGTTATTCAAAATTCAGAAAAATTCATCCAAAATAAAGTGCTCTTCAGGGAATATTCCCAAAAATTAAACGTGTACATTTTATTTTGTGATGTAACTATATGTAATATAAGTTATTTTAATAAAAATCATTAGAGATATTTTGAGAAAATCAAAATTTTCGAAATTGTTTCCATGTAAAGGGTAATTAGTGTAGGGCGATTTTTTGAAACTTACTGAACTTAAAAATCAAATTCGGTATTTTACGGACTTTACATTTTTGAGCTACGCTGTCTACAGACACACACACAAGAAGGTTTTTGTAATTTTTGTTATTCAGAGGGTCTCAAAACATGTATTTCCAGTGAAATCTCTATTTCGAATGTTTGGGTGCAATACAATACCTGCTCTATACACAATGTATATAGTGTATAACAATCTGATGTGGTCGTTCACATGACTTTCTCTATATCTCTGCAACAAATTATTGTTAAAAATCTAATGCTTCTATTTACTTCATGCTAATCGAGAAAAGTATAAGTTTTTCAAAGCTGAAACCAAAAACAAGGAATATCTCAAAAACGTTTAACTCCACGAAAAATATATGTAACATAAACTGTTTTAACGTGCTGTACATTTGCTGTGTGGTAAGTTTTTTCTTACCGTTTAGCAGTTATACAAGGTTCCGTAAAATTTATCAAGAGTAAAGTGACCTAAGAGGCTATTCCCTGAAAGTTCAACATATATATTTTATTTTACAGGTAAATATCCTTAAAATACGGTATTTTAATCAAAATCGTAAGAGCCATTTTTCAGAAAATCATAAATTTCGAAAAAAGTAACATGTAAAGGGTAGTTTGAGTGGGGGGGGGGTTCTCAAAATTTTCGTGTCGCATCCTGGAGGACACTAAACTTAAATAAAGTTTAGTATTTTACTGATTTTTCATAGACACATGGTCACACGGACACACATACACACACGGACCTTTTTCTGAAAATTTTTTTTTTGTTACAGGGGAATCTAAAACATGTATTTCCGGAGAAATCTCGGTACCGAATTTTTTGGATGCACTCTATACACAATGTACAGCATGCGTGTAGAGAAAGTAAAACTAAGCACAGTTTTCCGTGGATATATCACATCTAAAATTAATCGGAAACTAATTTTCTACGCATTTTAAATACTTTTTGATTATTAAAGGATGAATCATATTAGAAACACTTCTCGTGATGTACGTGACGAAATGAGTGGGAAATTGTCAGCAGCGTGTTTACAAGTAGTTCCGCTCTTTGCCGCGCGTTGCGCGCTCTATCCGAACTGGTGCTGCTACCTCCACGGAATATGCTTCAACTAACTGCTCCCGCTACAACCTGCCTCAAAAAGGTATTCATTTTTACAAGTGAATATTGTGGGCAAACGTGATCTGATGTATTCACATGCCTTTCTCTCAGACACGTAACCACCCAGTTATTTAGGGGGGGGGGGTGTGGGAATCAGAAGTTCGGGGGACAAACAAGGGAATCATATAGATACAGAACTACCGCCGTATATACACATTTTAAAAATCTAACGTGCTACATTCACATGGCCTTCTCTAACTATACTGCACACGAACTATTCTTACAAAAGCCTATTCTTTTATCTGCATCATAATAATCGAGATAAACATTAACAGAAATAGTCTTATTACTTGCTGCCTTGTAAGTAGAAGTGAAATAAGGGAGTATCATAGGTTAAAGTGATAGACAAAAGCTGGTTGCTATGTGACTGAAGTTCCTTTGTTTGTATGGTCACGAGTTGACAAATTCCTGTATGAGAAAAGTATTAACTTTTTAAAGTTGAAACCTAAAACAAGGAATATTTCTAAATGATCAATTTCACGAAAAAAACGTATATAACATAAATTGGGTGTTTTAGCGTGCAGTACATTTTTTGTGTGATAAGTTTTTGTCCATGTCTTACAGTTTAGCAGTTTGCAAAATTCCGTAAAATTCATTCAGAATAAAGTAGGCTTCAGAGGCTACTCACAGAAAATTCAAGATATTCATTTTATTTATCAGGTACAAGTCTTTAATATGTCATTTTAATCAAAATCGTTAGGGCATTTTAAAGAAAATACAACTTTTCGAAAAAAATTTCCATGAAAAGGGTAGTTTGGTTGGGGGGGGGGATTTTCTTGAAAATCTTCGTGTCGCATCCTTGCAAGATACCAAACTAAAATCCCAAGTTTGGTATTTAACAGGATTTTCATTAAGTTGGATCTATTTTTGAGAAAGCGAAAAATAATGCACAGTTCTAAAAAAAAGTGTGGTTTTGTTGCAAAATTTCGTCCTCCTTTTTAGAAGATGCTGAACTTCAGATAATGCATTTGTTAAATTTAAAAATCCACACAATTTAATTTATAACACTTGTTATACACAAAAATAGTGATATTTCTGCCATGCATTAAAACTATAGCTTGTATAATTATTTAAATAGTGTTTAAATTCGGGTTGCAATAATCACGAGTCACGTGACGCATTTTAAAATACGTTCACATCAAAATATCCAGTTTTATAGAAACTTATTTCATAAATACATCTACCATCTTATTGTAATTATTAATAATACAGGGTCATCCAAAAAGTAGCAGACGACTTGACATAACTAAATAAAAACGAAAGTTATCAACACAAAACTTTATTTACAAAGTTACTCTACCTTGCTCTATTTCTCAACATTGCTATCAAGGTATTTATTGTCACGTGCTACCAGTTTTTCAATATCAATACACAAAATGTTCGTCCAATAAAACTTTATAGGCAATTAACACAAGTGTATAGAGATAATGCAATGAACGAGTCTTCAGTGAGGAAATGACACATAATTTACGAGTAATCAAGGAAGAACATAACAGTGTGTACGATAAAGACCGTTCATCAATCGTTATGGAGCAGTTGAAAGCAAATGTTGATAGAAGAATTCAAAAACCGGTGTTTCACTTTGGACACCGTACATGACTTTTTGGTTGGAAAAGATTTGCCAGCCATGAAGACCTCAACATCTTGGCTCAGATGTTTAGCGGTAGAAGAGTATAACCTGTGTACCACGTGACAATAAATACCTTGATAGCAATGTTGAGAAGTAGAGTAAGGTAGAGTAACTTTTAAATAAAGTTTTGTGTAGATAACTTTCGTTATTATTTATTTATGGCAAATCGTGTGTCACTTCCTGGATGACCCGCGTATATTAGTCCAGATTTGTGTAGAACAATTTGTACTTTTGGTACTCTCCAAAATTCTTTAGTTATCAAAACAGTAGCACTATTTTGAAAACGATTTTGATTAAAATATCGTATATTAAAGATTTACCTGACAAATAAAATATATATTTTGAATTTTCTGGGAATAGCATCTGAAGACTATTTTGGATGAATTTTACGGAATGTTGCATAACTGTTAAACCGTAAAATACGAATAAAAATTTACCACACAAAAAATGTAGAGCAGGTTAAACACACCATTTATGTCATATACATTTTTTTCGTGGAGTTGACCGTTTTTGAGATATTCGTTGCTTTTGGTTTCAGCTTTAAAAAACATACTTTTTCATACAGGAATTTGTCTAGTTCTGTCCATAGATACAAAGGAACCTCAGTCACATAGCAACCAGCTTTTGACTATCACTTTAACCTATGCTACTCCCTTACTTCGCTTCTACTTACAAGGAAGCAAGTAATAAGACTATTTCTGCTATTATTTTTTTCTTTCTTTATTAGCATCAAGTAAATAGAAGCATAAGGGGTTTAAAAATAATTTGTTGTAGAGATTTTTTTTTTTTATTTTCATTCAGGAGTTTCCAAAACATATATTTCCGGTGAAATCTCGGTATCGAATTTCAGTACTTTCTCTATACACTATGTACATAGTACGGATAGAGAAAGTAAAAAAACAGGAAGCAATATTTGTTTCGTAAAAAATTGATCTTACTTCTCGACAGAGTCTACTCTTGATCCTGCAGCTTTTTCATCCCGTCGGAAAAATAGGTTCTGTCAAACTCTTTCAGTTCCGTGTTTGTTGATAACTTGGGGCTGAGTCTGGTGATGCACTTTCGCCGCAGTTATTGCTGATGTGTGGCACGGTGCATTATATTGTTGAAAGATCACCTTTTTGGGCGCCAACCTTGGTCTTTTTGAACCAACGCAAATTTCAAACGATCCAACAATGAAACATAACAAAGTCCAGTTAGAGTTTTTCCTTTTTCCAAGTAATCTATAAGGATTATTCCTTAGGAATCCCAAAAAACAGTGGACACCGGCTGAAAAAATACCCTTGCCTTGTTCGGTGGATTTCACCATACTTTGTCCATTGTTTTGGCTGCCGTTTTGACTCTGGTGTATACTGATGAATCCAGTCATGTATAAGTCACAAATTGGAGCAAAAAGTCTTGCGGATTGCGATTATACATGGACAGACCTTGTTACTTTCTCTATACGTACTATGTACATAGTGTATGCAGAAAGTATTTTTGGAAAAAGGGTCCGTGTATGGCTGTGAGCAGTAAAGCTCAAAAACAAAAAGACCGTTAAATACCAAACTTGGTATTTGAGTTTGATGTCTTCCAAGGATGTGACACGAAACTTTTCAAGAAAATTACCCTACCTCAACTACCCTTTACCTGCAACAAGTTACGAAAATTTTGATTTTCTCAAAAATGGCTCTAACGATGTTGATTAAAATGTCGAATATTAAAGATATTTATTTACCTGACAAATAAAATGTATATCTTGACTTTTCTGGAAATAGTCTCTGAAGACTACTTTATTCTGGATGAACTTTGCGGAATTTGTCATAGCTGGTGAACCTTAAGATATAGACGAAAACTTATTTGATAGAAAATGTAGGCTTCTTAAAACACACAGTTTATGTTATATATATTTTTACTTTCTCTACAATTACTATGTACATAGTGTATAGAGAAGGTATTGCACCGGAAATATATGTTTTAGAGGTTCCCTGTATCCAAAAAAAGCATTTTCAGAAAAAGGTCCATGTTTGTGTCCGTGTGTTCGTGTGTCAGTGAACACGATAACTCAAAAGTGAAAAGTCGGTAAAATACTAAAGTTGGTATTTAATTTTAGTATCTTACAAAGATGAGACACGAAGATTTTCAAGAAAATCCCCCCACTCCCAACTACCCTTTACATATAAAAAGTTTCGAAACTTTTGATTTTCTCAAAAATGACTAACGATTTTGATTAAAATGTGGAATTTTAAATATATTTACATAACAAATAAAATGTATATCTTGAATTTTCTGGGACATCTTTATTCTGGTTGAATTTTGCGGAATTTAGCATAAGTGGTAAACCGTAAGAGGTAAACAAATGCTTATTTAATAGAAAAGTCAATGCTTGTTAAAACACACAGTTTATGTTATATACTTTTTTTTTGTGAAGTAGATCGGTTTTTGACACATTCCTTGTTATTGGTTTCAGTTATAAAATACTTACACTTTTCTCATACAGGCATTTTTCAACTGCTATCCATACAAACAAAAGAACTTCGATCACATAGCAACCAGCTTTTAAAACATTTGACTATCGTTTTAGCCTAGTGTACTCCCTTATTTCCTTTCTACTTACAAGGAAGCAGGAAATAAGACACTTTCTGCTAATGTTTATCTCTATTAGCATGAAGTGGATAGAAGAATAAACTTATTAACAATAATTTGTTGCAGTCGTATGATAGGAGCACATCAGATTTTGTTGAAATGTTCCAGATGCGCTTTTGGGCAACTGCGAATGATTGGACACTTACCACACACGCAGAGAATTCTCCGAGCAGGAATCTCATGAATTTTTATTGGACGTCTTGCATCAATATATCCTGGATTTTGTCATGTTTCAATCATTAATCCGAAAGTAAATGGTGTTCAATGAGTTCACGTGAAGTTCAACCAATTTATTTCAAAGAAAAACCTCTTTAATAACTGCATGAAACTGTTTTTTCCATTTTCAATTGCAGCCGACACATTGACCAATTGAGGCGGCCGTCAACAATGAAACTGTACACTGTATATCACCAAAATTCGTATAAGATCCTTTGAATAATCAAGCTTACCAATCATGAAGCCAAAATGTCACGTTCTTTCATAGACATTTAGCAGACATACCAAACTACCTGATAATGTCGATCCGCCGACAAGCTGCTCCACAGAAATGGCATGAATTTCTTCATACACATCTTCTTGTCTATACGCCACTTCGTAATAGAAGACCAACGAAAAGACCGTTAAATACCAAACTTGGTATTTAAGGTCAATATCTTCCAAGCATGCGACACGAACATTTTCAAGAAAATCCTCCCACCCCAACTGCCCTTTACATGTAAAAGTTTTTAAAATTTTTGAGTTTCTCAAAAATGGGCTAACAATTTTGATTAAAATCTCGTATAATAAAGATATTTATCTGACAAATATCTTGAATTTTTTTGGGGAATATCCTTTGAAGACTACTTTATTCTGAATAGCTTTTACCGAATTTTGCATAACTGGTAAACCATAAAAGATAGACAAAACCTTACCACACAAAAAAATGTAGAGCTCACAATTTATGTTACATAATCTTTTTTCGTGGAGTTGGTCGTTTTTGAGATATTCATTGTTTCTGGTTTCTGCTTTAAAAGCTTATACTTTTCTCATACAGGAATTTGTCAACTCCTATTCATATACCCAAGGTTGCGAGTTGAAACCCGGCGGAGGACGATGGATTTTTTCGCGTGTAAAAACCCTTACCGTTGGCCCCATGTCGTAGATTTACGGCACGTAAAAGAACCTCAAGCCTGATAAAGAGGCCTCTGAGCAAAACTAAGCGGTCTTTCACGCCCAAAGTAGAATGGGACACAGAGAACCATAGCAGTTAAAGAGCATTCATAAATAAAACTACATTTTATCTCCTGTCCATACAAACAAAGGAACTTCAGTCACATAGCAACCAGCTTTTGACTATCACTTTAACCTATGGTACTCCCTTATTTCCCTTCTACTTACAAGCAATAAGAATATTTCTGTTAAGTTTTTCTCCATTAGCAGATAGAAGAAGAGTTTTTGTGTGGAACAGCTAGAGAAAGTTATGTGTTATGGAACACATCGGATCTTTTTTCGTATGGAATATATAAATATGGAGAATGTGATCAAGTAAAAAACTAAGAGATGATAAAATAAATGTTTGAAATAATAGTAAGACTGGTATTATTATTTGTTTCAGAGAATTGGTGTTGTTCCAGGAAGATGGCGAGAATACGTTATAGTTGATTTAGCAGCTCGTAACCGTTTAGAACATCTTGGCACATCGACCATCTTCCCCTAGCAAACGAATCAAAGTGGAAAATAAAGAAAACAAGCGAGCAACATATTTGACGTTTCCTTGGCAACTGCCTTTTGTGTATCTGCAGTCCTGCTTGAACGATACGAATGTGCGCATAGCGTATACTTCAGGTGCGTTCTTCTGCTGGCGCAATATTTCATCACAAGTATAAGAAAAATCTGATGTTACAGTCACATCACTTTCTCTGCATCTCTCTAACAAATTATTGTTAGTAAGCTTATGCTTATGCTAATCAAGATAAACATTAACAGAAATTGTCTTATTACTTGCTTCCTTGTAAGTAGAAGCGAAATAAGAAAATGCACAGGCTAAAGCGATAGTCTCGTCCTTTTAAAGCCGGTCGCTAAATCTAATCTCTTTCCATGATTAAACAAACGAGAAACGAGAAGAAAGATATCTCCGTGTTTGAGAAAAGTTTAAGTGTCTAAAATTAAAACTAATAATCCGTAATATCTCGAAAACGGTTAACTCTACAAAAAATATTATGTGCTCCATTCACATGACTTTCTCTACTTCTATTTAACAAATTATTGTTAGTATTTATTTCAAGCTAATCGAGAAAAAATTAGCAGAAATATTCTTATTACTTGCTTCCTTGTAAGTAGAAGCGATATAAGGGAGTACCATAGGTTAAAGTGATAGTCAAAAGCTGGTTGCTATGTGACTGAAGTTCCTTTGTTTGTATGGACACGAATTGACAAATTCCTGTATGAGAAAAGTATAAGCTTTCCAAAGCTGAAACCAAAAACAAGGAATATCTCAAAAACGATCAACTCCTCGAAAAAAAATCATATAACATAAATTGTGTGTTTTAATGTGCTCTACATTTTTGTGTGGTAAGTTTTTGTCCATTTCTTACGGTTTAGCAGTTATGCAAAATTCCTCCAGAATAAAGTAATCTTCAGAGGATAATCCCAGAAAATTCAAGATATACATTTTATTTGTCAGGTAAATATCTTTAATATACGATATTTTAATCAAAATCGTTAGAGCCATTTTGTAGAAAATCTAAATTTTCGAAATGTTTTCCAACTAAAGGGTATTTTGGGGTAGTGGGGGCTTTTCTCAAAATCTTCGTGTCACACCCTGGAAGATGCTAAACTTAAATACCAAGTTTGGTATTTTACCGACTTTTTGTTTTTGAGTTGTGGACAGACACACACGGACCTTTTTCTATATTTTTGATACAGGGTTTCCTAATATATATATATATATATATATATATATATATATATATATATATATTCGGTGAAATCTCGGTATCAAATGTTTGGGTGGAATGCAATACTTTCTCTATACACTTTGTACACAGTATGTGCAGAGAAAGTAATAAGAGAACATTGAAAACTCTTTTTCATTAAAAAGTATGTTTGTGGATGTATTTGATAAATGTTGGCTGCATGGATATTTTAGCGGTTGCCCGCCCTCAGAAGTTGGTCAAAAGCCACATTTGTGGTAACAAATGAAGCGCGGGCCCTTATAAAGCGAACTGCTGAAGCAAAAGGAAAGATATCTTCTATGTTATTCAACAAATCCACACGCGCCATTGATCTGTCTGTCTTTTGTGTCTCTTCGAGCGTACAATATTCCCAAACAGGGCCAACACAACAAAAAGAAAACAAGCGAGGAGCAAAACATATGAGCATCACTTCGCTTCTTTTTTCTCAAATCAATGAGCCGTTCTAGAAATGAATACACGTTTTATTAATTCAGATTTTAGCCCAAAAAAACATGTTTTATAAGAAATGTTTCAAATGGGAAAACGTGTTTGAAACACATAAAAAAGAACTCTGGTGTGTTCAATTTACATGGCTTTCTCCACCTATCCTCTAGCAAACTATTATTATAAAAGCTTCTATCTAATCGAGATAAAAATTAACAGAATTAGTCTTATTACTTGCTTCCTTGTGAGTAGAAGGGAAATAAGGGAGTACCATAGGTTAAAGTGGTAGTCAAATGTTTTAAAAGCTATCACTATGGAAACAATTGCAACTCCTTCCTTTTGTAACACAAAACAGATATGAAACGAATGACAACTTTCCGTCTTAGAAAAGTATAAGTATTTTAAAACTGAAACCATTAACCAGAAATACCTTAGAAATGGTTAACTCAAAAAAATGTATAAGGTATAAATTGTCTATTTTAAATATATATAGACTTTCTCTAGAAGTATGTACAAGGTCAATTCAGAAAGTACAGATGATTTGACATAACTAAATAATAATGAAAGTTATCAACACAAAACTTTATTTACAAAGTTACTCTACCTTACTCTATTTCTCAACATTGCTATCAAGGTATTTATTGTCACGTGGTACACATGTTATACTCTTCCACCACTAAACATCTGAGCCAAGATGTTGAGGTCTTCATGGCTGGCAAATCTTTTCCATCCAAAAAGTCATGTACGGTGTCCAAAGTGAAATACCGGTTTTTCTGAATTCTTTTGCTTTCAACTGGTCCATAACGATTGATGAACGGTCTTTATCGTACACACTGTTATGTTCTTCCTTGATTACTCGTAAATTATGTGTCATTTCCTCACTGAAGATTCGTTCATTGCATTATCACTATACACTTGTGTTGTTTAACAATAAAATTGCATTGGCCGAACACGACTAATGTTTTTCCAGATTCCGACACGAACATTTTCAAGAAATTACCCTTTACATGGAACTTTTATCGAACATTTTTATTTTCCTTAAAATGACTCTAACGATTTTGATTAATATATCTTATATTAAAAATATTTACCGGACAAATAAAATGTATATCTTGAATTTTCTGGAAATAGCCTCTGAAAAGTACTTTATTCTGGATGAATTTTACGGAATTTCGCATAATTGCTAAACCTTAAGAGATGGACAAAAACTTACCACACAAAAAATGTAGAGCACATTAAAGCACACAAGTTATGATATATACATTTTTTCGTGGAGTTGATCGTTTTTGTGATAAAACTTATACTTTTCTCATACAGGAATTTGTCAACTCGTGTCAATACAAACAAAGGAACTCCAGCCACATAGCAACCAGCTTTTGACTGTCACTTTAACCTATGGTACTCCCTTATTTCGCTGCTATCTACAAGAAAACAAGTAATAAGACTATTTCTGCTAGTTTTTTCTCGACTATCATGATCTAGATAGAAGCATAACCTTTTTAACAATAATTTGTTACAGAGATGTTGAGAAAGTCATGTGGATGGAACACATCAGATTTTTTTCAAAAATAGCTCTAACGTTTTTGATTAAAATACCGCATGTAAAATATATTTACTACAACAATAAAATGTATTTTTTGACATTTTTGGTAATAGCCTCTGAAGACCTCTTTATTCTGGACAAGTTTTTCAGAATTTTGCACCACGGTTAAACGGAAAGAGATAGACAAAAATGTAGATCTCGTTAAAAGACATTATCTGTGTAATTTATCTTGTGAAGTTGACGATTTTGAGATATTCCTTGTTATTGGCTTCAATTTTAAAACTAACTTTTCTCAAACGGGACTATGCAAAGCAAGCTGAGCCTCACAGCGACCAGCTTTTAAAACATTTGACTATCGCGTTAGCATAATGTTTACTGTTATTTCCATTCTTCTTACAACGAGGGAAGGAAAAAGACTAATTCTGTTAAGTTCATCTCGATTATCATGAAGTAGGCAAAAGAATAAGCTTTTGTAAGAATGTTTGTATTTGACACAGCAAGAGAAAGTTTAGTCTATCTCTGACGGTTTACTGGAAATGCAAAAGTCATCCAGAAGGCTTCATGAATATTCCCACAAAATTGCATTTTTGAGAAAAAAGCGAAAAGGGTAGGTTCGGTTGGGGACTTTCTGAAAGTCTTCGCGTCGCATCTTTGGGAGATAATAAATATAAATAATAACGTTCGTGTTGTGGCGTTTTTTGGATAACCGGGATGAACAAAGTGAATAACGATTTCCAATTTAAAAATATAAGTATTGGAAGTTTTAAAACTATAAAAACAAATATCGCTCTATACACTGAGCAGTAGTTTTTTCTATATCTGTGTCTATGTAAAATTCATCAGAATGAAGTAGTCCTCAGAGGCTATTCCCAGAAAATTCAAGATATTCATTTTATTTGTCAAGTAAATATCTTTAATGGACGGTATTTCAAACAGAACTTTTAGGGCTATTGTTTAAAGAAAAACAAAAAAATTGAAAAATCTCCATGTAAAGGGTAGTTTGGAGTGGACAATTTTCTTGAATACCTTCGTTTTGCATCCTTGGAAGATACTAAACTTAAATACCAAGTTCGGTATTAAAGCGAATTTTCGTTTTTGAGTCTAGCTCACCACATACCAGCCTTTTTTACTTTCTCTAGCTTGAATGTACGAAATAGAATTAAATTAAAATCTGAATAATAATCCCAGTACCTAATTACTTAAACCTGGATTATTGTGCCACATTTTAAATAATAACAATAACTATTAGATACTCCTTCTAAACAACAATGACAAATATATAAAATCAAATTATCAAATCTATTTATTAATTCTAAATTATTTCTTTTACATATGTTGCTATGTGACTGAAGTTCCTTTATCTGTATGCACACGAGTTGACAAATTCCTGTATGAGAAAAGTATAAGTTTTTCAAAGCTGAAGCTAAAAACAAGACATATCTTAAAAACGATCAACTCCACCAAAAAAATGTATATAACATAAACTGTGTGTTTTAAGGTGCTCTAAATTTTAAGTGTGGTAATTTTTGTCTATCTCTTATGGTTTACCAGTTATGCAAACTTCCGCAAGATTCATTCAGAATAAAGAGGTCTTCAGAGGCTATTCCCTGAAAATTCAAGATATACATTTTATTTGTAAGGTAAATATCTTTAATATAAGAGATTTTAATCAAAATTGTTATAGTTATTTAAACTTTCGAAATATTTTTCCATGTAAAGAGTAGTTTGGGATCAGACATTTTTTTTCAAAAGCTCCGTGTCGCATTCTTGTAAGATACTAAAATTGAATTCCAGGTTTGAAATTTAACGGTATTTTCGTTTTTGAGCTTTGCTGTCCAAAGGCACACGGGATATTCTTCTGAAAATTGTTTTTCGGATTCAGAGGACCTCGAAACACGTATTTCAGATGAAATCTTGACATCAAACTTTTGGGTGGAATACAATACCTTCTCTATCCACTATGTACATTGGAAATATTGGGCTAGAGAAAGTAAAAAGGACTTGAACTTTTCAATACGGAAATTGTTCAACTCCTGGCAATGCAAAGAAACGGATTTAAGTCACATAGCAACCAGCTTTTATAACATCTGACTATCACTTTAGCCTAGTGTATTCCCTTATTTCTCTTCTACTTACAAAGAAGCAAGTAATAAGACAATTTCTGAAGAATTCAATGTCATAGCCGGGATTTGAACCACGGATCTCCCGGTCTCTACCCGGTTGATCTGCCAATAAGCTACCATGGCAACATGCCGGCATAGCATTGCATTTCTCAACTGACTCGCATGTTTCCTGGTAAACCACAAGGCGATCTCAAATTATTTTGAGATGACAACCCAATGGTGACTTACAATGTAGTAAGTCCCAGGATTCATAGCATAGCCAACTATTATGGTTCAATTGGTATTGGATTAATTGTTTTTTCACACAAGTCGCGGTTCAAATCCCGGCTATGGCATTGAATTTTTCAGTCTGACTCTACCTATCCAACTCCTGTCCTACACAAGGCTAGAGACCGGGAGATCCGTGGTTCAAATCCTGGCTATGACATTGAATTTTTCAGTCTGACTCTACCTATCTAACTCCTGTCCTACACAAGGCTAGACCAGGATATCCATGGTTCAAATCCCGGCTATGACATTGAATTTTTCAGTCTGACTCTTCCTATCCAACTCCTGTCCTACACACGGCTTGGGTGGAGAAACAATTAAATCCAATAAGAGATTTTAATCAAAATCATTTTAATCATTTTTGAGAAAATAAAAATTTTCGAAACTTTGGCCATGTAAAGGGCAGTTTGGGGCATTTTTTTTTTCAAAATCTTGTGCCGCATCCGTGGAAAATACTGAAATTAAATAACAAGTTTGGTATTTAACGGTGATTTCGTTTCTGAGCTATGCTGTCCAAACACACACACACACACACACACACACACATACATGGACTTTTTTCCAAAAATGCTTTTTTTGGATTTAGGGGGACGCAAAGCATGTATTTCAAGTGAAATCTCGGTATCGAATTTTTGGGTGGAATGTAATACCTTCTCTATACACTATGTACCTACATGGTACGTGTAGAGAAAGTAAAACGTACTTGAACTTTTCACATACGGGAATTTATCAACTCCTGGCTGTGCAAAGAAATGAATTTCAATCACATAGCAACCACATTTTCAAGCATTTGACTATCACTTTATCCTAGTGTATTCCCTGCTACTTACAAGTAATAAGACAATTTCTGTTAATATTTATCTCGACTAGCATGAAGTAAATAGAAGAATAAGCTTTTCTACAATGATTACTTACAGAGATGTAGAGAAAGTCATGTGACTGTTATATTTCTATTATCAGACGCAGGTTTTAAATCACACAGTGCCGGATGATGATACACGAGGGATTTGAACCCGGTGCGGGTGGAGAGCCGATAATGCTGTTCTGCAAATATAGACGTGAAGACAAAGGAAGAACAAAGGACCTAATCTTACCATTCACACAAACCGACCCCCCCCCCCTCCCGCTGCTCCCTTCACTTCCCTTTACGCGATTTTCCTGAAGACAGGAAAATTAATGTTCTTTTTTTCGTTTCGCCCTTCGTGGTCGCCGATAGAACACTTTAACATGTGTGGGGGGGGGGTTGAGGTCTGTTTTGAGCATCTCTGTCATAAATCAAACTTTTTGGATTCTTTTTACCATACTGCTTTATCTTATGTGTTTTTGTAACTATATCTGGCAAGAAAATGCACTAAGATATTTTGTGGTTTGATATATCTACCTGCGCCTCTACTTGCCAAAATTTTAAAACATGTTTTGTTTTACACCCCTTTAATTTTCTAGGTCATATCGGGAGGGATCTGTTGACGCTGTGTATGTATGTGTTTGTTGTTTTACGTACGTACGTATGTATGTATGTATGTATGTATGTATGTATGTATGTATGTATGTATGTATGTATGTATGTATGTATGTATGTATGTATGTATGTATGTCTGTCTGTGTGTGTATGTATGTATGTATGTCTGTGTGTGTGTGTGTGTATGTATGTATGTATGTCTGTCTGTATGTATGTATGTATGTATGTGTGTGTATGTATGTATGTATGTGTGTGTATGTATGTAATAATAATAATAATAATAATAATAATAATAATAATACCTTTATTGTCAATAGACTGCAATACAGTTTCTGACATTGTCACAAATTCATATTTACAATTATGTATTTACAATTTTTACATTCGTCCAGAGTAGTCTACATTTAAAATATGTTAATTAACAAATATTACAAAGATGGACAACCTGCATAGTTACAAATTTTACTAAAACTACATATCAGTTGTATATACACAGAGAGACATTATTATAGTTCATTGATACTATACAATGTCTTTGTTATCAAATACTTCTTCAGAGCACTCTCAAATTGTTTCCCTTTAGAACATTTTAAATATGCAGGTAGTTTTGCATGAAGCAATAAACCCATGACATTTGGATCCTTTTTTGAGATATTTTTGTTAAACCCCTGCCGAAAATAATCATCATTGTGTCGGATGTAATGACTATGGATATTACTATTTTTTAGGTTATGTTTCTGAACTGCATAGGTTACAACTTTAAAGACATACAAAGAATACAACGTTAATATCTGCTTATCTTTAAATATTCCCCTACATGATTCACGAGAGCTCATATTGAAAATCAATCTGACTGCCCGGTTTTGTAATCTAAATAACCTTTCCATATGGGTAGCAGCAGCACAACCCCAAATTTCTATCGCGTACAATAAATATGGGTATATAACTCCATAATAAATCATTTTGAGCCCCTTCTCATCTAGGATATTTTTAAAATGACGTAGCAGATACACAGATTTACTAATTTTGTCACAAATATGATTTATATGTCCAGCCCATGTTAATTTTCTATCAAGAATTATTCCTAGAAATTTATGTTCGCTTACATCATGAATATTGCTATCATTTACCGGTAAAGAGAAGTTCGTGGTGTTTCTGTTACTCTGTGAGAAATGAATTAAGGTTGTTTTTGTCATGTTGCATGCAAGTTGATTTTGTTTAAAGTAGTTAATAACTGAGTCAATGGATTGCAGTAAGTTCTCCTTTAATATATCTACATTTGCCCCTTGACATACAGCAGTAGTATCATCTGCATAAGCTATTATATTTGTATTTTTTGAGATTGGTATGTCATTTACATATAAAATAAATAATAGTGGTCCCAACACTGATCCTTGTGGTACGCCATACATAACACGTTTAAATTTTGATTGCACTTTTCTTACTGATTTGCCCTGTTTATCGTACAATAGTGTTGATTGTCTTCTGTCAACCAAATATGATCTGATCAAATCTCTCGCCAAGCCTCTTACTCCATATGCCTCCAGTTTTTGTAATAGTATCGCATGATCAACGCAATCGAAAGCTTTTGAAAGATCAAAGAATAAGGACCCTACTTTATCATTTTTTTCAAGGTTTTCAATGACTAAATGTATAAATTCACTAATTGCAGTAGCTGTTGATCGACCTTTCCTAAATCCATGCTGAAAATTTACAATAATATTGTTTTTGTCTAAGAAATCTAATAACCGGCCTAATAAAAGCCTTTC